>CM073464.1:54228869-54828869 GCA_037074535.1 Gleditsia sinensis | reverse complement strand
CTATAACTGAAACAGGGCAAACCAAGCACGAGTGTTTCGCAATGGGTTTACTAATTGAAATCCAAATGTAAAGATAACAATAGAAACATTAAGCATTTAACCATAATTTATTGAAAGAATGCTAAACAGTTCAAATGTGTGTTCAAAAGATAAAATATGATTAAATCAATAACCGTAAGCAAATCAATTATGCATGGTAAGTAATACATGAAGATATTTATGCAATAACAATGATGAATGAGTTTGTTTAGAAATATTTAATCTTTAAGAAAAATGCATCAGTTTATTGGAGGTCTTTCCTAACAGATCTATCATCTCCCCCAAGCACACAGCAAGGGTAGGGTAATCACTGTAGGCGTAGACATAAGTCCACCCTAAATTTCCCCAAGCACATAGCAATGGGTATTGCAATCACTGTAGGCGTAGACATAAGTCCACCCTAAATTTCCCCAAGCACATAGCAATGGGTATTGCAATCACTGTAGGCGAAGACATAAGTCAACCCTAAATTTTCCCCAAGCACATAGCAATGGGTATGGCAATCACTGTAGGCGAAGACATAAGTCAACCCTAAATCCCTGTGTCTTAGGCAGTCATATGCCCGTCACAGTATCCTAGGCCGAAGCCTTAACATGATCATGGTGAACCAGGGCTAGCACTACCTGCGGCTAGCTAACAGTGATCTAAAAGGGTCCCTCCAATAGAAAACATTTGAAATATGCTATTCAAAGAGTTTAAAGTAAAACATTTCAATAACTTTACAATAAAGCTATAATTCTCCATCTAGCTCTTTTCATGCATAAAATTTCGTTCTAAAATATATCTCATCCATGAATTCCCATGGAGACCTTTATAATCATAAACTTTCCCTTTTAACCATAGATCGTCCGTAGACGTCACATAGATACTCATCATGCATCAAATCATTTCATGGCTAACTTAGTTCATTTCTATGACTAAGTTCGCATTTCTATAAATCTAGCTCAAATGGAGAATTATCAGCCTAGATGTTTGCCCTGCATACCTAGAGTTCAACTAGGATTTAAATTTATAATTTCTAACATGGTTGGAACATATTGGTTTTCAAAGCAGTAAAACAATTTAGCATACATTCCAACTAGTTAAAATCATACGAGAGAGAGAGTTATAAACCGAATTCATAAAACATGCGCTATAGTATGAAAAACCCACTCACAAGTAAGGGCTCCAGATTGGACAGCCCTAAAATCCTAGTTCCTGGTCTGAATTCGGTAAAACAGACCCCAAAATCGAGTCCGGAAGGTCCAAAAGCCTTAAATGAGCTTGGTCACTGTTCACCGCCGAAAAATACTATTCACGCGCGAAAAACACTATTCACCGCCACTATTCATCGCCGGAAAACACTATTCACTGTCACAAAAAATTTACCGAATCAACAAAACAATTTCATATCCTAATATTTATCTAGTTTCTGAATCCATCTACGGAGTCAGATTTCTAATTAGAAGTCCCTAAGTAAGGTTTTTCAGAACTTACCTTTTACCGAGATTTTCTACTTCAGATCTACGGCGATTCAACGGTTGATTTGAAAAACTGATCGGTCAAAACTGAAGTACTCTTCGTCCTGAATCCAATAATACGTTCAGTTTTGAGATTGGAAGCCCTTAAGCACTCCAAATCGAAAGATAAAATTTGAGATTACTATTCACTCACTATGCATGCACTATTCCTTTCTTTTTTTTCCTTTCTTTTTCTTCTGAAATCGTCCGCCCCCGGTTTTTGTTTATCAACTTTCATTTTTTTTTAAAATATAATAATAATTATTAAATAATTAATAATAAGATTTTCTTTTATAAAAATTCATATAAATTCTATTTTTCATCATAAAATATCCCAAAAATTTCTAAAAATTTCCTTTCTCATAAATCTTTAGTTAAACTCTTAAATTATAATTTTTCTTAATAAAAATCATAATAAAACAAATTTCAAAACAAATATCTTTATTTATATTAAAAGAAAGAATATTTCTAAAAATACCATAAAAATTCAATAGAGGCCGGTATAATTATTTTAAGCAACACAATACTTCTTTTACTTAAAAGTCCACTTAATTTTAACAAATTATAATTATTTCTACATAAATAAAAATATTTTTGCTAATAGCGCGCCAAAATATAAATTCTCATATTTCTTTTGTAATTCTTTAATCCATGTAATAAATATACATATTTTCACCGGTTCTTATCTCTATTGTCAAAATTCTCTTTTTTTTATTCTACATTTCCTTTAATTGGAATTTTTCGTTAAATTTTACGGTTGTTACAACAATCCTAAAATATATTTTTTCAATCTAAAATTATCTATTAATCTAATTCTCAATGCATCACAATATACCATGTATCCTCTAGTACCTAAGAGAATAGACAGTACTGGCGCCATAGTCAAACATTCTTTAAGTTTCTAAAAAATTTTCTCACATTTATCTGACAAGTCAAACTTTATTTCCTTCCTTGTCAATCTCTTCAAAGGAGCAGCAAATTTTGAAAAATCTTTAATGAATCTACGGTAATAACCTGCTAAACTAAGAAAACTACATATCTTTGTAATTGTGGTAGGGCGTGGTTATTGCTATACCGCTTCTACTTTTTTTAGGGTATACTTGAATACTATCATTGTTAACTACATGCCCTAAGAAAGTAACACAAGTAAGACAAAATTCACATTTTGAATGCTTAGCATATAGTTGATGTTCCCTTTAAGTTTGTAAAACTATCTGTAAATTTTGTTTATAATCCTTTGAATTGGAATATAATAGTATATCATCAATAAATACAATAACAAGTTGATTCAAGAATGGTTTAAGTACTCTATTAATCAAATTCATGAACGTAGCTGGGGCACTTGTCAAGCTAAATGACATCACTAAGAACTCATAGTGCTTATACTGATTCTTTAAAGCAGTTTTTGAAATATCCTCTTTCCTTATCCTCAATTAATAATACCTAGATCTCAAATTAACCTTTTTTTGAAAAACATTGAGAACACTATAGTTGGTCAAATAAATCATCTATATGAGGTAATTGGTATTTTTTATTCACTGTCAATTGATTCAATTATCTGTAATCTATACATAACCACAGTGATCCATATTTCTTTTTCACAAATAGGATTAGAGCATTTCAAAGAGAGTACTAGGGTGTATAAATCCCTTGTCTAACAAGTCTTGTGACTAATTCTTTTCTTTTAGTTCTTTAAGTTCAGTCAATATCATTCTATATAGGGATATAAATACTAGTTAAGTTCCAGAAAGTAAATCAATATCAAATTTTATTTCTCGTTTCGGGGGTAATCTAGGCAATTCTTCTAGAAACACATCAGAAAATTCTCTAACCATTAGAACTTGATCTACATTAGTATACTTTATATCAACATCTCTCATCACTGCCAAATATCCTTGGCACCCTTTTTGTAATAACTAATGAGCTGCTAAAGCTGAAATTAAATTACTGGATACATGCTTCCACGAATTGTTCACTACTTGCAACTCCTTTACTAACCTTTTATGCTATTGATGACATCTTCATACTTTATCAGCTAGAACTTACTTAAAAAACACTTAAATAAGGTCAACCCATTTTGAATTTATTCTTTAACATGCTTATGCTTATGCAATGTCTTAATAATCAATCATGAAAAGCTTATGTCTATCCAAGAGTCCTTCACATGAATTACCTATTTTGCATACCTCAAATTTTAAATTTTCATGGGCAAACCGTCCTTTCTTATAATGCTTGTACATAATATTATTGAAAATAAAACTGTCTTTAAATCCTTTATATCAACAAACTCTATCATTAAAAACATTATCTTCATAGATTCCCTACCCTCAAATTCAATCCACCCTACAGCTTGTAAATTCCAATTATATGTGCAAGTTTCAACTCATACATCCAAAAAGAAACTTACATCTATTTCCAAAACACTCACTTTATTACAAACTGTTATCTTGGAGTTAAAAACCTCGATCACATCATAACCCATTATCAATATTGTATTAGCTATTCATCATATTGTTTCACATAAAAAAATCAAACAATCAATTCAAACCTTCTTGACATTTAAACAAGTCATTACCTTTATGTTTGGATGGAATCTTCTTATTTTTAGCTAATTCTTTTTCTTTGCATGCGAGAGGGTTCTCTTTATCATTGTTCATCAAAATGAGTTCAAAAGCTGAGCTGGTAGTCCACACTCAAGAGGCACCATATAGGACATGCGCATTGATACTTATACATTGCATACCTAAGGATAAGATTTAGAAGAAAGAAAAGGATGACACCCTATAGAATTCCACAGCAGCACCGTAAGTATAAATATGTCCGCGCTTACGTACCTATACTCAAAGTCCTATTACAGAATTCTTGCTCTGATAGCTATAGGAAAACCTATTGTTCTAATACCAACTTGTCACGCCCCTACTCTTAAGGGCATGTGAAACACATACTTTACAGATAGATCTTTACTATAATAGGTATAATACAAGTGTTCATTATAGAAATAGATACATATAGGTTTTCCCATGTAAACACAATATAAAGATAAAGTTTATAAATATCAGACTAACAACAGAAGCAAGGATCCTGCCTGTTGTGTTTAGAGCATACTCTAAAGTATAAGCACAATATAAATCAAAATCTAGGACTCCTAGAAACAAAATAGGTTTACCAGAGAATATGTCGCCTAACTAATCACCTATCTGAAGGGAAATAACCAAACTCTGTATTCTTATCTAAAAAATATGGAAATATTGTGTAATGAGTTTGACAACTCAATGAGAATATAATACCTCCCATGACCTCTTAGATCAGTATATGGATGTACTCATATTTTAAAATTTTCACATAGAAAATATAGTTCAAAAGTACATTTATATGAGACTCGCATTTCAAATATTCTCGATTCAGATCACATTCAGATATCCAAAACCATATAAAATATGGTATTTAATCAAATATTGTTATGCATCAAAATATTTCTCATGAAAACATTAAGAGGATCCCATATCAGAACCACCATATCGGAATTCAAGCTATTCCATACTTTGGTGGTGTAGAATTTGCCTAAACTCAGTATCTCAGTGAAGGTTTGTCCTACCACCATTCAAGAGGACACGCGAAGGGACTCTAATATGAGAATTTTCCAATCACACAATAAAGGAAGGCAAATCACATATCATATAGTTGGCATCTCACCCAAATAAGAGGCATCTCGCTCTGCTTCACATATCATATCCCGTGTGTTGGCCGTCACACGAGGCTAACGCCACCCTTGCTAGCTGAGGTATCAAGATGCATCAGGGCTAACATAACCTACTGTTAGCAAACAGTGTTTCCAATAGGATTCCTCCACATAAATCATATTTGCACATATGTCATATCGTCCAAAACAGAGATTTTAGTATAATACAAAATTTTCAGTCAGAGTATAATTTCTTTGTTAGAAACTTCCTAATCAGGGTTAACACATATACATGCCCTTTTCCAAGGTAATCTTATAGTTTTATATATCAATGCCACATGCACAATATATTTCCTTTACCATATGATGAGAAATACATTTAGTATTGCATATTCAATGAGTTCAAAAATCTATTTTCAAAACCATACTCTTCTTGAATTATATGCCAGATAGTAAACAAATCAGGTAATTTAATCAATTTTAGAGTCATAAAAAAGTATAAATAGCTTGTAAACAAAACCAATTATACATTTAAAGTTCAAGAAGATCATAAGGTAAGTTATAGAAAGAATAATCTTCACAGGGTAAGGCTCTAGGTTAGACATCCCCAAAAATGAGTCTGGAGGGTTGAAAAACCTAGGAAATGACTTCAGGAGCTCGATCAACACCGGTCAACCAATAGTTACTATTCATGGCCGAAAATACTATTCACATCATATATATATATATATATATATATATATGTATATGTATGTATATGTATATGTATATGTATATATATACATATATATATATGTATATCTTTATATATACATATTTATATAGGTACATGTATATATTCATATGTATGTATGTATACATGTATAGATACATACATATGAATATATACATGTACCTATATACATATATTTGTATGAACATTGTAATATCTCGTAATTTTTAAATAATATTTTGCTATAAACAAATATATTCGTATTTTAAATGATTATGTTTTGCTAAAAGTAAATACGCTTTTAATTAAAATAATTTTTTTATTTTTCTAGAAATAATTATATTTGACTTTAAATAAATTTTTATTTTATTTTTATAAATTTATTTCTTTTAATATGCATGGAGTTATTTTATATTATGATTTGCTTTAATAAAATTTTTATTAAGAAAATCTTGATTTAAGAGTTCAATTAAAGTTTTGCAAGAATATAAATTTTTAGAAATTTTTGGGATATTTTAGGATGAATAATAATAATATATATATAATAAAAAAATAATTTTTAAATATTTAATTATTAAATAATAATAAGTAAAAAAAAGAAAAAGGGGGAGGGAGAGTTGCGGAAGAAGAGAAATATGCAAATATTCGTATATGAATAGTATAAATAGTGTTTTTCTCTGTAGATCTGAAGTGCCTTCAAGTTTCCGATCTCAAAACTAAGGGTACCAATAGATTCAGAACAAAAAGTACTACAATATTGGCTGAACAATTTTTTGAAAAAGGTAAACTCTAGAACTCCTATTTAAAGACTTCAAATTGAAAATCTGACACCATAGATGGATTCAAGAGATAGATAAACCTTAGGATATGAAATTTTTTGGCCATCTGACAACTGTTTGTGCATCATGAACAGTAAATTCGCCCCGGTATAAATAGTGATTCCGGCGGTGAATAGTAATTTCAACTGTGAATAGTACCCCATTAGTTGATCGGTGTTGACTAAGCTCTCGAATGACAAATTTTGTGATTCTAAAGTCATTTCTTAGGTTTTTGGACCCTTTAGACTTATTTTTGAGTTCTATTTGATTAAATTTGAATTGGAAAAGTATATTTTGGGGCTGTCCAACCTAGAGTCTTACCTTGTGAGCAGATAATTCTTACTGATTTACCCCATGCTCTTCTTGATCTTTAAATGTATAATTAGTTCTGTTTACAAGTTATTTATACTTTTTATGTCTCTAAAATGTATTAAATTATATGATTTGTTTACAATCTAGCATATAGTTCAAGAAGAGTATGGTTTTGAAAATAGATTTTTGAATTCATTGAATATGTTATTCTAAATGTATTTCTCATCATATGGTAAAGGAAATATATTTTGCACGTCGAATTGATATGTAAAGCTATAAGATTGCGTTGGAAAATGGCATGTATATGTGATAACCCTGATTGAAAAATTTCTAACAGAGGAATTTTATTGAGACTGAAAATTCTGAATTATACTGAAACCTTTATTTTAAATGATATGGAATATGTTCAAATATGATTTATGTAGAGGAATCCTATTAGAAACATTGTTTGCTAACAATAGGTGATGTTAGCCCTAGTGCACCTTGATACCTCAACTAATAGGGGTGGTGCTAGTTGTAACGCTCAAAATTTAAGGGCACGTGAAACAAACATTTTTTTTCGCAATCAGATATTTACCTTAACATGCATAGCACTATTATTTGTCATAGAAATAGATACAAATAGGTTCTCTCATGTATACACATTATATAGACCAAGTTATAAATACCAAAGTAACAGCAGAAGAAGGGATCCTGTCTGTGGCATTTAGAGTACACTCTAGAATACAAACACAATATAATTCAAAAATTGAGTCTTGGAAACAACATAGACTCACCCAGAGAATATGTCACCTAACTGATAAGCTATTTGTAGAATTAGACTCTGTATTCTTATATGAAAAATGTGGAAATATTGTGTAGGGAGTTTGATAATTCAATTAGCAAATAATACCTCCTATCACCTCTTAGGTCAATATATGGATGTACTGATGTTTTAAACTTTGTCACATAGAAAATACAGTTCAGAAGTACATTCATATGTGAACCGTATTTCAAATATTCTCAAATCAAAGGATATTCAAATATCCAAAACCATATTCAGCACGGTATGATCATTAAACAAATATTGTTATGCATTAAAATATTTCACATAAAAACATTAGGAGGATCCCATATCAGAACCATCAAATATTCTTAAGCACATAGCAGGGGATGATGTTATGATCAACTGTATAAGTTACAGTAAAATATTAAGCTTTTGAGATAAAATCATAACTTTTTTATGCATAATTAACATACTATATATGCACTGAAAATTTACTCTTTTTACATAATGTTCAAGTGTAACATCCCTAATTTGTTTCTTTTATTAATAAAGGTACATAAATACTTAGTTAAGAAAATAAAATTTATTAGACAATTTTTAGATATCTAAGGAAATATAATCTTTAGAAATTCTTCACCTTATGTGTATGCATAGAAAATGTTTCTAACATTAAGGGAATAAGTAAAGAGAGAAAAACCTAATAGGAAAAAAATTGAAATAACATGCTAAAGAGATACAAAATTCTTGGGTAAGGAATATAAATTTTTGGAAAGTAAGTCAAGGTCTTAAAATTTCAAGAAGATTGGATTAGGATAATTTTTCCTAATTCAAGTGTTAGAGTTCCTAAGTTTAACTTCTCCACCCATACATTGAGCTTTCACCTATGGACACTATATATAGAGTTTTTTCACTTTACATGAGTTTCTAGCAAGCCAATAGGATAGCCTAAACAAGAAATAAAATATAGACTTGGGCTATGATATAGAAATTGAACCGATAGCCCACAAACCATGAAAATATGACCAAGCCCTCCATGAAAGGTAGAATTTTTGGTAAAGCAAAGAAAATGGGTAAGAATGAGCCCAAATCTAAGAGGAAAAAATAAGAATCATGTGAGAAAATAATAGTGTAATAATAATGAAGATTAGGTCACATGGAATTAGGAAAAAACGTCTATATCCTACATTCATAATTTCAACAAGTAGGTAATAATACATAGCATTAGGACAAAACATCCTTATACTACACAAATAAATTTCGCCAAGCAAGGGAGACTCAAGGGTTGGAAATTAGCCGCCTAGAAAGGCAAACCCTTGATTAAGACAAAAGAAAAAGGAAATGAATCCCTAAATTAAAGAGACGTTGTCCCTTGTCTTAAGAACATTTTATCATAATTTTTAAAATACAAATCTCCTTTTGCTATGTATATCTTGACTAAGGGAGAGGAAGACAAGAAAATGAGTTGTCTTTTCTCAAAAAACAACAAAGTACATCCTAATTGTGATAAGGTAGACCCATGATTATGAAAGGTGAACCACTTGATAGTTTATTTAAGCAAAACCTACCTTTATAACATTATAATTTTGTCCAAATAAGGGAGATGAAAAATATAAGCAAGGTAGAGTGAGGAAATGAGAGAAAGAGAGGAGAAGAGAGGAAGGAAGAGGAATGAGAAGTCTAGTGGATTAAGTAATCAAGGCAAGTTATCTTAATCTCTACTTGAATCCATCTTTTCTCTTCATCCTTAGGGTTCAAAACTCACCCTCCTTCTCTTATTTAAGCTGCTAGAAAATCTAAGGAAAGGGAGGAATCTTGCTACTTCCTTCAAGAGGAAACAAAAATAATAATTCACTCAGTGAGATAGTGAGATCTTTAGGTAGGTTTAACAATATCTCTTTTTGAAGAAAAGCTTTCAAATTTGTAACATTTACATGGGATTTTGATATTAGAACTTTGATGAAATTTACAATATTTGCTACTTTGATGATTGGTCATGGATGTTGCTATATCATGTTACATGTTATCTCGCATATGATGGATGTTTTAAAAATTTCGATTGGTGTGGAAAGTTCTGCATATGTATGGCTATGGGTGGCAAAATTTTAAGATTTTTATGCTGTTATTTTGTATATTTGAATGTGGTGAAAAATTGATGGAAGATTATTAGATATAAATTAGGAAGAAAATGGAAGAAAACATAATAAAATGATGAATTAAAACCTCAGGAAAGGTTTGGTTAGGAAACTGGATTTTGGAATAACCAGGGAAACTTCTATTTTCAAAATTCTAGGAAAAATCGGTTAGGAATTAAAAGAGGTAGTTAGCATAAAAATGTATATATATGTCTCACGGATTTTTAACCATTAGAATCACTTAATTTGGAGTCCAGATGAGGAAGATATTGTTTGATTAGTAAGCAGTGGTCAGAAAATGGTTAATCAGGAAAGGATCTGTTAGATATGCTTCTGTGTTTGAATTTTTGAGAAAAATATGTAGGGAATTAAACAAAATGATTAACATAAAAAATATAGATATATGTTTCATGAATGGTCTTCCAGTGGGATAAATCAAATTAGAATCCATATGAGGGATATATGGTCAGATTAATAAGTAGTAGTTAGAAACTAGTTAGTCAGGGAAGAATCTGTTAGGTAAGCTTCTGTGTTTGAATTTGTAGGCAAAATTTGTATGCCATTAAAGAAAATTATTAACATAATAAATATAGATATATGTCTCATGGATCTATAGGCTCTGAAATCACTTAATTTAGAGTCCATATAAGGGAGATATGGTTGATTAATGAGTAGAGGTCAGAATTAGTCTAGAATCCAGGGTGGTAAATGTAAGCATATTGTTTTCAATTTTTTGGGAATACTTCGTAAGGAATCTAAAGAAATTATAAACATTAAAGTTGTAGATAACTTTCTTAGGCTTTGGAATCACCTCAATTGGAGTTCGTATGAGGGAGATATTGTTGAATAAATGAGGAAAGGTCACAGAACACAGCCTGCCCGTGTTTTGGGTTGCTTCAACACTAGCAGGCCATTTTTAGGGTTGTTTTTGAGTATGTTTGATGTAGTTTCAAGCTTGGCCGTGTCCTGGAACATGACCAGGCCATGTTGGGAGTTGGTAAAGCTTATTTTTAACATTCTTCTACCCTACATGAACCTCATTAACTATAGGGTAATAATAGAAACTAAATTGGAGAAGAATGCCCTATAGAATTTGTGAGAACATGTGTTGGAAATGACATAAGTAAGAGGAAAGTAACTAGAGGTCAATCATAAAGAAAATGAAAAGATGAAAATAATATTTAAAAAAGAAGAAGAATCTTGTGAATGAAAATAATAAATAACTAGTGTATGCCCTAACCATTGCCATTGCATGAACTCATTACCATTTTAATTGTGTAATTTTGACGTGGAAATATTTTATAAAGTGATATTCAAAAATGGTTATGATCATGACATAATTTCATTTTACCAATGATTTTTTGTAGTGATTATGCTTTGATGATAAATTATGGCATGTGAGTAAAATGAACATACTTGGTATTGAAATCATATTTTTGACTATTAACATGAAAAGAAAAGAAAAAAGAGAGAGACAAGTACGGTCACATGGCGATCTGTGTAGTGCACTAGTAGGGGACGCCCTACTCACGGCTATGATTATGTTAATGAGAAAAGAAAGAGAAAATATGCTATGTCGGATGGAGCAAGAAAAGCCCGTACTAGAGAGTAGAAAGTACTCACCTTGATTGGGGTAGCTTGATATGAAAATAAGTTGATAGCCATCATATGACATTATGAAAATAGTTATTCATGCCATACATGTCATTACTGTATGATTTTCATGTGCATAGATAAAGTGCATTCATGTAACCTAAGATATTTGTTGTAGCTTATATAGATGAACATGACATGATGATCTATATTGATGATAATTTATGATTTATTGTTAAATTTATTGGGATCTGATTCTCACTATATTTCCATATCATGTTCAGAGGACTAGATATGCAGATATTCTCTATGACCAGCTTTTAGCGTACATTGGGTCGTGTTGGCTAAGATCTCGATGAAGGTGCAATCACCCGCACTCGTATCCCAGGAACTAGTCAATATGGATGAATAATACGTAGACATATATGTGTTTGATTTGTGTACGGATGTGTTTAATTAATGATGTGTTTGCGAGCCCAGAATTGTATCAATATTAATGGTATACCATAAATCTTAATTATGCTTGGTTAATTTAATTGAATGTTATTATGAGTTAAATAGTTAAATAGTTAGAAATAAAGGGGTAATGACTTTATGAGATTTTAAAATATATATATATATATATATATATATATATATATATATATATTGCATATATGTAAAAAAAATGGAGTTGTTAGATCAAGCATGCTAAAGCTCTAAATACACTCAATTCACTCATTTGATATACGCATATTGACCGATTAATTACAGTCATAATAAGTGATCAGGGAATGTGAGTTCATCACCCATCTGCCTCATCACATTATCACTGTGACCTGATTACAGTAGCCCTCCCTTTTCTTACTCAGGCTAATAGGGCGTCCCATACTTGGTACCATCACAAGTATTTGTTCATATACTCGATCCAACTATGGCTCAAATACATTAGACGGCAGACCATCACAGGAAGCACAAATTGGATTTGGATTTTTATCTTTAATTGTAATAAAACGTAGCCATTGTTGTACTACTTTTACTTTCTTAGGGTCTACTTAGATACCATCCTTGCCAACTATACTCCCTTAGAGTTTGTAAAATTATCCTCAAATATTGCTTATGATCCTTTGAACTCTTGGAACATATTAATATATCGTCAATAAATAAATTTACAATTTATCCAAGAATGGCTTAAGTACTATATTGATAAAATCCGTAAATATAGTTAGAGCATTTGTCAAACCAAATGACATTATTAAAAACTTATAGTGCTTATGCCGAATCCTAATTCGGATTATTCTCTTCCTTTGTCCTCAATTAATGATACCTAGATCTCAATCAATTTTTAAAAAAATGTTGAGCACCCTATAGCTGGTCAAACAGATCATCTATATGAGGTATTAAGTATTTATTACGCACTACCACCTTATTCAACTATCTATAATCTATGAACAATCACAGCGATCAATATTTCTTTTTCCCAAATAGAACAAGAACTTCCCAAGGAAAAGTACTAGGGTGTATAAATCCTTTATCTAACAAATCTTGTAACTAATTCTTTTTTTTTTCTTTAGTTCCTAAAGTTTAATGGGTGCCATTCTATATAGGAATATAGACATTGGTTAGGTTCTAGGAAATAAATCAGTACCAAATTCTATTTATCGTTTAAGAGTAATCCTAGAAATTTCTCAGGGAACACATCAGGGAATTCTCTAACCACTAGAATTTGATCTACATTAGTGTATTTTATATCTATATGTTTAACCATTGCCAATCCATTCTTAGTATCACATCAAAGTCTACTATATCTAGACAACGGGGTAAAATAGATATAACATTTAGACACCGTCATATTTGGTATATGTCTCAATTCTTTAAATTCTTTGGCATGCCTATCCCTTTTACTTTCAGGCAGTATTTGACCCATAGATACCTTTTAAGATGTCACAATATTCAATCAAATTTATACTAGAAAATTTAACTTGGTATTCCAAGTTGTTAAAACCTTATAGAATCCCTCAACAGCACCTGAAGTATAAATATGTTTGGCTCATATCCATACTAAAGGTACTACTAATGAATCCTTTGCTCCGACAGCCACAGGAAAACCTAACGCTTTGATACCAACTTGTAACGCCCCAAATTTAATGGCACATGAAACAAACATTTTTTTTCACAATCAGATATTTACCTTAACATGCATAGTATTATTCTTTGTCATGGAAATAGATACAAGTTATAAATACCAAAGTAACAGCAGAAACAGGGATCCTGCCTATGGCGTTTAAAGCACACTCTAGAATATAAACACAGTATAATTCAAAAACTATGAACCTTGGAAGCAATGTAGATTCACCCAAAGAATATGTCACCTAATTGATCACCTATATGTAGAATTAGACTTTGTATTTTTATATGAAAAATGTAAAAATATCATGTAGTGAGCTTGATAACTCATTAATCAGATAATACCTTCTATGACCTCTTAGGTCAGCATATAGATGTACTCATATTTTAAAATTTATCACATAGAAAATACAGTTCAGAAGTACATTCATATGGGACCCGTATTTCAAATATTCTCAAATCAAAAGATATTTAGATATCCAAAACCATATTCAGCATGGTATGATCATTAAACAAATGTTGTTATGCATTAAAATATTTCACATGAAAACATTAGGAGGATCTCATATGAGTTTACCTTTTTTTAATATTTTCTACTTCTGATCTATGACGATTCTACAGTTGATTTGAAAAATCATTCGACCAATATCGTAGTTGTAACAACTCCATTTAAGTATCAAATTTTTTTTTAAAATACCATGAAGTTATTACCTCGTTACAACTTACCTCAATATAATATTTATTTAATTTAAACAATACAGAGTTTACATACATGTCATTAATCAAAACATACGTACAACATATCAAACACATAAAAATCTACATCTTATTTATTCTGGTTGACCAATTCCAGAGATACAAGTGCGGGTGGTTGCACCTTCACCGGGATCTAAGCCAACTCGACCACAAACATTTTATTTGCTTCTGGGATCTGCCCAACATAAAGTACTCGATCCAACGTGCACTAAAAGCCAGAGCTATAGAAAAATCTGCATAACTAATTTTCTGAACATGATATGGAAATATAGTGAGAATTAAATCCCAGTAAGGTCAACAATAAATCATCATCAATATAGCTCATCATGTCATGTTCAGCTGTATAAACTACAGAAAATATCTTTGGTCACATAATGCATTATATCTATGCATATAAGAATCATACAGTAATGATATGTATGACAGGATTAACTATTTTCAGAATATCATATGATGGACATCAACTTATTCTCATTTCAAGCTACCCCGGTCAGGGTGAGTATCCTCTACTCTCCGGTACGGGCTTTTCTCGCTCCGTCCGACATGGCACACTTTCTCTTTATTTTCTCATAATCATAATCATAACCGTTGGTAGGGCGTCCCCTACTGGTGCACCACACGGATTGCCATGTGACCGTGCTCATTTCTTTTCTTTTCACAATGATAGCCAAAAATATGCTTTCAATAACAAGTATGTTCATCAAAATATAACTATTACCATAAATCATTGGTAATCATGCCATGAACATAACCATTTCAAATAACAATTTATAAAATATTTCCATGTCAGAATTTTACATTTAAGATGGTAAGAAGTTCATACAATGGCAATGGCTATGGCATATACTAGTCATTTATAAGATTCGTCTTCTTTTTTTAAATATTAATTTTATTTCTTTATTTTCTTGATCCAGGTTTTCATCATATCTAACCTTCTCTTACTAATCAGAGCATAACCCCCTCAATTGAACTCCGATGTAGGTGATCTTGGTGTCAATTTCAAGATAACACAATTATCTAAAACTATTATATTGAACATTATAGTGAAATATTAAGAAATCAAGGTGATATTACTCCCTAAATGTACAGGTTATTTCTTCTCGGATAGGTTCTGAACTCTACCTACTAATTAGACCATATCTACCTGATATGGACTCTAACTTGAGTGATTACAGTGGCTAAAAATCCATGACACACATATCTATAATTCTTATGTTAACTATTTATTTTAATTCCCTACAGATAATTCCCAGAAATTAAAACACAGAAGCTATCCTAACATATATTCCTTTGGCTAGTAATCGACTCATATATTCCTTATATGGACTCCAAATTGAATGATTCCAATGGCTAAAAATCCATGACACATATATCTTTAATTTTTATGTTAACCATTTATTTTAATTCCCTACAGATAATTTCTACAAATTAAAACACAGAAGCTTAAAATTTTGCCAACCATAGCCATACCTATGCAGAACTTTCTATACCAGTCTAAGTATTCAAACATACATCACATGCAAGATCAATATGTAACATGATATAGCAACATCCATGACCAATCATCAAAGTTCTAAGATCAAAATCTCATATAAATATTATAAGTTTCAAAAGTTTTCTTCAAAAAGAAATATTGTTAAACTTACCTGAAGCACTTAGTCCCCTAGACTTCTCCTTCTTCTTTCTTTCTTTCTTCCTCTCCTTTGCTCACTTTACCTTGCTTCTATTTCTCTCTCTTCCTCACTTGGACGAAATTAAACTGTTGTAGGATACACTTTGTTGAATTTTTGGAAAACAAACAACTTATGTTCTTGTTTTCCTCTTCCCTAGTCAAGATATGCATAGGAAAAGGAGATTTGTATTTTGAAAATTATGATGATACGTTCTTAAGATAAGGGACAAGGTCCCTTTGATTTAAGGATTTATTTCCATTTTCTTTTGTCTTAAACTAGTATGATAGGTTTGCCTTTTTAGGTGGCAAATTTCTAACCCTTGAATCTCCATTATTTGGTTGATATTATTTGTGTGGGATAGGAATGTTTTGTCCTAATACCATGTATTATCATACCACTTGCTAAAATTATGAGTGTAGGATATAGATATTTTTGTCCTAAAGCCTTGTATTATCATGCCACTTGCCAAAATGATGAATGTAGAATTACACCACTTGCTAAATTTTTGTCTTAATGCCATGTAACCTAATTATTATTACATTATTATATCATCACCTAATTTATTTTATTTTATTTTTCCTCTTGGATTTGGGCTTATCCCTACCCATTATGGGCTTGTTCCTACCCATTTTCTTTGCTTTGGATAAAATTCTTCCTTTCTTGGAGGGCTTGGTCGCATTTTCATAATTTTTGGGCTATTGGTCCAATTACTATATCCTAGTCCAAGTCTATGTTTTATTTCTTGCTTAGGTTATCTAATGGGCTTGCTAGAAACTTATGTGAAGTGGAAAAACTCTATATGAAGTGTCCATAGGTAAAAGCCCAATGTATGGATAAAGATTTTAAACTTAGTAACTCTAGTTCTTGAATTAGGAAAAATTACCCTAATCCAATGTTTTTGAAATTTTAAGACCTTTACTTGTTTCTAAAAATTTATGTTCCTTATCCAAGAATTTTGCATCTCTTTAGTATGTTATTTCTAATTTTTTTTCCTATTAAGTTTTCCATCTTTATTTGTTCTCTTAATGTTAGAAACATTTTCTATGCATATACATAAGGTGAATAATTTCTAAGGATTATATTTCCTTAGATATCTAAAATATTGTCTAATAAATTTTATTTCCTTAATTAAATATTTATGTACTTTTATCAATAAAAGAAACGAAATTAGGGATGTTACAGTAGTACTCTTCATCCTAAATCTAGTGGTACCTTTAGTTTTGAAATCGGATGCTCAAAAGTACTCGAGATCTAGAGAGAGAAAAGTACTATTCATCACTATTTATACGGTTTACAGAGATTTCTTAAATTTCTTGCATCTCCCCCCTTTTTCTTTCTTTTTTATTTTTATTTAATTATTCAATAATTGAAATTTATTGTTATATATATATATATATACATAATAATATTATTTTTTATCCTAAAGTATCTTAAAAATTTCTAAAAATTTATATTCTTACAAAACTTTAGTTGCACTCTTAAATCTTGACTTTTTTTTTGATAAAAATGTTAATAACATAAATCAAAAAATAAAATATCTTTATGCATAATAAAAGAAAGAGTATTTCTAAAAATAAAACAAAAATTTATTAGAAGCAAATGTAATTATTTTAAGCAAAACCTGATATTGTGATTCTGATATGGGATCATCATAATATTTTCATGTGAAATATTTTGGTGCATAACAACATTTGTTTAATGATCATACAATACAATATATGGTTTTGGATATCTGAATATCCTTTGTTTTGAGAATATTTGAAATGTAGGTCCTATATGGATGTACTTTCGAATTGTATTTTCTATGTGACAAATTTTGAAATATGAGTACATCCATATGTTGACCTAAGAGACCATAGGAGGTATTATCTTCTCACTGAGTTGTCAAACTCATTACACAATATTTATATTTTTTTTTAGATAAGGATATAGAGTTTGGTTCTGTAACTATGTGATCAACTAGGTGTCATACTCTCGTGGTAAGCCTATTTTATTTTCAGGACTCACATTGTTTAAATCATTCTATATTTGTACTCTAAAGTATGCTCTGAACACCACAGGCAGGATCCCTACCTCTGTTGTACTTTGATGTTTATAGACTTTGTCTATATATTGTGTATACATGGGAATACCTATCTATAAAGGAGTGTATTATACATGTTATGAAAAATATATGTTCGTAAAGTATGTGTTTCACGTGCCCTAAAATTAGGGCCGTGACAAGTTGGTATCAGAGCATTAGGTTTCCCTATGGCTATCAGAGAAAAGGATTATTTAGTAGGACCTTTAGTATGGATATGAGCTGGACATATTTATACTTCAAGTGCTGCTGATGGATTCTATAGGGTTTTAATTTCCTTTTTATTCCAAGTTGCTAAATTTTCTAGTATAGGATTGATTGAATATTGTGACATCTTAAAAAAAAATTATGGGTCAATTTTTGCTTGAAAGTGAAAAGGATAGGCATGCCAAAGAATTTAAAGAATTGAGACAGATACCATGCCATTTTGGAATGTCACTTTAAGGTGATTAAATTCAATATTTATGGAGAATTTTTTTTCTTGATACAAGGAGACCGTAGTGAAGTGCCAAATAATTTAATCTCTACTTTAACAACCCATAAGTTATTACAAAAGGGTGCCAAAGATATTTGGCAGTGGTTAAAGATATAAATATGAAATACACTAATGTAGGTCAACTTCTAGTGGTTAGAGAATTCTCTAATATGTTCCTTGAGAAATTTTCAGGATTTACCTGAAACGATAAATAAAATTTGGTATTGATTTACTTCCTGGAATCCAACCAGTGTTTATACCTCATATAGAATGGCACCCACTGAACTCAAAGAATTGAAGAATTAATTGTAAGATTTGTTAGACAAGGAATTTATACGCCCTAGTACTTCTCCTTAAGGAGTTCTTGTTCTATTTGTGAAAAAAAGATGGATCGCTATGATTGTGCATAGATTATGGCCACCGATTTTAATTTTCTTTCAATGCTTTGTCCAAACTTCTAACTTCCTATTTTGGCACCATGCTCTATTATGTATTTCACTTTTTCTATTGCGTCATTCTTCATTAATGTTTGGCATTACATAAAAGGTTCTTTTCATTATTACAAGGATGGATAATTTCTTTTCTTTGAAACTTAGTTATTATGGTGTCCAAGTGGTTAGTAGGTTAAAGTAATGAAAAGTTTGAAAGAAATAGACGGATGATGGCCTTAGGGTGTTTTGACGAATGTAATCAAGAGAATTAGTAGTGTGGAAGTTCTTGAGGAATAAAATATGGGAAGTAGGATTTAAATTAATCTTTGAACTCTTAATTTGGAAATATGGAGAATATTTTGAGAACCTTGTTCAAAAATAATGTAAGTGATCATGATATTTGTGTTAAGGGTTTATGCCATGCTAAATTGAATCTAGTATCTAGGATGTACCTAGGATGTGTCACATGTGAATAATTGTTGAGAAAGAATATTTTAGAAAAGTCATAGATTTTGTATATTAATAACCCCAAGGTAACAAGGATATACTAAGATTTGAAGGAACTATACTAGTATAATGGTAAAAAGAAGATATAAGTGATATATTTTTCGTTGTTTGGTGAGTCAACAAGTAAGAATTGAATATATTGTTTTAAGAGAGCTATTCAAGAAGCTTTAGAATCTTAGTTAGATTATAGTATAGCTGATAATAAATCTAAATGATGTGTTTACGCATTAGAAATTATGCTTCAAGTATCTTTATATGATTTTGGTGAAAGTTGGAAGAAATTATTTGTCCTTAGTTGAACTTGCCCATATCAGTAATTATCAGGCCAATATACAAATGGCATGTTGTTGTTTCATGCAAAGATGAATAAAGTGTCAGAACGCAAGTGCATGTATCATGACCAAATAATAAATTAATGAGTGAGTATCGTCCCACGAGGAGTGAACTAAAACTATTATAGAGACTTTTGTCGTGCGAATGCTGTAGCAAAGATAAGATGGTTCACAAGACTGGAATAGAAGTAGATTGACTGATTGCAATTATAACTAAGATAAGGAGTAATAGGGAGAAAAAGAGGAATTGATATTAGGAGATCTAGGGTTGCTCAGGGTTGCCATGAACTACAGCATTCATAATTGCTCTAGGAATTGCTGCAGTAATTGTTCTAAGTGCCAATTTTAGTCCTGAATGGAGTCTTCCCAGACTTCCATTCTTTGCAATTCTGAGGTTCAGACATGCATTCCTGCATTAGTCCTCACCCCTGAATGGTCCATGAAGCTCCACTACTGGACTAATGGGGTACCCATATATCCCTATACGAGCTAGCCCGATATATTCAACTTTTCCCATCCTCCATTACCCTTCCAGGCGAATGTTGGCCTTGGTTTTCTTCCTCCAAACTTCCGTTATTAAGGAAAGAAAAACTAAATGGAAATACAATTGAATGTTGAACAAAACTGCAGCGAAATGTGTTGTTTATAAAAATGTGCTTCAGTTCATTACAACCCTTGTGCAACCCTAGCTGGAAACTAGCCAAGCCTCATGGTTACACTGGTTACAAATATCCCAAAAACACTGGTATGCATCCTAAATAATATAGACAAAATTACAAAAATGCAATTCTATCTTTTTGATAAAAATAGTAAAGATCACAACAAGGATTAATCCCCTTCTGGAACTATGAACAGCTCCCTTAACGCTGCACCTTCTAGTGTCAACGCATCCTCGGCTATGGTGTTCTTTCCTCCAAAATTTTCTCTTCTTTTCTCCTCTCTCCCCCCTCTGTCGTGTGTAGCTATTCTCTCTTGTTTTCACCCCCTCCATCATGTGTCCTTTGTCTCCCCCTCTCTGCCTCTCTTTATCGTTCAGCCTTGTGGTCCCAGTTAGCTGCCTTACTTTTGCTGTCATTCCCCCTGCTCTGCGGTAAAACCATCTCTGCGTGCAGCTTTGTCCTCTCCACTTTCAGTAGTGGGACAGTTCTGTGCCAGTAGTCTGTAGTGTCAATTTTTGCTGCTTTCTCTCCTACTCGGTGGAGGCTGCACCTGCTGCGCAGCCCTACTCTGCTGTCACCTGCACTATATCAAACAGAATCAATGTATTGCAGAAAAAGGGAGCAGCTCACCCAATATCACTCAAGTTTCTGCTATAATTGTCACATATGCTTACTAAAATGCTGCAGCAACGGGGTAGCTGATGTTTTATCTAAAAGAGTCATCCCGTTCAATTTATTCAGGGAATAAGAGTGCTTAAAACACTAGAACAACTCAGTAAACGTACTCAGAAAGCACATAGGAACTACAATAAATTACAGTTATCAAATCCCCCCAAACATAAAGGATTGCTTGCCCCCAAGCAATCTGGTCTGTTCACCACATTCCTACCAACAAGAAATTCCAGACCTTTCTCATGCATGAATCCATAGTTCTACTGATAGCTCTCAACTCTTAGGATTGCTTTCATATAAAGGACACCACAACCTTACTCCCAATCACAACAAAAACCTTCTTTGAAGTTGTGTGTGTGACATGGACAGTTTCCCTAAGAGCTACTTGGGTAAAAAACAGCCAGAGTTCCTAAGACTTCCATGCTAATATATCGAGCTTCCTAGGTTAAGTTGACATTCATCATAGGTGCAGCTAGGGCAACAAATGTGGGGGGGGGGGAGGCAGCTCACTGAATTTCTTTCTTTGTTTTTGTATATATATATATATATATATATATATATTTTGTACTTTTACTTCTCTCTTTTTGGCTTAGATCTTATTCTAGCAGAGGTCATTAGTTCCTTTTAACGCGAATGCCAACATGTTCAATGCAGGCACCTGGTTACTCAGCATTATCACCCTTAAACAGCTTCCCACTCATACTCTATGTCCCTGTTTTACGCAAGGGTACACATGGGGCTCATGCATACCCCTGGTTACTAAGGAACTATAGAGGCATTGGAGTGTCCCAATTTTTTTTTTTTACTTTTCCCCCCCAAACTTAAGCCTTTCTGACCCTATGCGTCTGCCTCTTTTATAATTCTACAGAAAGCTCTCAATATTAGCTCTAAGACTTAGGTCCAATTTCTGAAAGATCACCAAATTTTCTTTTGGCAAACTACCCATGATACTGTGCTTATTAGAAGAGGGTTCTGTGTGTGATTGGGTAAGGTTGTAGGTCTCCTATTCTGGTTTTTAGCGAAATACCCAATCCTCCTCATGAAGTATCCCAGAACTTTCAGCAGGCTATGCAATATGCAGACTCATTTCCCTCTCCATTTTTTTGGGTAGCTTTTTAACATACAAATATAACTATATACATCAAAACAAGTAAGTACTAATGCAGACTCATCCAACACAAGCAGGCAGAAACATAAGTAAATAGCAACATAGATAAGCAAAACACAAATAAACAAGTCCATGCTTCAGCAAACTCTACAGCAATACTAAAGCAACACTAAGCCACAGAAATGCCACAACAAACATTATATAACCCCCCCCAAACTTAAAGGTGAGCAGTGTCCTCACTGCTGATGCAATGGCCAAAAACACAAAAGACACCCAAAAACAGAAGCAGAGGCAAAGGAATTCTAAATACAGCAGAGAAGGAATAAGAGTTGAGGGAACTTCCTGAGGGTGCTAGTAGGGATGCTGCAGCATCCTAGGGGCATTGACCCCCATAAGACCTTGAGGAGCTTCTGAGCCCACTTCTGCGCTGTGCTGATTGTTGTGGGGCCTTTCCTTTGCGCATCATTGTTGCCCATTTTGTAATGGGCTCATCATCATCAGAGGACTCAGTTCCCACTGGTGTCTAGTAGGGTTCTGGGTAGGGCTTCTTGCTGGAGGAGGATCCTTCAGAATCCTTTTGCTGTTCTGTCTGCGGCTCAGGTGCTGGGGTTGACTCCTCGAAGGTGGTATAGAGCAAGTCAGTGGGAAACTCCGGAAATGGGAAAAATTGCTTATAGTTTTGTTCAAGGGTGGTGTGAAGGGAAAAATCCCTTTTCTGCTCATAACGTCAAAAGGTTTGCTGAAGTTGCAAAAGCACAGCTTGCTGCCTCAGAATGGTAGCTTGTTGATTGAGGATGAACTGCAAGGTCTTGTTAGCTGGTTGGGGGGCAGAGGGGTCGACAGATTATGGGTGATCTCGGGAAGCAGCTGGTGGGTGTGGGGCAGCTTTCTCTTGTACAATCCGAGCAATGGTGGTAGCAGTGATGGGGTTGGTGTCCTTCAATACTTCTTCATCAATAGAGATTGGGACTCCACGATTCTTGCACAGAATAATGATGAGGGAAGGGAAAAGTAAACTTCCCTTCTTCCGATTGGCCCATACTTCAATTTGGCCACTGATAATTCGGGCAACGTTGAGTGGTTTGCTGGATATGAGTGCATCAACCATTGCTACTCTGTCTCGGCTCACTGTCTGACCATGGGTAAAAGGTAGCAGGCAAGTCTTGAGGAAGTGGTACCACACCTTTGCTGCAGGTACCAGAGAGACCCGATTGATGGTGGTGGAGCCCTGAGGGGATTTATCCCAGGTGGTGCCGGGAAGGTATACCCAGGTAAGCATAGCGTCTCAGTCCTGGTCTTGTAGACCCTGTAGATAGGCCTCGTACTGGTCTTTTTCGTTTGGCAGATTGTAAGCCTTGTTTATGGAGGCTTGGTCAAACCGAACCCTAGTCTCCCGGACTGTCACCCACTTCTCATTGTCTGGGGAGAAGTTTGCATAGAATTCCCGAACCAGGGGGAAAAGAGCAGTTTGCGGTTGACTGGCAAAATTTTCCCATCCCCTCTGTTTGACCACAGTGCCGACGTACATTAGCAGTCCCAAATCTCCAAATGAGGCGAAGGTGAAACCTTTCTCAGCATAGAAGCTTCGGGGTAAAATCTCTTTGTCATGCTTTTACCTGTTTTCCTCAAAGGTGAATTTCTTCACCTTGCTTGCCTTCCTGGCCACCGTCTTGATTCTCAGCATGATAGGTTACGAGGGTTTGGAAGTGGAGGTTTCTAGTGCGAAGGAGGTAAGGGAGCTGTATGGGTTTTGGGAATTTGGGTGAGGTACTCGAGGGTGAAGGGGGTGGGGAGTTGTAGAGGTTTAATGAGGGTGGAAGACGTGTTTTCGTGACTTATGGGCTTCTGCCTTTTTCCCGCCCCCATTTTGCTTCTTATAACAATTTTTTGAACATATATTATTATTATTATTATTATTATTATTATTTTTGTAAGAAGCATAGCAGAGGGGAATCCCTTGATTTAGGGTTGACTGCGTTTGCTGCAGCAACGTTGCAGCAAAAACTGGCTTGCCTAGGATTTTGCTGCAGCAGAGGGTGCTTGTTCTTAATCCTGCTATAGCAAAGCAAGGACTATCTTTCGTATAGTTTTGCTGCAGCAAAACAAAAACTGGTTCTGCAAACTTCTATGCTTCCCATCCTGCGTAACAAACACAAATGCTATTAAACTCATGATTTAAACTATCTTAAAACTATTAACTTAATCAACAACAAATTTAAACATGGGTTGCCTCCCATGAGCGCTTGTTTTAGAGTCTTCAGCCTGACTTCCCTCCTGTTCATTCCTTTTGTAGCTAAACGGAGGTGTGCTGTCTATCCAACTTTTGTCCATTAACCCTGAATGTCCTCCCTTCCTTTTCTTCTTCCAATTTAATAGTCCCAAAAAGGAAGACCTTGCTTATACGAAAGGGACCAGACCAACGAGATTTCAACTTCCCAAGAAACAAGGTCAGGTTGGAGTTGTATAGTAGTACTCTCTGTCCCACTTCGAAGTTCCTGGGTTGTATCTTCTTGTCATGCCATTGCTTTGCTTTCTCCTTGTATAGTTTTGGCCTAACCACGAAATTCATCCAGCTCATTTAGCTGCAGCATCCTCTTCTCACCTGCAGCTTCCAAGTTCAAGTTTAGCTTATTCACTGCCCAATATGCTTGATGTTCTAACTCTACTGGTAGATGACAAGCCTTCCCGAATACCAACCTGTATGGTGACATGCCCAGAGGTATCTTATAGGCTGTTCTATAGGCCCATAGTGCATCATCCAACCTGGAGGACCAATCCTTCCTCGTGGGGCCTACTATTTTTTCCAAGATTCTCTTAATCTCTCTGTTGGAGACTTTAGCCTGCCCACTCGTTTGTGGGTGATAGAGGGTTGCCACCTTGTGCCTTACTCCATATTTGGCAAGTAGTGCCTTGAACTGCCAATTGCAGAAGTGGGTTCCTCCATCGCTGATGATGGCCCTGGGGGTTCCAAACCTTGTAAAGATGTTTCTTTTTAGGAATCTGGTTACCACCCTTGCCTCATTAGTTTGAGATGCACTTGCTTCCACCCACTTTGAGACATAGTCTATGGCTACAAGGATGTATTGATTCCCAAAACTCGAAGGGAATGGGCCCATGAAATCTATTCGCCACACATCAAATAATTCTACCTCTAGGATGTTGTTCAGTGGCATTTCATGTTTGTAAGATATATTCCCTGTCTTCTGACACCGATCGCATTGCTTTGCGAAGGAGTGGGAGTCCTTGAATAGAGAGGGCCAATAGAACCCTGCCTGCAACACCTTGTTTGCAGTTCTAACTCCTCCAAAATGACCTCCATAAAAGGAAGCATGGCATTACTGCAAGATTTGCTCCATCTCTTCCCTGGGTATGAACCTCCTTATCATCTGATCAGCACATTGCTTGTAAAGGTATGGTTCATCCTAGTAGTATGAGTTTACCTCATGCAGAAATTTTTTCTTCTATTGCCACGTCAAGTCTGGTGGGAGCATTCCACTCGTAAGGTAATTTACATAATCAGCGTACTATGGCACATCATCTTGGGACAGGAGATAGAGTTGCTCATTTGGGAATCTTTCATTAATGTCATCTGCTCTGGAGCTGTGCCCTTCCAACCTAGAGAGATGGTCTGCCACTTGATTTTCAGTTCCTTTCCTGTCTCTGATCTCTAGATTGAATTCTTGAAGCAAAAGCACCCACCAAATGAGCCTGGGCTTGGAATCTTTTTTCCTAACCAAGTGTTTGATGGCAGAGTGGTCTGTGTGCACTATCACCTTTGCTCCTACTAGATATGCTCTAAATTTCTCAAAGGCAAACACTACTGCAAGCAATTCCTTCTCTGTCACCGTGTAGTTCAGCTGGGCTCCTTGCAGCATTTTGCTAGCATAGTATATAGAATGAAACAACTTGTTTTTACGCTGCCCGAGGACAGCCCCCAATGCTGTTTCACTAGCATCACACATCAGCTCAAATGGAGAGGTCTAGTCTGGTGCCACAATAACTAGGGCTGTACTCAATTTTTTCTTGAGGTCACAAAATGTTGTCATACAACCTTCATCAAAACAGAAAGTTCTGTCCTTCTCTAGAAAACTGCATAAAGTTCTGTCCCAGGAAGCTTCAAATGCCCTTGACCGAGGTGGGAGGAAGGAGCTTCTCTATGATTTCCACCTTGGCCTTGTCAACCTCAAGTCTTCTCTGAGAAACCTTATGCCCTAGCACAATCCCCTCTTTTACCATAAACTGACACTTCTCCCAGTTCAGCATCAAGTTTGTTTCCTCACACCTTTGCAAGACCTTAGCAAGGTTTCCCAAGCATAGGTCAAAGGAGTCCCCAAAGACTGAGAAGTCATCCATGAAGATTTCCACAAACTACTCAGCCATTTCTGTGAATATTGCCATCATGCATCGCTGGAATGTTGCTGGAGCATTACAAATCCCAAATGGCATCCTTCGAAATGCAAAGGTACCATAAGGACATGTGAATGTGGTCTTATGCTGATCTTCTGGTGCTATAGCAATCTGGTTGTACCCTGAGTACCCATCCAGGAAACAATAGTATTCCCTTCCAGCAAGTCTATCTAACATTTGATCAATAAACGGCAGAGGGAAGTGATCCTTCCTAGTGCTTTTATTTAGCTTCCGATAATCCATGCAAATCCTCCAGCCCATTACAACCTTGGTGGGGATAAGCTCATTGTTTTCACTTTCTGCCATAATCATACCCCCTTCTTAGGAACACACTAGACCGGACTCACCTAAGAACTATATGATATTGGGTAAATAATTCCAGCATCTAGCCACTTGATAATTTCCTTTTTAACCACCACCTTCATTATTGGGTTGAGCCTTCACTGGGGTTCTATGGACCCTTTTTCATTGCTTTCCAAGAGGATCTTATGCATGCAAAATGAGGGGCTGATTCCCTTAATGTCAGCAAGTGTTCAACCAATGGCCCTTCTAAATTTCTTCAGTGTAAGGACCAATTTTTCCTCTTGTTCCACTGTCAAAAGTGCTGAGATAACTACAGGAAGAGTGGTTGTCTCTCCTAAATATGCATACTTGAGGTGTGCTGGCAGAGGCTTCATCTTCGCTTTTTGGTTAGAATGTCCTTCATAAATTTTACATAGTTAGGTATCTAATCTAGTGCTTTCACCAGAGGAATGTTAATGTGCAGTTGTTTCAGGACATCTAGTAATCTTCTAACCTGCTGGTCATTCTGCTGCTTCTGAAATCTCTAAGGGAAAGGGGGAGGTAGCTTGGTTTGCTGCATGCCTTGCTGTGGCAAAGTTTCTAAATTTTGCTATGGCATAACTGCAACATTTTCTTCAGTGATGGTTGCTTCCTTGCTTACCTCCTCCTCTTGCTTTTGCTTGTCTTTCTTTTTCTCTGGGGGTACAGTGAAGTCTTTTTGGTCCTGTCCTTTTGCCTTTGGTGGCTCCATCATCTTTCCACTTCTCAGAGCTATAGCCTTGCAGTGCTCTTTCTCTTCTCTCCTAGGGACTTCAGTATTACTTGGAAGTGTTCCTGGAGGTCTGCTTTTTAGTTCATTGGCAAGCTGTTCCACTTGAGTTTCCAGATTCCGTAATGAGGCTGCTTGACTTTGGATTAGAGCATCATTCCTTGCCATATACTCCTTCATCAGGGATTACAGCGAAGTGGTGGTTTCGTGAGGCTGCTGTCTTTGTTGATGGAAGCCAAGGGGAGCATGTGGTCTTTGTGGGGCAGAGTTGCTCCCTTGTCCCGTACCATAGTTACTCCAGGAGAAATTGGGGTGTTGCCTCCATCTTGGGTTATACGTGTTGGAGTAGGTATTGTTATTGCGATTCATATTTCCCACGAAGCACACTAATTTTGGGTTTGAAGGGCACATTTCAAAAAGATATGGTCCATTGCACAGTACACAAGATGGTCCAGTCTCCTGGACTGCATTGGCTGCTTAAGGGCGGGTCATTTGCTGGCTCTTTAAGACATTAACTAGTGAAGCTAGCTGGGCTGTGAGAGAAGTCACTTCACTCACTTCATGCATGCCTGCTGCTTTCTTTCCAGTTGAAACTCTGTCCATTGGCCATTGATAGTTGTTACTAGCCATCCTTTCAAGTAGCTCGTGCGCTTCATTATATGTTTTGGACAATAGTGCCCCATTAGCTGTTGCATCCACTATGGTGCGGGTTTGAGCATTGAGGCCATTGAAAAAGGTCTCCATCTGAATGCAGTAAGGAATTACCAATGGGGGCATCTCCGTAATAACTCTTTATACCTCTCCCAGGTCTCGTACAAAGACTCACCTTCCAATTGCTGGAAAGAGGTGATGTCATTTCTCAATCTGGCATTCTTGGTGGGCGGGAAGTATTTCAACAGAAATTTCTCTGCCAAATCACTCTAGTTAGTGATAGAGTCAGGTGGCAGAGAGTTCAACCACGCTCTTGCTCGGTCTCTTAATGAGTAAGGGAACAGCTTTAGCCTGAGCACTTCTTCTGTTACCCTATTCATTTTGAAAGTATTCGTGACTTCCATGAACACTTTTAAGTGAAGGTGAGGGTCCTCTGTAGGCATTCCACTGAATTGGCCTGCAGTTTGCAGCATCTGGAACATTAATGGTTTAAGCTCAATATGTAGAGCCTCGATCTCTAGTCTCACAATGCTCGGGTTCAATCCATTTAGGTTTGGTTGAACATAAGCATTTAAGACCCTATCTCTATCGTCCATGTTGTCTGCTCCATTCTGATTAGCCATCTCTGCCTGCTGCTGAGGTTTTAACTGTCCTCTTCTTCTTCTCAAAAGCGTTCTTTCTATCTCTGGATCTAGAGGCAGAAGTTCCCTGTTAGCCCTGCTCATGCACTGCGTTACCTGCTCAACAAGACACCAGAGTAAAAAGAAACAAAACAACACTTCACACAGTTGAGTATCTAAAAACAATTTTCAAGTTGACACTCCCCGGCAACAGCGCCAAAAACTTGTTGTTGTTTCATGCAAAGATGAATACAGTGTCAGAACGCAAGTGCACGTGTCGTGACCAAGTAATAAAGTGATGAGTGAGTATTGTCCCACGAGGAGTGAACTAAAACTATTATAGAGACTTTTGTTGTGCGAATGCTGTAGCAAAGATAAGATGGTTCACAAGACTGGAATAGAAGTAGATTGACTGACTGCAACTATAACTAAGATAAGGAGTAATAGGGAGAAAAAGAGGAATTGATATTAGGAGATCTAAGGTTGCTCAGGGTTGCCATGGACTACAGCACTCATATTTGCTCTAGGAATTGTTGCAGCAATTGTTCTAAGTGCCAATTTTAGTCCTGAATGGAGTCTTCCCAGACTTCCATTCGTTGTAATTTTGAGGTTCAGACATCCATTCCTGCATCAGTCCTCACCCCTGAATGGTGCATGAAGCTCCACTACTGGACTAATGGGGTACCCATATATTCAACTTTTCCCAGCCTCCATTACCTTTCCAAGCGAATGTTGGCCTTGGTTTTCTTCCTCCAAACTTCCGTTATTAAAGAAAGAAAAACTAAATGGAAATATAATGGAATGTTGAACAAAACTGCAACGGAATGTGTTGTTTAAAAAAATGTGCTTCAGTTCATTACAACCCTTGTGCAACCCTAGCTGGAAACTAGCCAAGCCTCATGGTTACACTGGTTACAAATATCCCAAAAACACTAGTATGCATCCTAAATGATATAAACAAAATTACAAAAATGCAGTTCTATCTTTTTGATAAAAACAGTAAAGATCACAACAAGGATCAATCCCCTTCTGGAACTGTGAACAGCTCCCTTAACGCTGCACCTTTCGGTGTCAACGCATCCTTGGCTATAGTGTTCTTTCCTCCAAAATTTTCTCTTCTTTTCTCCTCTCTCCCCCCTCTGTCGTGTGTAGCTATTCTCTCTTGTTTTCACCCCCTCCGTCATGTGTCCTTTGTCTCCCCCTCTCTGCCTCTCTTATCGTTCAGCCTTATGGTCCCAGTCAACTGCCTTGCTTTTGCTGTCATTTCCCCTGGTTTGCGGCAAAACCATATCTGCATGCAGCTTTGTCCTCTCCACTTTCAGTAGTAGGATAGTTCTGTGGCAGCAGCCTGTAGTGTCAGTTTTTGCTGCTTTCTCTCCTGATGGGTGGAGGCTGCACCTGCTGCGCAGCCCTGCTCTGCTGTCACCTACACCATATCAAACAGAATCAGTGTATTGCAAAAAAAGGGAGCAGCTCACCCAATATCACTCAGGTTTCTGCTATAATTGCCACATATGCTTACTAAAATACTGCAGCAACGGGGTAGCTGATGTTTTATCTAAAAGAGTCATCCCGTTCAATTTATTCAGGGAATAAGAGTGCTTAAAACACCAGAACAACTCAGTAAACGTACTCAGAAAGCACATAGGAACTACAATAAATTGCAGTTATCATGGCACTATTTGAGGTTTTACATAATACATCGTAGGTCTCCTAATAGATGGTTGAGTTGAGTAAAGTTAAGCTTTTGGAATTTAATTTGGAATAACATGCAATAGATAGAATATGACTAACCTAAATTGATGATGCTAATTTAGAGAACATGCTTCAAGCGTATGTCTTCAAGTTTGGTGGGAGATCCCTTAGCAGAATTCGCTTATAATAAAGTGACTTTGGATGACTTAAAGCCTTATGTAAGAGGTGTTACAAACTTTATGTTAAATGACTCAATGGAGTTAGACTTATGGTAAGATGTCATTGATAAAGTGAAATTGATTAGAAAAAGAATACAAGCAACTTAATACATGTAACATCCCTAATTTCATTTTATGTATTAATAAAAGTAAAAAAGTATTCAAAGTAACATCCATAATTTCATTTCTTTTATTGATAAAGGTACATAAATATTTAATTAAGGAAATAAAATTTATTAGACAATTTTTAGATAACTAAGGAAATATAATCCTAAGAAATTCTTCACCTTACGTGTATGTATAGAAATGTTCTATATTAATGGAATAGGTAAAGAAAGAAAACCTAAGAGGAAATATTAGAAATAAACATGCTAAAGAAAGGTGAAATTCTTAGGTAAGGAAGATAATTTTTTGTGAAGTAAGTAAAGGTCTTAAAATTTCAAGAAGATCGGATTAGGGTAATTTTTCCTAATTTAAGAGTTAAAGTTACTAAGTTTAGTAGCTCCACCCACAAATTGGGCTTTCAACTATGGACACTTCATATAGAATCTTTCTACCTCACATGAATTTTTAGCAAGCCAATACGATAGCCCAAGGAAGAAATAAAACATAGACTTAGACTAGGATATAGAAATTAGATCGATAGCCCAAAAATCATGAAAATGTGACAAGCCCATTATGAAAGGTAGAATTTTAACCAAAGTAAAGAAAATGGGCAAGAATGAACCCAAACCCAAGAGGAAAAATAAAAATAAAAATAAAATTAAAGTGATGAAATAATAGTGTAATCAAGATTAGGTGACATGGCATTAAGACAAAAATTTAGCAAGTGGTGTGATATCCTACATTTATAATTTTAGCAAGTGGTATGATAAGACAAGGCTTTAGAACAAAACATCTATATCCTACACTCATAATTTTAGCAAGTGGTATGATAATACATGGCATTAGGACAAAACATTCCTATCCCACACAAATAATTTCAACCAAATAATGGAGATTCAAGGGTTAGAAATTTGCCACCTAAAAAGGAAAACCTATCATACTTGATTAAGACAAAAGAAAAAGGAAATGAATCCCTAAATCAAAGGGACCTTGTCCCATATCTTAAGAACATATTATCATAATTTTCAAAATACAAATCTCCTTTTCCAATGCATATCTTGACTAAGGAAGAGGAAGACAAGAACATAAGTTGTTTGTTTTCCAAAAATTCAACCAAGTGTAACCTAATTGTGATAAGGTTGACCCATGATCATGAAAGGTGAATTATTTGATAGTCTATATAAGCAAAACCCACCCTTATAGAATGGGAATTTAGTCCAAGTGAGGGAGAGAAAAAAAAATAGAAGCAAGGTAGAGTGAGGAAAGGAGAGGAGGAGAGGAAAAAAGGAAGAAAGAGGAAGGAGAAGTCTAAAGGACTAAGTGCTCCAGGTAAGTTTAACAATATTTCTTTTTGAAGAAAACTTTTGAAACTTATAATATTTATATGAGATTTTGATCTTAAAACTTTGATGATTGGTCATGGATGTTGCTATATCATGTTACATATCATGTATGTTTGAATACTTAGGTTGGTGTAGATAGATCTGCATGAGTATGGCTATAGGTGGTAGAATTTTAAGCTACTGGTTTTCAATTTCTGGGAAGAATTAGTAAGGAATTTAAAGAAATGGTTAACATAAAAAAAGTAAATCTATGTCTCACGGATTTTTAGCCACTAGAATCACTCAATTTGGAGTCCGTATGACATAGATATGGTCTGATTAGTATGCAGTGGTCAGAAATTGGTTAATCAGGAAAGAATGTTTTAGGATAGTTTTTGTGTTTTAATTTCTGGTAACTTTCTGTAGGGAATTAAAATAAATGGTCAACATAAGAATTATAGATATATGTGTGAAGGAATTGTAGCCACTAGAATTACATAATCAGGGAAGATCTTGTTAGGATAGCTTCTGTGTTTTAATTTATGGGAACATTATGTAGAGAATTCAAATAAATGGTTGACATAAGAATTATAGATATATGTGTGAAGGAATTTTAGCCACTGGAATTACGCAATTTGGAGTCCATATGAGGTAGATATAGTCTGATTAGTAAGCAGTGGTTAGAAAATGGTTAATCAGGGAAGAATATGTTAGGATAGCTTCTGTGTTTTAATTTTTGGGAACATTCTGTAGGGAATTAAAATACATAGTTAACATATGAATTATATATATATATATGTACGGATTTGTAGCCACTGGAATCACTTAATTTGAAATTTTTATGAGGGAGATATGGACCGATTAGTAGGCAGAGATCAAAACCTATCTGAGAAGAAATAACCTGTACATTGAGGGAGAAATATCACATTGATTTATTAATATTTCGCTAAACGGTTCAACATAATAGTTTTAGATACTTGTTTTATCTTGAAATTGACACTAAGATCACTAACATCGGAGTTAAATTGAGGGAGTTATGCTCTTATTAGTAAGAGAAGGTTAGATGGGATGTAAACCTGCATCAAGAAAATAAAGAAATAAAATTAAGATTTAAAGAAAAAATCTTATAAAGGAAAATAATAAATGACTAGTATATGCCATAGCCATTGCCATTGTATGAACTTCTTACCATCTTAAGTGTGAAATTTTGACATGGAAATATTTTATAAAGTAATATTTGAAATGGTTATGTTCATGGCATTATTACCAATGATTTTTGGTAATAGTTATATTTTGAAGAACATACTTGTTATTGAAAGCATATTTTTGGCTATCATTATGAAAAGAAAAGAAATAATCACGGTCACATGGCAATCCGTGTGGTGCACCAGTAGGGGACGCCCTACCAACAGTTATGATCATGTTAGTGAGAAAAGAAAGAGAAAGTGAGCCATGTCGAATGGAGCGAGAAAAGCCCATACCGGAGAGTAGAAAATACTCACCTTGACCGGGGTAGCTTTATATGAGAATAAATTGATAGTCATTGTATGATATTCTAAAAATAGTTAATCCTGTCATACATGTCATTATTGTACGATTCTCATGTGCATAGATATAAGGCATTCATGTGACCAAAGATATTTGCTGTAGTTTATACAGCTGAACATGACGTGATGAGCTATATTGATGATGATTTATTGTTGAACTTACTGGGATTTAATTCTCACTATATTTCCATATCATGTTCAGAAAATTAGTTATGCAAATTTTTTCTATGGCTCTGGCTTTTAGTGCACGTTGGATCAAGTACTTTATGTTGGGTAGATCCCAGAAGCAAATAAAATGTTTGTGGTCGAGTTGGCTTAGATCCTGGTGAAGGTGCAACCACTCGCACCTGTATCTCCGGAATTGGTCAACCAAAATAAATAAGATGTAGATTTTTATATGTTTGATATGTTGTACGTATGTTTTGATTAATGACATGTATGTAAACTCTGTATTGTATAAATTAAATAAATGTTATTTTGAGTTAAGTTGTAACGAGGTAATAACTTCATGGTATTTAAAAAAAATTGATACTTAAATGGAGTTGTTACAATACAGGCCAAAAGTCTATAAAGACCATGAATGTTAAGCACTAGCAATTATCAGTTGGTGACCAAATGTTTTTGGTGCGTACTATCATAGGTACACCTAAATTGATACCTTACCTCTTAACTAACCTATAGAAGTGGGAGTAAGGGTCGATCCTATAGAGACTAGAATTACCTTATGGGATTGAGAAAAAAGTTGGGATTGATAAGTGCAAATAAAATAATGTAAACACTGATGAAAATAATTAAGAAAGTAATTAATGATAAAGGCGTTAGTTTTAGTTGATATCCATCGTCAAGGGGTTGCATTGATCATTGGCAACATAATCAATCTGTAATTGAATATCTATCATTAGGCTTCTAACCCTGTTCCTACTTAAGTATAGTAAATTGATGACAATCGCACCAATTAAACCCTAATTAACAAGCAATAAAGCACATCAGTAAAACATAACTCATTAATCACATAAAGAACAAAAGAAACTCATAGAGCTAAAAAATATAAATACATCGGCTATATCTAATTTAGTTAATTATTCATCATAGGGTTAATGATTTATAATCCAAAATCCTTAATCATATTTGCTTCATGAATATAGTAATGAAAACTTTGTTCAAAACCTAATTCAGCAATAGATTAAAACAGATAATATACTAGTAGTCCTCCTAGCAATCATATGAATAATCATTGAGAAAAGAAGAGTAGATAAATAATCAATACTCAATTAAGATTGAAATAATAAAATCAAATCCAAATCTCACAATGCATGACGATCCCTTGAGGTTTTAATCTTCCTCTACCAACTAAAAATAAATCAGCCACACATGGCAATAAGAAAATCTAAAGAAGAATTAGATAAGGTAATTAAGAGCTTCAATGATTGAATGCATGTCCCTTGATGCTTGCTTTCTCCCTCTTTTATAGATTGGCTGCTCCTCAATGAAGTAGGGTTGTTTTCACGTCAAATCTCGGCCCATTAGGCTTCATTTAGAGTTAAAAAAAAACCTAAAATTCATGACCTCAACATTCTGGTGCAGCGGCGAGCGTCGAGGCGCGCTACACGGGTGCCACAGTGCAACGAAAAGCAACCATCGGGGCACCGTGATGCTTCGTAGATTGACACTAAGGCATCGCGGTGCTTGATCTTGCTCGGGCTCGGGCATTGCGGTGCTATGGGACCAGCGTCGCGGCACTCTAATTTTGGTTAGCTAAGCGCTGCGGCGCTCCTGGTGTACCTTGACGCGGCGCCCAAAAATGTTTTGATTCTGCCAAAGTTCCAAACACAAAAGTTATAGCTTTATGTCTCTTCTTTCCATAGCCGCTGGAATTACCTTAATCAAAGTTCAAATGAGAGAGATATACCTCAATTAGTGACGGAAGGTCGAAAATCAGCCTTTTTTCATATTTTCTCTCTATTTTCCTCTTCTTTTCTTCTTTATTATTTCTAAAACATAAAAAAAAATCAGTTAAATACTATTTATTTCCTACTCAAATTAAATAAAAAGTAACATAAAACTTGCTAAAAACATGCTTAATTTATAGCATGTTAATTTTTAAATGTCTCACCCATGAAAGAGATAATAAAGTTTGGAAAGAAGAAAAAAGTTAGGCTCTTCTGAAATCTTAAACAAAGTAGGCATAATAGTACATTGCCTAGCGTTGCCATCAGGATTAAGTAATGTGGATACAGTCTTTCTTGCATCAATATCAAGGAAGTACCTATCATATTCTTCTCATGTTATCTAATTCTAAGAAATTTAATTGGACAAGAATTTGACTTAATTATGAGGAAAAATCAATATCTATTATTGATCGACAAGTGAAGAACTTATGGCTAAAAGAAATCTCTATGATTAAGGTTATATGGAAAAACCACTCAAGTGAATAAACTCCTTAGAAAGTAAAGATGATATACCAAAGATATATCCTCAATTGCTTGAGTAGTGAGGTTAATAACTGTAAGTTATGCTTTAACTTCATTCTCTACTTGTGATATGATGGTTTAAAATTTGGGGACCGAATTTCTTAAAGGGGGAAGAATGTAATATCCTGTAATTTTTAAATAATAATGTTTTTCTATAAAAAAATATATTTTTATTTTAAATAATTATGTTTTGCTAAAAGTAAATACGCTTTAAATTAAAATAAATTTTTTTGTTTTGCTTAAAATAATTATATTTGACTTTAAATAAATTTTTATTTTATTTTTTATAAATTTATTTCTTTTAATATGCATGGAGTTATTTTATATTATGACTTTTTTTATTAAAATTTTTATTAAGAAAATCATCATTTAAGAGTTCAATTAAAGTTTTGCAAGAATATAAATTTTTCAAAATTTTTGGGATATTTTAGGATGAAAAATAATATTATTATTATATATAATAAAAAAAATTAAATATTTAATTATTAAATAATAATAAGTAAAAATAAAGAAAGAAAAAGGGGGAGAGGGAGATGCAGAAGAAAAGAAATTTGCAAACATTCGTATATGAATAGTGTAAATAGTATATCTTTCTCTTTATTTTCTGTCTTTAGATTTGGAGTACCTTTGAGCCTCCGATATCAATACTAAGAGTACCACTGGATTCAAGACGAAGAATACTATGATATTGGCTAAATAATTTTTCAAATCAAACGCAGAATTGTCGTAGATCGGAAGTAAAAAATCTTAGAAAAAGATAAACTCTGAAACTCCTATTTAGAGACTTTAAATTGAAAATATGATATTGTAGATGAATTCAAGATATAGATATACCTTAGAATATAGATTTTTTCGGCCATCGGACAACTTTTTGTGCATCGTGAATAATAAATTCAGCTGGTACGAATAGTGATTCCGGCGGTGAATAATAATTCTGACCGTGAATAGTATCTCATCAATTGACCAGTGTTGACCAAACTCCCAGAGGTCAAATTTCGCAATTTTGAAGTCATTTCTTAGGTTTTTGAACCCTTCGAACTCGTTTTTGAGGTTTATTTCATCAAATTTGGATTGGAAAAGTGTAATTTGGGGATGTCCAACTTAGAGTCTTACCCTATGAGTAGATAATTTTTTCTATGATTTACCCCATGCTCTTCTTGAACTTTAAATGTATAATTGGTTATGTTTACAAGTTATTTATACTTTATATGTCTCTAAAATAGATTAAATTATTTGATTTGTTTACAATCTGGCATATAGTTCAAGAAGAGTATGGTTTTGAAAATACATTTTTGAATTCATTTAATATGTAATTCTAAATGTATTTCTCATCATATGGTAAATGAAATATATTGTGCACGTGGTATTGATATGTAAAGTTATAAGATGGACAGGTATATGTGATTACTCTGATTGAAAAATTTCTGACAAAGAAATTTTATTGAGGCTGAAAATTTTGAATTATACTAAAACATCTGTTTTGAATGATATAGCATATGTGCAAATATGACTTTTGTGGAGGGATCCTATTGGAAATACTGTTTTTTAACAACAAGTGATGTTAACCTTGGTGCAACTTGATACCTCAGCTAGCAGGGGTGGTGCTAGCCTCATGTGACGGCCAACACACGAGATATGATATGTGAAGGAGAGCGGGATACCTCCTATCTGGATGAGATGCTGACTCTATGATATGTGATTTGCCTTCCTTGCTGTGTGATTGGAAAATTACCTATATTAGAGTCTCTTCGCGTGTCCTCTTAAATGGTGGTAGGGAAAACCTTAGCTAAGATGTTAAGTTTTGGAAAATCCTACACCACCAAAGTACAAAAGAGTTTGAACTCGAATATGTTGATTCTAATATTGGATCCTCTTAATATTTTCATGTGAAATATTTTGATACATAACAACATTTGTTTAATGATCATACAATACAATATATGGTTTTGGATATATGAGTATCCTTTGTTTTGAGAATATTTGAAATATGGGTCACATATGGATGTACTTCCAAACTATATTTTCTATATGGGAAATTTTGAAATATGAGTACATCCATATGTTGATCTAAGAGGCCATAAGAGGTATTATTTGCTCACTGAATAGTCAAACTCACTACAAGATATTTATATGTTTTTCAAATAAGAATATAGAGTTTGGTTTTGCATCTACGTGATCAACTAAGTGTCATACTATCGTGGTGAACCTATGTTGTTTCCAGGGTTCACAGTGTTTAAATTATACTGTATTTATACTTTAGAGTATGTTCTAAAAGCTACAAGCAGGATCCCTGTTTTTGTTGTACTTTAATGTTTATAGACTTGGTCTGTATATTGTGTATATATGAGAATACCTATCTATGAAAGAGTGTATTATATATGTTATAAAAAATATATGTTTGTAAAGTATATGTTTCACGTACCCTAAAATTAGGGGCGTGACAAACATTACAAATCTACATGAATGTATGTATATATGTGTGTATATATATATATATATACACACACACACACACACACACATATACATATATATGTATGTACGTGCATACATGCATATATGTAGATATGTATATATATATATATACATATATATATATATATATATATATAGGTGAAAGCCCAATGTATGGGTAGAGATGTTAAACTTAGAAACTCTAACTTTTAAATTAGGAAAGTTACCTTAATCTAATCTTTTTGAAATTTTAAGACCTTTACTTACTTCCCAAAAATGTATCTTCCTTATCCAAGAATTTCGCCTCTCTTTAGTATTTTATTTCTAATTTTTTTTATTAGGTTTTCTCTCTTTACTTATTCCCTTAATGCTAGAAACATTTTCTATGCATACATATAAGGTGAATAATTTCTAAGATTTATATTTCCTTAGTTATCTAAAAATTGTCTAATAATTTTTTTTCTTAATTAAATATTTATGTACCTTTATTAATAAAAGAAACGAAATTAGGGATGCTACATTTTTCTCCCCCTAAAAGAAACTTTGTCCTCAAAATTTTAGAAATTACCTAATAAGAACAATTGCGAATATTTCTTCCTCATGACTTCTTCCAGCTCCCAAGTTGATTCTTTTAGAATCAAACCTTCCCATAACACCTTAACCAGGGGAATGTTTTTATTTTTCAATTGATTCATGTCGGTGTCCAATATGGATGCTAGTACCAGCTAGTGTGTCATGTTTTCCTTGATTTGGATTGGTTCATCTCATATTACATATGAGGAATCTAGAAGATACTTCCGGAGCTATGATACATGGAAAACATTATACAGTTTAGACAAATTAAGTGGGAGGGCAACTTGATATACTGACATCTCTACTTTCTTCAAAATTTGGTAGGGTTCCAAAAATTGCGGACTTAGCTTTCTGGTTTTGAGAGACCTACCAACTCCAGTAGTCGATGAAAAGTTTTAGAAATACATGGTCTCCTTCCTCAAACCCTAAAGGTCTATGTCTTTTATCATAGTAACTCTTTTGCCGACTCTGAGCTGTAAGTATTTTGTCTCGTATCATTCTGATTTGTTCAGTGATTTATTGAACTAGATCAGGACCCAGCAAGTTCTTTTTCATATCTCAAGCCAGCATAGTGGAGATCTGCACTTCCTATCGTATAAAGCTTCGTAGGAGGCCATCTTAATACTAGAGTGATAGCTATTATTATAAGCAAACTGCACTAAAGGTAGGTACTTATCCCATCCTTTATCTTGCTCTATCACACAGGACCTCAACATATCTTCTAGGGTTCGAATGGTCTGTTCTATCTGCCTGTTAATCTGAGGATGATAGGCAGTATTGAACTACAACTGGGTTCCCAAAGTTTTCTGCAACGCCTTCCAAAACCTCGACCTGAACCTTATGTCTCTATCAAAAATGATATTTAAGGGAATTCCATGTAGTCTAATAATTTCCTGGACATACAACTAAGCTAATTTGTCCAGTGAATAGTTAATTTTTATGGGTAGAAAGTGAGCAGATTTGGTTAATATGTCAATTATTACTCAGATAGAGTCATGTCTAACTAAAGTCTTAGGTAAAACTACCACAAAGTCCATTGAAATACTATCCCATTTCCATTTAGGGATCTTAAGAGGTTGTAGAAATCTCACTGGCTTTTGATGCTCTATCTTCACCTTTTGACAAATTAAACATTTCACCATAAACTCAGCAATGTCTTTTTTCATCCCTGGCCACCAGTACATCTTCTTTAAATTTTGATATATTTTAGTGGATCTAGGATGGACTGTGTCCTTACTTTGATGTGCTTCCTATAGGATCTTAGTCCTTAACTCTTGTTCTTAAGGGACACAAATCCTTTCATGATACATGATTGCTTCATCTTCCAAAACAAAAAAATTACCTTGATTTTTGTTATCCTATAAATATTGGTTGTGAGCTTATGCTTCTTTAATCTGGGCTCTTAGGTCATGCTCTATACTCAATCTATTGATGATTAGCTTTTTTGGAGTAAGAGTAGTGGCCAGCTTTAAATTTTGAAACTCCTCTAGCATTTGCATCTCATACATCATCATCTAACCCATATGCAGAGATTTTTGACTCAAGGCATTAGCTACAACATTTTTCTTTTCTAGATGATACTTTATCTCAAACTTGTAGTCATTGAAAAATTCTACCCATCTTCATTGCCTCATATTTAACTCCTTCTATTAAAAAAGGTACTTGAGACTCTTATAATTACAGTATACTTCAAATGTTGCTCTGTACAAATAGTGTCTCCAAATCTTTAAGGAAAACACCACTGCTACCAATTCAAGATCATGGGTTGGATAATTTTCTTCATAGGGTCTTAGTTGCCTAAAGACGTAAGCAACTACTCTCTTGTCTTGCATTAGCACACACCCTAGCCCTTTCTTAGATGCGTCACTATACACTTCAAAATGTTCTGTGAGGTCTAAAACAATTAAAACAGGAGGAATGGTCAATCTTGTCTTAATCTCTTGGAAACTAGTTTCACATTGATTAGTCCATTTGCAAGGACTTCCCTTCCTGGTCAATTTAGTTAATGGCAAGGCTATACGAGAGAAGTTTTGTATAAACCTTCTATAGTATCTTGCTAAACCCAAGAAATTTTTGACTTCTGTAACCGTCTTTGGTCTCTCCCACTGAATCACTGCTTTCTTCTTTCTAGGGTCTATGGCTACCCCTCTATTAGAGATGAATGTCTGAGAAACTTCACCTCTGTCAACCAAAATTCACACTTCTCTAATTTGGCATACAAATTTTTCTCTTTTAGCACTTGTAGCACAATTCAGAGATGTTATTCATGTTCTTTCTCACTCTTAAAGTATATTAAGATGTCATCAATGAACACTACCACAAATTGATCTAGGTAGGGTTGAAAAATGTAATTCATGTAATCTATGAAATTTACAGGTGCATTTGTTAACCCGAAGGGTATTACGAGAAACTCATAGTGCCTATACTTAGTCCTGAAGGCTATTTTTAGTACATCTTCCTCCTTGATCCTAATATGATGGTATCCCAATCTCAAGTCAATTTTAGAAAGATGGAGGCTCTTTTTAGTTGATCTAATAAATCATCTATCTTAGGGAGAGGGTACTTATTTTTTACAGTCACCTTATTCAGCTGTCTATAATCTATGCATAGTCTTAGGCTCCCGTCTTTCTTATTAACAAACAATACAGGAGCTCCCCAAGGTGATACACTCGGTCTAATGAATTGCTTATTTAAAAATTCCTCTAACTAATTCATAAGTTCTTGTAGTTCTTTCGAGGCCATTCTATAAGGTGCAATAGATATAGGTCCTATCCTGGATAGGAGATCAATAAAGAACTCTATCTCTCTCTCGGGAGGTAAGTTTAGAATATCTGTTGGAAATACTTCAGGAAACTCATTAGCTATTGGGATTTCATTAAGCTTCAGTTCGACTTCTAGGTTTGATAAACACAGGAAAATATAACCAAGTACTCCACTCTTCAACTCCCGATTAACTTGATTGGCATTTAGCATCAATAACTGCATCTCCTCTTGTGGAAGAAGAGGTAGAAATTAAACAGTCTAGGTGCCATAATTTAGCAAGACTCAATTTCTAGACATCTAGTCTAACTCTTGAATGACATCAATACCTCTTAAAGGTAGACAGACAAGGTCTATAGAAAAAGTTTTCTACTAGATGGTGACCTGCAGTCTTTACATATAGAGGAAGTTAAGACCCTTTTCCCTGTAGAAGTTACTACAGATAGCTCATAGGGGGTTTTAAAAATAGGATACTGAATCTCCCTAATATATTCTTCTGATATGAATGAATGACTAGCACCAAAGTCAAACAACACCATAAGAGTAAATCCATAGATGTAGCATGTACATTGAATCATTTCAGATGATTAAGCTACCTCTTGGCCGCTTAGGGTGAAAACCCTTCCTTTCACCTAAAGCCTTTGTTCTGACTGCTTTCCCACATTTTGTGGGCAGTTTTTTGCAAAATAACCCTTCTGTCTATATTTGAAGCAAACGTCTGGTCCTATGTAGGATGGCCGGTTACCATGCATACGTTTACACTTAGTGCACTTGACTGTGGCAAGATCTTGTTGGAAAGGTCGGGGACCTGTAGTCAATGGCCTCTTATTAACTCCATATCCAGTTCTCCTCATGTTTTTGCCAGGGTTGAGGAAACTTTTCTTCCTCTTCCATAGGTTTCACCTCAGCTTCTCATCCTTCACTACCCTTAAACTCTTCTCTAGAAGTCTAGATTTATTTATCAAGGGCACAAACTCCCTTATTTCCAATGCTATCACTGCATTCTTGATTTTTTGGTTCAGTTCTGCTTCAAACTTAACAGCCTTCCATGCTTCATCAGGGTTAAACCTCAAGTAAGAGGAGAACTTGGAAAACTCCTCGAACTCAGTGATGTATTGATCTATCGACATGTTGCCCTGTCTGAGTTGGAGAAATTCAATCTCCTTCTCAAGTCACACGGTACTTGGAAAGTACTTCTCTAGGAAAATATCCTTAAACACTTACCAGGTAATCTACCTCCTCTGGTGAGTTAGTAACTCTTTGGCCCCTCACCACCAACACTTAGCTTCATCCTTCAGCATATATATAGTGAAGATAACTTACTGCTCATTAGTGCAGCACATCACTTCGAAGATCTTCTCCAATTCCTTTATCTACCTTTCGACTACCGTTAGGTCATAGCCATCTTGGAAAGAAGTTGGTCGGGTCCTTAAGAACTCAAATAGGCCATTATCATATCCAGCCACTTGATTGTTTGTATTATTTTCTCCATTCATGTTATTACTATTCTAGAGATGTTACAGAATTTGATTGGTGGCTGTGACTTGGTCTCGAATTATTGTAGCCAAGTTGTGCAGGGTTTCTTTCACATTGTTTGTAGGGTTCTTCCATGGTGGTGCCATATCCTACTGTGGCAAAAATAAAGTTATGTTGCTATTGAGGTGACCAAGCCTAATAGTTAGTTCAAAAATATTTACAGCAGTCATAACACCACCTCAGCATATAGATTGGAAACACTAGTAATTTTTTACCTATATGAAATCACTGATCCTCCACACAACATAACCACAAACATACTCAAGACACTATAAGATCGATTCAGATAACCATTCACCCACTGGCGGTCTAGGATCGACCTGCTCTGATACCAAATATGTAACAACTTCATATATTTTTTAATATATATATATATATATATATATATATTTATAAAGTCCCATAAAGTCATTAATTCTTTACTTCTAATTACTTAACTCATAATAAAATTCAATTAATTTAACCAAGCATAATGAAGGTATAAGGACTACCATTAACACTGATATAATTTTGAGTTCACATACACATCATTAATCAAAATGTTAGTACAAAAATAAAACACATAAATATCTACATCTTATTCATCCATGTTGACCGATTTCAGAGATACAAGACGGGTGGTTGCAGCTTCACTGGGATCTTAGCCAACTCGATCACAAGCACCTTATTAATTTCTGGGATCTGCCCAGCATAGAGTAACTCGATCCAACATGCACTAAAAGCCAGAGCCATAGTAAAATATGCATAACTAGTTTTCTGAGCATGATATAGAAATATAGTGAGAATTAAATCTCAGTAAGTTTAATAATAAATCATAATCATAATCAATATAACTCATCATGTTATGTTCATTTGTATAAGCTACAACAAATACCTTAGGTCACATGAATGCACTTTATCTATGCACATGAAAATCGTAGAGTAATGACATGTATGAGATAAATAACTATTTTCAAAATATCATATGATGGCTATCAACTTATTTTCATAACAAACTACCATGATTAGGGTGAGTGCTTTCTACTCTTTCGAATGGGCTTTTCTCGCTCCGTCCGACATGGCACAATTTCTCTTTTTTTCTCATTAGCATAATCATAGCCGTATGTAGGGTGTCCCCTACTAGTGCACTACACAGACCGCCATGTGTCCATGCTTGTCTCTTTTCTTTTCTTTTCACATTAATAGTCAAAAATATGATTTCAATAACAAGCATGTTCATTATACTCACATGCCATAATTTATCATCTAAGCATAATCACTACCAAAAATCATTGGTAAAATGCAATCATTTCATGATCATAACCATTTTCAAATATCACTTTATAAAATATTTTCATGTCAAAATTACACACTTAAGATGGTAAGAAGGTCATGCAATGGCAATGGTTATGGCATACACTAGTTATTCATTATTTCCATTTATAAGATTGTTCTTCTTTTTTATCTTTTAATTTTCTTTTTGCTTGGTCTCTAGTTACTTTCCTCCTATTTATATCATTTCCAACACATGTTCTCACAAATTTTATAGGGTATTCTTCTCCAATTTTATTTCTATTATTACCCTATAGTTAATAATGTTCATTAAGGGTAGAAAAATGTTAAAAATAAGCTTTACCAGCTCTTAACATGGCCTGGCCATATTCTAAGATACGACCATGCTTGAAAAATACTTCAAACATACTAAAAAATAGCCCTCAACACGGCCTACCTGTGCTGAAGCAAACCAGAACACGGCCTAGCCGTGTTTTGTGAATTTTTCTCACTTATTCAACCATATATCTCTCATACGAACTACAATTGAGGTGATTCGAAAGTATATAAAAAGACAAGACACTTATCTATAACTTTCATGTTTATCATTTCTTCGGATTCATTACAAATTATTTCCCGAACATCGAAAGTAAAAGCATTTACATTTACCAACCTAGATTCTAAATTGATTCTGACCTTTACTCATTAATCAACCATATCTCCGTCATATGGACTCCGAATTAAGTGATTTTAGAGCCTATAGGTCTGTGATCCATATAGATATATATATTATGTTAACAATTGTATTAAATTTTGTAAAATTTGTTCTGACCACTGCTTACTAATCTGACCATATCTCCCTCCTTTGAACTTCAACTTGGGTGATTCCAGTGGGTAAAACACTGTGAGATATATATATACTTTTTTCATGTTAAACATTTCTTTTAATTCTTAACCGATTCTTCCCAAAATTTCAAAAATAGAAGCTTCCTTGGTTGCTCTAAAATCTAGTTTTCTTAGCCTAACCTTTCTTAAAGTTCTAGTCCATCCTTGTATTAATTCATCTTCCTTTTTTCTTCCAAATTTCCACCTAACCATAGAATTACTCATCTCAAAATTTAATTATATTTCTTACTTTGTTTAACATATTCCATCATCCACTTCAAAAGAAAAAGCAGAATTAAATCATGCATCACTAAGGGTGTTTCTCAACAGAATTTTCTCATGGTTTTCCCCTAGGTGTTTAAGGCCATACTTAATTTACCAACCTAACCATATTCCATCTATTTTTACAATATTCAAATATACATAACAGCAACATAAAGCCCTAAATTTTTACCCCTAGCCATATCTATGTAGAACTTTCCATACAATCCGAAGCATTCAAAACATCCATCATATGCAAGATCAATAAGTAACATGATATAGCAACATCCCTGGCCAATCATCAAAGTAGAAAATATTGTAAATTTCATCAAAGTTGTAAGATCAAAATTCCATATAAATGTTACAAATTTGAAAGCTTTTCTTCAAAAAGAGATATTGTTAAACTTACCTAAAGATCTCTCTAGCTCACTTAGTGAATTCTTTTTCTTGTTTTCTCTTGAAGAAAGTAGCAAGATTCCTTTCTTCTCTTAACTTTTCTAGCAGCTTAAATAAGAGAAAGAGGGTGAGTTTTGGACCCCAAGGATGTAGAGAAAATATGGATTCAAATGGAGAATAAGCTAACTTATCTTGAGTACTTAGTCTTATAGACTTCTCCTTCTTCTTCCTTCCTCTCTTTTCCTCTCATTCTCTCCTTTCATCACTTTACATTGCTTCTGTTTTTCCTTTCCCCCATTTGGACGAAATTATAATGTTATAAATGTGGGTTTTGCTTAAATAGACTATCAAGTTGTTCACCTCTCATAATCATGGGTCTACCTTATCACAATTAGAATGCACTTGATTGTTCTTTAGGGAAAGACAACTCTTGTTCTGGTCTTCCTCTCCCTTAGTCAATATATGCATAGAAAAAGGAACTTTGTATTTTGAAAATCATGATAAAATGTTCTTATGACAAGGGACAAGGTCCCTTTGATTTAGGGATTCATTTCTTTTTTCTTTTTTCTCACTCAAGTATGATAGGTTTGCCTTTTTAAGTAGCAAATTTCAATCCTTGAGCCTCCCTTGCTTGGTTGAAATTATTTATGTAGGATAAGGATGTTTTGTCATAATTCTATATATTATTACCTTCTTGTTGAAATTATGAATGTAGGATATAGATGTTTTGTCTTAATGCTATGTATTATTACCTACTTGCTGAAATTATGAATGTAGGATATAGATATTTTGTCGTAATTCCATGTGGCCTAATCTTGATTATTATTACACTACTAATTCCTCACATGGTTCTTATTTTTCCCTCTTAGATTTGGGCTCATTCTTACCCATTTTCTTTGCTTTGCTTGAAATTCTACCTTTTATGGAGGGTTTGGTTACATTTTCATGATTTTTGGGCTATCAATCCAACTTCTATATCCTAGTCCAAGTATATGTTTTATTTCTTGTTTGGTATATCCAATTGGCTTGCTATAAAGTCATGTGAAATGGAAAAACTCTATATGAAGTGTCCATAGGTGAAAGCCCAATGTATAGGTGGAGATGTTAAACTTAGGAACTCTAACTCTTGAATTAGGAAAAATTACCTTAATCCAATCTTTTTGAAATTTTAAGACCTTTAGTTGCTTCCCAAAAATTTATCTTCCTTACCCAAGTATTTCACCTCTCTTTAGTATGCTATTTCTAATTTTTCCTATTAAGTTTTCTCTCTTTACTTATTTACTTAATGTTAGAAACATTTTCTATTCATACACATAAGGTGAAGAATTTCTAAGGCTTATATTTCCTTAGATATTTAAAAATTTTCTAATAAATTTTATTTCCTTAATTAAATATTTATGTACCTTTATTAATAAAATAAACGAAATTAGGGATGTTACACTTGTCACTAATATCATGCAACTCAAGTAACTCATCTCAATATCTCAGAGTATTTATTTAGCATGTATCAATGCAAGGTGCATACATTATTCATGCCATCATGCTCTTGCAAGGAATTGTAAAATTAGTGCCATGTAACGATGGTTGTAAGAGTACGCCTTTTTGTTCTATCCTTAATTTAGCCTAGTAATGCATTCATCTCATCCTATTAATTTTGCTAAATTTTCTTCCCTTATTCTTAATAATTAACAATTTACTTTAGTCTTATAACTTTCAACCCTTCAAATAGAATATTTATACTCTAAATTACTACATTTTAATTAAACTAATTCCTTCCTGTTTATGCACTTATTTCATATCAATATTATGCACCTAGATATCCAATTCCTTTTTTTTTTCGTCTTAAGTACTCAACTTAAATCCTAACCATTTCCTTTTAACCTAATTTATTTTTTTATGTTCTTTTTTCTTTGTTTTTATACTTATTTTAGTTCCCTTTTTAATATCAATACCATCATCCCATTAAAATTCTTCCTTGTTTCATTGCTACAAAATGTGATAATTACTATTTGTATAGTATAAAATACTATTCATTTGCTAAATATTACAATTCATATGGTAAATTCTCTTTTCTTTCATCATTTAGCTTAACTCATTTGGATCTTTTCTTAGAACCATTTTTCCTTGTAATTCATTTAAATATAATGGTTATAATGCATTATTAAATTCTTCAATATTACCATCCATTAACCTTTATTAATTGCTATCAAATAACAAGTCAAGATTATGGTTGCATTTTAGCATGTCTTGCTTTCAAATTTTTGCCAACATAGTGTTCTCCATATTCCATTCATTTCCTTCCTAATCATTTATAAGTGTCACAACATCCTTGAAACACCTTGGTGCTAAGTTTTGGCCAACACACTTCTTATGCATTCAAAGTGCTCTTAAGAATTTAAACCAAAATTCATGTTCATCCACATCTTTCAGCACTTGTTTCATGCAATTTTATCATCATATAAGCAAGTAACATTACTCTCATTATCAAAATAGCTCCTAAAACCATCCATTCCAAGCCAAATTTCAAACACAATCCACGCATTACATATACATCTAAACTTTCAATCTACATGGCTAATCATAAATATACGCATTCCACATCATGTATAATATTTGAAAAAATTTTAAATCTTCCAAAAGGCGTGGAATTTCAATAATAGATTATTGTTAAATCTACTAAAATCTAGTTTCGTCTAGCTTTTTAGCAAGTTCACTTGATTCTCCTTTGCTTTTCTTCCTTTGGCCGCCGCTCTCTCTTCCTTTTTCCCCAATTTTTTGCACCTTTTTCATCGGAAAAAAAGATGAATTAATAAGTTTAAGATGAGGAGAACAAGAAGTTATGGAGGTTAGAAGGAAGAAAATTTACCTTAGCTCCCTTTTCTCTTATATTTCTCTTTCTTCCTTCTTTTTCTTTCTATGGTTTTCTGCCTTGTCTCCTTCTTTCACCCCCTTTGCCAAAATCTTGGCCTCCAAAAACCTCATGACTACCTTCCTGTCCAAGAAATAATAAAATATTAGTATCTTGGCCAAAAATCCACCTTGGTTTCCAACTATACCCTTATAACTATTCCATATTTCCTACCTTGCCCATTACCATTACTTTAGGGCTTGTTTGGATAGTCAAATTCTTTCCAAATGCTTTAATTCTCTATTAGGGGGTAATAATTAGTTATATTCCAATTCTTTCCAAATGCTTTAATTAAGGTTATACTCTTAGTTTAACTTCTCATTCATAATTTTAACCCTAGAAAATTGTGAAATTCCAATTTTACCTTCTTTAATTTTCCCTTAAAGATAAAATTATTCTACTTATCTCCTATAGATATATTTTCAAGGGTAATAAAACTAATTCATCTTATTCCACCTTATGAGAATTACCCTAGCTATTTCTTTCTTTAACTATTTAAACCATTTTGGCATTTAAAGGTCTTTACCGAGAAAACTTCTAGTGCATTTTTTATACCATTTTCTAAAGCTTTCTTAGTGTTCCATTCTAATTTTTTTCCTTCTTCCTAACATTTTAATATTATATCTGTGTAATATTTAATAAAATAAAATTAGGGATGTTTCAACTAGAGTTGTCTACCTTCTAAGTGCTTCCGTTACACCAATATGATTTCATCTAAAACACAAGGAAAACAAAAAAGATGTGAGATTTGCAACTCAGTGAGTAAATGACACAACTAGAACATGCAAAATAAAATCACCAACAACTAACTATAATTTACTACACATAGTCCAAAACCCATATTTACTAATATTATCATAGTTATTTATACATAATAAGATATTATTTATTATTATTTTTTAACCCATTTATTCATTCTTTCTCTTCTTATTTCCAATGTTTATATAGCTTAAATTTAAACTTGGTACTTTGATTAATATAAAAGGTTCTATATCGATTTATATGTAATTATGGTTTAATAATTAAGGTTTATTTACAACAAATTTTTAGTTACAAGTGTATTATTAGAAATTATATATCTTAGTTATTTATTTTCAATTTAATTTAGAGAAATCTATATTAGAACCCTAAAATCTTTTCCAAGCATGCATCAAGGGAGGGTAATTACCTTTTCTATTAGACACTCATTTGGAAGTGTAATTTACCATTCATTTAGATTTACAGTTTGTAAGGGTAAATAACCATTTCGTTATACACTTAGTTTGAAAGGTTAACTCACTATATATCAAGCAACAACCTATAATTTGTTAGGAAAAAGTTTGTAATTCGTCAGGCAAAGGCCCGTAATCCATCAAGCATATGCCTATAATCTATCAAGTGAAAGTCCATGATATCTATCAGGCATAAGCCTATAATGAATGTTAGGCATAAACCTATAAAGCCCATCAAGCATAAGCTGTCGGTAGCTAACAATGTTTTTGAAAGGAATCCTATCTAGAAATTATATATATTATTAATTTATTTATCTATTTTTTTTCATGTAAACTTTTAGAAGCGACCGTCTTAGTTAACATACTCTTTCTTGCTAAATACAAATATCGATCTAAACAATGCCATATTACGTATTTTAGAATAGGTCGATATAATTGCCATATGTAGAATTGAACTCATAAATCCCATTTAGTCTCAAATTCATAAACTTCCAAATTCAATTGAAACAGAATCTAGGATCCACTTCTCATTCATTACAAAATCCATATTCATAAGATACATATCAGTACACTTATATCTCCTATTTCTTTAACTCAAGTGTTTCATTCTTGTATTCACATATTATTAAATCTTTATTCCAATACTAATTAGGATCACCAATGCTAATTATCCAATCTTTAACTCAAAACTTAATAAAGCTATTGATGTTTAGCACTTTCATTATTTAAAATTTCATATATATATATATATATATATATATTGTTGGTAATGTTTGTGTGTAGTTCATACAAAGATGAATACAATGTTAGAACGCAAGTGCACGTATCGTGACCAAGTAATAAAGTGATGAGTGAGTATCGTCCCACGAGGAGTGAACTAAAACTACTTAGATACTTTTGCTGTATGAATGCTGTAGCAACATCAAGTTGTCCACAAAATTGGAATAGACATGGGTTGACTGATCTTTACTATAACTAAACTGAAAAGTATTAGGGAATAGAAAGGAAACTAATTGGGGAGAACTGGGGTGCTCAGGGTTGCTATGGACTTCAGCACTCAGATATGCCGTAGATTTTGCTGCAGCAAAAGTCCTTGGTGCCAAAGCAGTTCTGAATGGAGTCTTCCCAGACTACCATTTCTCACAACTCCAAGGTGCGGACACGCATTCCTGCACAAGTCCTTACCTCTGAGTTATGCAAGCAATACATTATGGGACTAATGAGGTACCCGTGTATCCCTACATGAGGTACCCCTTTACACTCAGCTTTTTTTTTCCGGCCTCCATTACCCTTCCAGGTGAATGGTGGCCTCGGTTTCCTCCCTCCAAACTTCCGTTATTAAGGAAAGAAAAACTACAGGATATACAGCTGAATGGTAACATAACTGCAGCAAAATGTATTGATAATAAAAATGTGCTTCGGTCCATTACAACCCTTGTGCAACCTCAGTTGGAAACTAGCCAAGCCTCATGGGTGCACTGGTTACAGAAACTCCAGAAACACTGGTGTGCATTTTTTAAGAGATAAAAACTAAATTACAAAATGTAGTTCTTTTTTTTTTTTTTGATAAAGCAGTAAAAAAACAACAACAGGAGACAAAGCTCCCTTCTATACTAGCACAATATCCCCTGCGTGCTGCACCTTCCGGTGTTAGCAACACTCTAGGCTATGGTGTTATTTTCCTCCCAGTTCTTTCCTCTTTCTCCCCGGCTGGCTTTTTTTTCCATTGGCTACTTTTCGGCCTTTTATAGGCAGCCCCTGTGGTCCCAGTAAAGCGCCCTGGATTGCTGCCATTCCTTCTGCTCTACAGCAGGCGCCCTTTGTTGCACTGCTTTTTCCTTTCCACCTTCAGTAGTGGAAACGGTCCTGTACAGCAACCTGCTATGTCCCTGCTGCTGTCTCCTGCTCACTGGTGGCTACTCCTGCGCGCAGCTCTGTCACTTGCACCAAATCAAGCAGAATCATCATATTGCAGGGGGGAGAGAAAATAACTTTCCCCACTATCAACCGGGGTTTTGCTATCATTGCTATACATGCTCACTGAAATGCTGCAGCAATGCGGTAGCTACGCTATGTCCAAAAAAATCATCCCATTCAATTAAATCAGAGGGTAAAAAGTGCTTAAAACACCAGAAAGATTCAGTAAACAATCATGGGCAACGCATAGAAACTATAGTGAAATGCAGTTATCAAATCCCCCCAAACTTAAAGGATTGCTTGTCCCCAAGCATCCTACTCTGCTTACCACTCAGAAGTTCCAGATTTTCCTCAAGTTAGACTCCATAGCTCTGCTGATAGCTCTCAACTCTCAGGATTGCTTTCATATAAAGGATACCACAAATCTTACTCCCCATCACAGCAAACACCTTCTCTGAATTTGTGTGTGTGTGATATGGACAGTTTTGTCCAGGAGTTATTCGGGTAAAAAACAGCCAGAGTTCTTAAAACTTTTATGCTAATATTTCGAGGTTCCTTTCCTAGGTCAAGCTGGCATTCATCATAGGTACAGTCAGGGCAGTAGATATGGGGAAATGGGGCAGCTTACTGAATTTCTTCCTTTACTATTGTTTTTGGCATGGATCTTATTCTAGCAGAGGTCATTACGGCCTTTTGACGCGAATGCCAACATGTTCAATGCAGGCACCCGGTTACTCAGCCTTATCACCTTTCAACCGCTCCCCACTCATACTCCACATCCCTATTTTACGCAAAGGCACACATGGGACTCATGCATACCCCTGGTTACTAAGGAATTACAGAGCATTGGAGTGTCCACTCTACATCCCTGTTTTACGTAAAGGCACACATGGGACTCATGCATACCCCTGGTTACTAAGGAATTACAGAGCATTGTCCATTGTTTTTTTTGGTTTTCTACTCCCCTCCCTTCAAACTTAAACCTTTATACCCCTATGTGACTGCCTCTTTTATAATTCTACAGGAAGCTCTCAATACTAGCTTTAAGACTCAGGACCACTTTCTGAAAGATCACCAAATTCTCTGTTGGACAAACTGCCCTTGATCTAGTGCTCATAGGAAGAGGGTGCTATGTGATGAGGTGAGGTTGTAGGTTTCCTATTCTGATTTTTAACAAATCCTCCTCATGGAGTGTCCCAAAACTTTCAGCAGGCTATGCAGCTATTCCACCCTCTTTTCTTCCTTTTTTTTTTACACTTTTTATCAAACAATTATAATTGTATTCAATTCAAACAAAATCAGTGATTACTAGGACAGACTCATTTAACACAGGTAGATAAAAACACAAGTGGACAGCAATATAAACAATCACCCTAACTATGCAAAATGCTCCAGCGATGCTACAGCAAGGAATCAAAACACAAAAGTGATATGCTCCAGTAATACTATTCCCAGCAGACATTATACATTATATCACACACCCCCCAAACTTAAATTGAGCAGTGTCCTCACTGCTGATGCAATGGCCAGAAAACAAAATACACCCACAAACAGAAACAGAAACACAAATAACGGTTGAGGGAACTTTCCTGAGGGTGCTTGCAGGCATGCTGCAGCACCCTAGGGTCATTGACCCCCAGAAGATCTTGATGAACTTTTGAGCCCACTCCTCCTCTGTGTTGATTGTTGTAGGGCCTTTCCTTTGCGCAATACTGCTGCCCTTTTGGCAATGGGCTCATCATCATCAGAGGACACCATGTCTTCCGGTGGCTGGTGGGGTTCGGGATAGGGCTCCTTGGTGGAGGAGGATCCTTCAGAGGCCTTGGGTTGCTCTGATTGTGCTTCTGGTGCTGGGGCTGACTCCTCAAAGGTGACATGGAGTAGGGCAGTTGGAAATTTTGGGAATAGGAAAAACTGCTTAAAATTTTGCTCCAAGGTAGTATGGAGGGCAAAGTCCCTCTTCTGTGCATATTGCCAGAATGTTTGCTGGTGTTGCAGCAACTGTGCTTGCTGTCTGAGGAGGGTGGATTGTTGCTGCAGCAGATGCTGAATGGCCTTGTCAGCTGGCTGAGTGGCAGAGGAGGAAGCAGATGGGCCAGCAGTTGGTGGGGGGTCTTGGGAGGCAGTTGGTGGATGCGGGCTGCTTTCTCCAGAACAATGCAAGCAATGGTGGTAGGGGTGATGGGAGTAGTGTCCTTCAAAACCTCTTCGTTAATGGAGACTGGTACTTCATCAGTCTTGCACAGGGTGGTGATGAGGGAAGGAAAGAGTAGGCTTCCCTTCTTGCGGTCGGCACATGCTCGGATTTGGCCACTTACAATGCGGCCAACGTTGAGTGGCCTGCCGAGGATGAGCGCGTCCACCATTGCTAGTCTTTCTCTGCTCACAGTCTGCCCGTGGGTGGAAGGTAGAAGACGGGTCTTGAGAAAATGGTACCAGACCTTTGCTACCGGCACCAAGGAGATTCGATTTACAGTGGTGGAGCCCTGGGGAGATTTATCCCAGGTGGTGCCAGGAAGGCACACCCGGGTGAGCATTGGTTCCCAGTCTTCATCCCGCAGACTCTGCAGATAGTCCTCAAAATTGTCCTCCTCGTTGGGTAAATTGTAGGCCCTATTGATTGCAGCTTGGTCGAAATGTAGCTTCGTTTCCCGAACTCTCACCAATTTGTTAGTTTCTGGAGAGAAGTTCGCATAGAACTCTCGAACTAGTGGGATGAGGGCCGGTTGCGGATGGCTTGCAAAATTTTCCCAAGCCCTCTGCTTTACCACCGTGCCAACGTACATTGGCATTCCCAAATCGCCAGCGGAGGTGAAGGTGAATCCTTTCTCAGTGCAGAAGTTTCAAGGCACGATTTCGTCATCGTGCCTCTTCCGGTTTTCTTCAGTGGTGAATTTTTTCACCTTGCTTGCCTTCCTGGCCACTGTCTTGATTCTCGACATTTTTGGTTCGAGGGGTTGAAGGTTGGGGTTTTCTGGGATGAAGGAGGTGAGAGGGTTACAGGGCTTGAGACTCGGGAGAGGTGAGATGAGGAGGGAAGTTGCAGAGGTGAAAACGTGGGTGTGTTAACGTTGGGAAAGGGGGGTTGGAAGTTGCAGAGGTTTAAAGACCGTAGGTGTCTTATGGCCTTCTTCCAGTTTTCCCGCCCACCATTTTTTTTTCAAACTTTCGAAGCATAGCAGAGGGGAACCCTTGGCTTAGAGCTGACTGTTTTGCTGCAGCAATACTGGAGCAATGCTTCAGCAAAACTGGGTGCCAAAGATTTCTGCTGCAGCAGAGAGTGCTTGTTAACAATTCTGCTATAGCAAATCAGGGACTATCTTTGGTGTTATGTTGCTGCAGCAAAACAAAAACTGGTTCTGCAACTTCTTGCTTCCTAACCTGCGTAACAACCACAAAAGCTATCAGATTCATGATCTAAACTAACTTAAAACTATTAACTTGAATAATAACAAATTTGAACATGGGTTGCCTCCCAAGAGCGCTTGTTTTAGAGTCTTCAGCCTGACTTCCCTTCTGTTCAATCCTCTTACAGCTGAATGGAAGTGTGCTGTCTATCCACATCACCCCCTAGATAATGCTTGACTCTTTGCCCATTAACCCTGAATTTCCTCCCTTCCTTCTCTTCTTCCAATTCAATAGTCCCAAATGGGAAGACCTTGCTTATGCAAAAGGGTCCAGACCATCGTGATTTCAACTTCCCAAGAAACAAGGTTAGCCTGGAGTTGTACAGTAGCACTCTCTGTCCCACTTCGAAGTTTCTGGGTTGTATCTTCTTGTCATGCCATTGCTTTGCTTTCTCCTTGTATAGTTTGGCATTTTCATAGGCCTACCCCCGAAATTCTTCCAGCTCATTTAGCTGCAGCATCCTCTTCTCACCCGCAGCATCCAGGTTCCAGTTTAGCTTCTTCACTGCCCAATATGCTCGATGTTCTAGCTCTACTGGGAGATGACAAGCCTTCCCGAATACCAACCTGTATGGTGACATGCCCAGAGGTGTCTTATAAGCTGTTCTATATGCCCAAAGGGCATCATCCAACCTTGAGGACCAATCCTTCCTCGTGAGGCCTACTGTTTTCTCCAAGATTCTCTCGATCTCTCTGTTGGAGACCTCAGCCTTCCCACTCATTTGTGGGTGATAAGGGGTTGCTACCTTGTGTCTGACTCCATATTTGGCAAGTAGTGACTTGAACTGCCTATTGCAGAAATGGGTCCCTCCATCGTTGATGATGGCTTTGGGTGTTCTAAACCTTGTAAATATATTCCTCTTCAGGAATCTGGTCACGACTCTGGCGTCATTGGTTTGGGATGCACTGGCTTCCACCCACTTTGAGACATAGTCTACAGCTACAAGGATGCATTGGTTGCCAAAACTTGAGAGAAATGGTCCCATAAAATCTATGCCCTAGACATCAAATAATTCCACCTCTAAGATGTTGCTCAGTGGCATTTCATGCCTGCGAGATATATTCCCTGTTCTCTGGCACCGGTCACATTGCCTTGCATGAGAGTGGGAGTCCTTGAATAAGGAGGGCCAATAGAAACCTGCCTGCAGCACTTTGTTTGCGGTCCTAACTCCTCCAAAATGACCTCCATAAGGGGAAGCATGGCATTGCTGCAAGATTTGCTCCGTTTCTTCACTGGGTATGCACCTCCTTATCATCTGGTCAGCACATTGCTTGTAAAGATAGGGTTCATCCCAGTAGTATGAGTTGACTTCATGCAAAAAAATTTTCTTCTGCTGCCACGTCAGGTCTGGTGGGAGCATTCCACTCATGAGGTAATTTACATAGTCAGCATACCATGGCACATCATCTTGGGACAAGAGAAAGAGTTACTCATCTGGGAATCTTTCATTAATGTCCTCTGCTCCAGAGATGTGCTCTTCCAACCTGGAGAGATGGCCTGCCACTTGGTTTTTAGTCCCCTTCCTATCTCTGATCTCTAGATCAAACTCTTGAAGCAAAAGCACCCACCGAATGAGCCTTGGTTTGGAATCTTTCTTTCTGACCAAGTGTTTGATGGCAGAGTGGTCTGTGTGCACCATCACCTTTGCTCCTACCAAATATGCTCTGAATTTCTCAAAGGCAAACACTACAGCAAGCAGTTCCTTCTCTGTCATGGCGTAGTTCAGCTGGGCACCTTGCAGCGTTTTGCTAGCATAGTAAATAGAGTGAAACAGCTTGTTTCTGCGCTGCCCGAGGACGACTCCCAATGCTGTTTCACTAGCATCACACATCAACTCAAATGGGGAGGTCCAGTATGGTGCCACAATCACCCGAGCTGTACTTAATTTTTGCTTGAGATCGCAGAATGCTGTCATGTAGCTCTCATCAAAACAAAAGGTTCTGTCCTTCTCTAGCAAGCTGCATAATGGTTTGGCAATCTTAGAGAAGTCCTTAATGAACCTTCTATAAAATCCTGCATGTCTTACGAAGCTTCGAATGCCCTTGACCGAGGTGGGAGGAGGCAGTTTCTCAATAACTTCTACCTTGGCCTTATCCACCTCAAGTCCTTTCTGGGATACCTTATGCCCTAGCACAATTCCTTCCTTTACCATAAACTGGCACTTCTCCCAGTTTAGCACCAAGTTTGTTTCCTCACACCTTTGCAAGACTTTGGCAAGGTTTCCCAAGCATAGGTCAAAGGAGTCCCCAAAGACTGAGAAATCATCCATGAAGATTTCCACAAACTGCTCAGCCATTTCTGTAAATATTTCCATCATGCATCGCTGGAACGTTGCTGGAGCATTACACAGCCCAAATGGCATCCTTCGAAATGCAAAGGTACCATAAGGACATGTGAATGTGGTCTTGTGCTGATCCTCTGGTGCTATAGCAATCTGGTTATACCCTGAGTATCCATCCAGGAAGCAATAGTATTCCCTTCCAGCAAGTCTATCTAACATTTGATCAATAAATGGCAGAGGGAAGTGATCCTTCCTAGTGCTCTTATTCAGCTTCCTATAGTCCATGCAAATTCTCCAACCGGTTACAACCTTAGTGGGGATGAGCTCATTGCTCTCAGTTTCCACCACAGTCATGCCTCCTTTCTTGGGAACGCACTGGACCGGACTCACCCAAGAGCTATCTGATATGGGGTAAATGATTCCAGCATCCAGCCATTTGATGATCTCCTTCTTCACCACCTCTTTCATTATTGGGTTAAGCCTTCGTTGGGGCTCTATGGACCCTTTTTCGTTGCTTTCCAAGTGTAACAACTCCATTTATGTAAATTTTTTTTTAAAAAAAATACGATGAAATTATTACCTCGTTACAACTTAACTCAATATAACATTTATTTAATTTATACAATACTGAGTTTCCATACACAATATTATTTTACAAACTACACACCATTATTTTACAAACATTTGTACAAAAATACATATTAGTTCTAATCATCTATATCGACTACTTCCGGGGACACTGGTTCGGGTGGCACGTCCACCGGAATCTCAGTTACATCTACGACAGTTATATCTGAAATAACTGGAAGTTGCCCAAGGTAGGGCACCTCGATCCAACGTACAGAGATAATAAGTGTCATAGAGAATATCTGCATATTTATTATTCTGAACATGATATGGAAATATAGTGAGAATTAAATCCCAGTAAGTTCAACAATAAATCATAATTTACCATCAATATAGTTCATCATGTCATGTTCAGCTGTATAAACTACAGAAAATATCTTTAAGTCACATGAATGCACTTTATCATGCACATGAAAATTATACAGTTATGACATGTATGGTATGAATAACTATTTTTTTCGAGTTTCATATGATGGCTATCCACTTATTCTTACTTCAAGCTACCCCGGTCAGGGTGAGTATTCTCTACTTTTCGGTACGGGCTTATCTCGCTCCGTCCGACATGGCACACTTTCTCTTTCTTTTCTTATTAACATGATCATAACCGTTGGTAGGGCGTCCCCTACTGGTGCACCACACGGATTGCCATGTGACCGTGCTCATTTCTTTTCATTTCATATTAATAGCCGAAAATATGATTCCAATAACGAGTATGTTCATTATATTCTCATGCCATAATGTATCAAAACATAATCATTCTCAAAATTCATTGGTAAACTGAAATTATGCCATGAATATAATCATTTTCTAATTTTCACTTTATAAAATATTTCCATGTCAAAATTTCACACTAATACCTCGATAACTGGATAGTAATTGTAGTCTGTAAACAGCGCACCAGGAAAGTTCCCAGAAAAGAGAGGTGGGTCACTAATGGACACGCTTAAGTACCAAGTCTTTCCTTGCCAGAGCTTTCCTTAGACATGCACTTTTCACAAATCACAATTTTTTTCCAGTAACTAGAATAATTCTTTTCATTTTCTTTATGTCTAGGCATTTAGTCATTTTATTTCTACTTATATCATTTCCAACACATGTTCTTACAAATTTTATAGAGCATTTTTCCTCAAATTGATTTCTATTATTACCTTAAAAATTCATCTAGGGTAGAAAAATATTGAAAATAGGTTTACTAACTTTTAACACAGCCTTTGCTTACAAATCAGAGCATAACTCTCTTATTTTAACTCCGATTAAGATGATATTAGTGTCTATGAAAAGCTAAGACAATTATCTAAAACTATTATGTTAATCATATCAACAAAATAGTATGATATTGTGGTGTTATTACTCCTTTAAATTTAGTATTATTTCTTCTCGTTTAGGTTCTGACCTTTACTAACTAATTAGACAATATCTCTCAAATTTGAACTCCAAATTGAGTTATTCCAATTGGTAAAATTCCATGAGCCATATATCTATAATTGTTATGTTGGCGCGCTATTTTAATTCTCTACAGAATATTCCCAGAAATTCAAAAACTAAAACATTAATAACATACTCTTCCCTGAATAAACATTTTCTGACCTCTGCTTACTAATCGAATCATATCTACCTCATATGAACTCCAAATTGCATAATTCCAGTGGGCATATTTCCATGAGACATAGATATATAAGGTTCATGTTAACCATTTATTTTAATTCCATACAAATAATTCCCAGAAATTAAAATACAAAAGCTGTCCTAACATAATCTTCCCTGATGAACCATTTTCTGACCTTGGCTTACTAATCGGACTATATCTACCACATGTGGACTCCAAATTGAATTATTCCAGTGGCTAAAAATCCATGACATACATATCTTTAATTCTTATGTTAACCATTTATTTTAATTCCCTACCAATAATTCCCAGAAATTAAATTACCGAAGCTATCCTAACATATTCTTCCCTGATGATTCATTTTCTGACCTTTGACTACTAATCAGACCATCGCTACCTCATATGGACTCCAAATTGAATGATTCCAGTGGGTAAAAATCCATGACATACATATCTTTAATTCTTATGTTAACCATTTATTTTAATTCCCTACCAATAATTCCCAGAAATTAAATTACCGAAGCTATCCTAACATATTCTTCCCTGATGATTCATTTTCTGACCTTTGACTACTAATCAGACCATATCTACCTCATATGTACTCCAAATGGAATGATTCCAGTGGCTAAAAATCCGGGACACATATATCTTTAATTCTTATGTTAACCATTTATTTTAATTCCTTATCGATTGTTCCCAGAAATTAAAATACCGAAGCTTAAAATTCTGCCACCCATAGCCATAACCATGCAGAACTATCTACACCAACCTAAGTATTCAAACATACATCATATGCAAGATCAATATGTAACATGATATAGCAACATCATGACCAATCATAAAAGTTCTAAGATCAAAATCTCATATAAATATTATAAGTTTCAAAAGTTTTCTTCAAAAAGAAATATTGTTAAACTTACTTGGAGCATTTAGTCTTCTAGACTTCTCCTTCCTCTTTCTTCCTTTCTTCCTCTCCTTTCCTCACTCTACCTTGCTTCTATTTTTTTCTCTCACTCACTTGGACGAAATTCTAATGTTGTAAGGGTGGGTTTTCTTATATAGACCACCAAATAATTCACCTTTCATGATCATGGGTCTACCTTATCACAATTAGGATACACTTTGTTGAATTTTTGGAAAACATACAACTTATGTTCTTGTCTTCCTCTTCCTTAGTCAAGATATGCATAGGAAAAGGAGATTTGTATTTTGAAAATTATGATGATATGTTCTTAAGATAAGGGACAAGGTCCCTTTGATTTAGGGATTCATTTAATTTTTCTTTTGTCTTAATCAATTATGATAGGTTGCCTTTTTAAGTGGCAAATTTCTAGCCCTTCAATCTCCATTATTTGGTTGATATTATTTGTGTGGGCTATGAATGTTTTGTACTAATACCATGTATTATCATACCACTTGCTAAAATTATGAGTGAAGGATATAGATGTTTTTGTCCTAAAGCCTTGTATTATCATGCCACTTGCCTAAATGATGAATGTAGAATCACACCACTTGCTAAATTTTTGTCTTAATGCCATGTAACCTAATCTTTATTCTTATTATTATATCATCATCTAATTTATTTTATTTTATTTTTCCTCTTGGATTTGGGCTTATTCTTACCCATTATGGGCTTGTCCTACCCATTTTCTTTGCTTTGGATAAAATTCTTCCTTTCTTGGTGGGCTTGGTCACATTTTCATAATTTTTGGGCTATTGGTGAAATTACTATATCCTAGTCCAAGTCTATGTTTAATTTCTTGTTTAAGTTATCCAATGGGCTTGCTAGAAACTTATGTGAAGTGGAAAAACTCTATATGAAGTGTCCATAGGTAAAAGCCCAATGTATGGGTAAAGATTTTAAACTTAGTAACTATAGTTCTTGAATTAGGAAAAATTACCCTAATTCAATGTTCTTTGAAATTTTAAGACCTTTACTTGTTTCTAAAAATTTATCTTCCTTATCCAAGAATTTTGCATCTCTTTAGTATGTTATTTCTAATTTCTTTCCTATTAGATTTTACTTCTTTATTTGTTCTCTTAATGTTAGAAACATTTTCTATGCATATACATAAGGTGAAGAATTTCTAAGGATTATATTTCCTTAGATATCTAAAATATTGTCTAATAAATTTTATTTCCTTAATTAAATTTTTTATGTACCTTTATCAATAAAAGAAACGAAATTAAGGATGTTACACCAAGAGGATCTTATGCATGCAGAATGAGGGGCTGATTCCCTTAATGTCAGCAAGTGTCCAGCCAATGGCCTTTCTGAATTTCTTTAGTGTCAGAACCAATTTCTCCTCTTGCTCCTCTGTCAGAAGTGCTGAGATAACCACAAGAAGAGTGGCTGTTTCTCCTAAATATGCATACTTAAGGTGTGTTGGCAGGGGCTTTATCTCCAAAGCTGGTGGTTCTTCTACTGATGCTGTCGGCATCCTGGAATCTGGCGTGGTCTCATATAACGGCTCTTTTATCGACTCCTGTTTCCTAAACCCTTGTCTGACATCAATCCAGGCCCATTCCTTTTCATCTTCTCCTTCGGAATCTGAGTGGTCTGTCCATGTTGCTGGTGGTGGCTCCTTGCAGCATTTTTCCAGTTGTTCTGATGCTAATGTGTCTATCATAGACACCACTGCACATTCTTCTTCTTCATTGGCAAACTTCATGGTTTGGAGCACATTGAATGTAACCTGCTCATCCTGGACTTTCATGGTTAACTCACCTTTCTGAACATCAATGAGTGTCCGGCCAGTTGCTAGGAACGGTATGCCTAATATAATGGGTACTTCTGCATCAGCTTCATAATCCAGAATTATAAAGTCTACTGGGAGGATGAACTTATCCACCTTAACCAGGACATCTTCTATTTTTCCTTCTGGGTGAGCAATGGATCTGTCTGCCAATTGCAGTGTGACTGTGGTAGGCCTAGCTTCTCCAATTCCTAGCTTTTTAAAGATAGCCATTAGCATAAGGTTGATGCTTGCTCCTAAATCACACAGTGCTTTGCCAAAATACTGGTTCTCGATTGAACAAGGTATGGTGAAGCTGCCCGGATCCTTAAGTTTGGGTGGCAACTTATTTTGCAGCACAGCACTGCATTCTCTTGTGAGGGCAACGGTCTCAAATTCACCAAATCTCCTCTTCTTGGTCAGGATGTCCTTCATGAACTTCACATAATTGGGCATCTGCTCCAGTGCTTCCACCAGAGGAATGTTGATGTGGAGCTGTTTCAGGACATCTAGGAACCTTCTAAATTGCTGGTCATTCTGCTGCTTTTGAAATCTTTGAGGGAAAGGGGTGTAGCTTGGTTTGTTGCATGCTTTGCTACGGCAAAGTTGCCGACTTTTGCTGTGGCATAGCTGCAGCATTTCCTCCAGAGATGGCTTTCTCCTTGCTTATCTCCTCCTCTTGCTTCTTCTTATCATTTTTGTTCTCCAGGGGTACAGTGGAGTCTGTCTGGTCTTGCCCTCTTGTTTTTGGTGTTTCCACCATCTTCCCACTCCTCAGGGCTATAGCCTTGCAATGCTCTTTCCCCTCTCTCCTAGGGACTTCAGTATTACTATGAAGTGTTCCTGGGGGTCTGCTTTTTAGCTCATTGGCAAGCTGTCCCACTTGAGTTTCTAGATTCCTCAGTGAGGCTGCTTGACTCTGGATTAAAGCATCATTTCTTGCCATATATTCCTTCAGCAGGGATTCCAATGAAGTGTGGGCTTCCTGAGGCTGTTTTCTTTGCTGCTGGAAGCCTGGTGGACCATGTGGTCTTTGTGGGGCATAGTTATTCCCTTGTCCTGCACCATAGTTACTCCAGGAGAAGTTGGGGTGTTGCCTCCATCCTGGGTTATATGTGTTTGAGTAAGGGTTGTTACTGTGATTCATATTACTCACGAAACACATTGACTCTGGGTTTGAGGGACAAGCTTCAAATAAATGAGGTCCATTGCATAGTACACAGGATGGTCCAGTTTCCTAAACTGCATTGGCTGCTTGAGGGCGGGTAACTTGCTGGCTCTTCAGAACATTAACTAGTGAGGCTAGCTGAGCTATGAGAGAAGTCACTTCACTCACTTCATGTATGCCTGCTGCTTTCTTTCTAGTTGAAACTCTGTCCATTGGCCATTGATAGTTGTTACTGGCCATTCTCTCAAGCAACTCATATGCTTCATTATATGTTTTGGACAAGAGTGCCCCATTAGCTGCTGCATCCACTATGGTCCGAGTTTGGGCGTTGAGGCCATTATAAAAGGTATCCATCTGAATGCAGTAAGGAATTCCATGGTGTGGGCATCTCTGTAATAGCTCTTTATACCTCTCCCAGGTCTCATATAAAGATTCACCTTCTAATTGCTGGAAGGAGGTGATGTCATTTCTTAACCTGGCATTCTTGGTGGGCGTTGATGTCATTTTTCTACCAAATCACTCTAGTTAGCGATAGAGTCAGGTGGCAGAGAGTTCAACCAGGCTCTTGCTCGGTCTCTTAATGAATAAGGGAACAACTTTAGCCTGAGCACTTCCTCCGTTACCCCATTCATTTTGAAAGCATCCGTGACTTCCATGAACACTCTTAAATGAAGGTGAGGGTCCTCAGTGGGCATGCCACTGAATTGCCCAGCAGTTTCCAGCATCTGAAACATTACTGGTTTAAGCTCAAAATGTAGAGCCTCAATCTCTGGTCTCGCAATGCTCGAGTTCAACCCATTCAGATTCGGTTGAACATAAGCATTTAAGACCCTATCTCTGTCGTCCATGTTGTCTGCTCCATTTTGATTAGTCATCTCTGCCTGCTGCTGGTGTGTTTGCTGTCTTCTTCTTCTTCTCAAAAGCGTTCTTTCTATCTCTGCATCAAGGGGCAGAAGCTCTCTGTCAACCTTGCTCATGCACTATGTTACCTGCTCAACAAGACACCAGAGTAGAAGCAAAATGATCCTTCACACAGTGGAGTATCTAAAAGTAATTTTTAAAGTTTACACTCCCCGGCAATGGCGCCAAAAACTTGTTGGTAATGTTTGTGTGTAGTTCATACAAAGATGAATACAATGTCAGAACGCAAGTGCACGTATCGTGACCAAGTAATAAAGTGATGAGTGAGTATCGTCCCACGAGGAGTGAACTAAAACTGCTTAGATACTTTTGCTGTATGAACGCTGTAGCAACGTCAAGTTGTCCACAAAATTGGAATAGACATGGGTTGACTGATCTTTACTGTAACTAAACTGAAAAGTATTAGGGAATAGAAAGGAAACTAATTGGGGAGAATTGGGGTGCTCAGGGTTGCTATGGACTTCAGCAATCAAATATGCCGTAGACTTTGCTGCAGCAAAAGTCCCTAGTGCCAAAGCAGTTCTGAATGGAGTCTTCCCAGACTACCATTCCTCACAACTCCAAGGTGCAGACACGCATTCCTGCACAAGTCCTTACCTCTGAGTTGCGCAAGCAATACATTATGGGACTAATGAGGTACCCGTGTATCCCTACATGAGGTACCCCTTTACACTCAGCTTTTTTTGTCCGGCCTCCATTACCCTTCCAGGTGAATGGTGGCCTCAGTTTCCTCCCTCCAAACTTCCGTTATTAAGGAAAGAAAAACTACAGGATATACAGCTGAATGGTAACATAACTGCAGCAAAATGTATTGATAATAAAAATGTGCTTCGGTCCATTACAACCCTTGTGCAACCCCAGCTGGAAACTAGCCAAGCCTCATGGGTGCACTGGTTATAGAAACTCCAGAAACACTGGTGTGCATTTTTTAAGAGATAAAAACTAAATTACAGAATGTAGTTCTTTTTTTTTTTTGATAAAGTAGTAAAAAAGCAACAACAGGAGACAAAGCTCCCTTCTATACTAGCACACTATCCCCTGCGTGCTGCACCTTCCGGTGTTAGCAACACTCTAGGCTATGGTGTTATTTTCCTCCCAGTTCTTTCCTCTTTCTCCCCGGCTGGCTTTTTTTTTCCATTGGCTACTTTTTGGCCTTTTATAGGCAGCCCCTGTGGTCACAGTAAAGCGCCCTAGATTGCTGCCATTCCTTCTGCTCTGCAGCAGGCGCCCTTTGTTGCACTGCTTTTTCCTTTTCACCTTCAGTAGTGGAAACGATCCTGTACCAGCAACCTTCTATGTCCCTGCTGCTGTCTCCTGCTCACTGGTGGCTACTCCTGCTGCGTAACTCTGCCACCTGCACCAAATCAAGCAGAATCATCATATTGCAGGGGGGGAGAGAAAACATCTTTCCCCATTATCAACCGGGGTTTTGCTATCATTGCTATACATGCTCACTGAAATGCTGCAGCAATGCGGTAGCTACGCTATGTCCAGAAAAATCATCCCATTCAATTAAATCAGAGGGTAAAAAGTGCTTAAAACACCAGAAAGATTCAGTAAACAATCATGGGCAACGCATAGAAACTATAGTGAAATGCAGTTATCATATATCTAAAATACCTATACACGTACACATATACAAAATATACCTTAGTATATCTTATAGCCTCATACCTTAAATAACTCTAATAGACTCCAAAGTCTTGTAACATTAACCCATACCTATTATCAAAGCAACCTCATACTTAACTAAACCCAAATATCAAAGTCTTATACCAATAATTTGTTCTGATAACCATATTTCAAAACAAAACCATTTCATTAGGGTACTATAAAAAATTCCACGAGTGGTTCATAATCACAATATACATACAAAATCATCATTCACAATAAACCCATAATTTTCTAGCATTACTACTCTTAATTGTCTTCATAAATAACTTTTAAGTTCATCTTGATATGTTACAACTTTAGGTTCACTTTCTTGACTTGAAATTAACATTCACTTATTCATTGTCATATAGTCAGTGCTACCATTCATTTCTATATTCAAACTTAAATTAATGTTTTGTATCCATTTATATAGTACCTTGAGTAACTATGAATTCCATTTCTTCATCTAACTATAACATAGTCCATAACTTTGAATTCTTTAACAAGTTATATTTTGGTTATACTAACTTTATTTATTCACGTCATTTGACAAAGGACCCAAGCCAATCCTCTTCACTTTTCAAAATAAAAAGTTTCCAGAGTCTTTTTATCATTCAAGTATTTTACCGGCATTGTAAAGAAATCCATACTCAATTGTTTATAAAAAAAATCCTATCATACATCCTTAATGTCAATATAGAAAGAATCCTAGCTTAACCAACCCAAGATGACACTCATGCATATCCTTAATTGCTTATATTATCACCAAATATCATTCTAAAGTCATTCTCTATGTTTCAAATTTATCAAATATACCTATTTCCATTTCTATAACTAAAATAATACCCCTCAAGAAATTACTTAACAATACTCATAGAAATCTCAATTCTAAAAACCATACATATCTAAAGTTATTGCTTCATTATGCTTATATAATCTAGCTTTCAAATCACCATCACAAAATTTACCACATATGCTTTGGAAATGAACAAATGCATTCACATGTTATAATTTGTATCATCTAATCACCAAAACATGAGATTCCAAGTTGGATAGCTTTAAAACCCATTTTCCCAATCATATTTTGATTAAATAAAGCCAAATTGAGTTTGGAGGATCCAAAAACCTTCAAAATGATTCCTATATTGCAAAATTTTGCATATGGGAGCTTGGTCAGCATTGGTCAATGGAACAAGTCACTATAACATGTGCTGCATGCGCCAAGAAGGACCCTATGAGTGGGCCTTATGTACTGCCACCATGTACGACACATATAATGGTTGTGAATGTGCTTTGGCCATGAAATTTTGGCTCTTAAAGTTTTTCCACTCCCTAAATTGATCAATGGGGTTAGGTTTTCATTTTTAGCACTTTAAAAATGAGTTTTGAAACTCACCTCTTAGGGTTTTCTTTTCCAACTTCTTGCTAATTCCCAGCTAGTTCAAGTGAAACCAATCAACCAAACAACCAAACTTGTAGTTTTTATAATTCTAAATCCACTGGTAGTGGTGGTATTGTAATCAAAGATTCAGAAATGGTAGAAATTTTAGAGAGATAAAAATATAGGTTTCTAGATAGAGAGGGTTTGGAACACTCTAGGAACTCCCACAGTTTTTACAGCAAATTGGCCCCAAAATATTATGCATCACAATTTTTTCTAAAGGGTTTACTTTGTCAATTATCATTTTACCCTTAACTCTAAACCATCCTATTTCACCATATAATTTTTCATTAAATTTATATAACATATAAAATAAAATTCTCTGGCTTTAGTAAATAAAACCAAGCCATTTGAATTTAATGAAGTTCCTCTTAAAAATCTAAGTAGATCCAACTTAGGGTTATATGTGTGAAAACCCTAATTATCCTTCTTTTCCATAAATTTCCTTAACACAACATAAAATAAACTTCATATATATATATATATATATATATATATATATTTAAAAAAATATACTTATTCAAGACAAAACAAACTTATTAAGGTAGAACTAAAATCATTTAAGGCAAAATATTATCATTTGAAACTAAATGTGATAATTTATAAAAAACATTCCTGTTTGAAAATTACAAGGTATTACAAAATATAAGTGTTGTGGACTTGGCAGATGTGGGTGTGGAGTTGAAAAGGAATTCTTACCATGTTACTAGCTCTTTTTCCTACAAATATTTTAAACTTTTTTTTTATGTGTAAACTCATAGTTACAAAATTGTAGAACACTCTTCTCACTCTCTTTTGTTGCAACTCCTTATAAAGAAAGAAAATATACCAAATAAATAAATAAATAATAAAGTACATACTTGTGTTATAATTTATATTGAGAAACATTTTGATAATTTTATATCATAAATATGCAAAAGTGATGACAAGAAAAAATATAAATTAAATCAAGGAAAAAGTTATATAATTAAATTATAATTAAATTACATAATAAGAAAAAAAAATATAAGGCTAGTAAATAAAAATACTAAAATATCATAAAAAAATTAATTACAAAATAAACATAATATTAAATAATTAAACAAAAATACAGAAATAAAAAATGTAGAGTAAAATAATTGAAAAAAAAGTATAAATGACTTAAAAAGTATAAACATTTTTCGATAAGTATTAAATATAATTTTATAAAAATTATAGATATATAAATGAGGTAATTTTAAAAAATAATCAATTCGAAGAAAAAAAAGTGCAATTAATTAGGAGCAAAAGTGAAAATGGAAAAATCCTTTTTCTTTTATTGGAAATTTTAATATATCAATATTTAACAAAAATTTCATCAATGTTAATTATATTATGTGTATTTTAAACAATATTTCATTAATATTATAGGATTTTGGTGGCAACCTTTGTTTAGCTTGCCATTAAAAGGAGATATAATGGTGACCATGGAAAGTCACTGTTGAAAGTTCACTTTCAATGGTGAACATAGAGAGTTGTCACCGAAAGTTATTAAATACCAACAGTAGCATTATTTAGAGTTTTGGTGTAGATCTAGGTTGCTTTTGAAAGTCCACTTTCAGTGGTGATGATTATGATTTTGATAGTGAATTTTATGGTTTTTGGTGTTAGAGGTATAGACAGCAACGTGATGGTGAGTTTTTGGCTCTTAGTGGTGACTAAAAGCTTTTGTCCTTGTAGTGTGTTATGCATTTCTCTTTAAATTTTGCTCTAGAAAAGCATTATGATATTAGAGCTTCCATTGCTATAATGGTGACTAGAAGATTCACACCATAAACATTCTTCAACCCAATGTCAATAAAACTAGACTGGAACAACTATCTGACTTGACGACATCAAATTCTAGCAATAATAAAAGGATACAAGTTGTGATGTGAACCCCTGAAGTGAACCTCTCCAAAAGTAGTGAGATCTAGAATCAACACGGGGTCTAATTTGAAGGATCATATTCTAATTCAGATTTATAACACAAAAATAAAATAAAAGGACCTTGACTTGTTATCTATAAAGAGATAAGAACCAAAGGTATAAGAAAATATTGCAGACACAACACTCAAGAAAGAAGAAAATTGTAAGTGAGAAGTCTAGCTTGAATACCATAAGAAAATCTTGATAAATTCAGAAAAGTTCTTTAAAGAACCAAAGAGAAAACACTCTCAATATTATTGATAATGATTTGTAGTAATTTGAATTGTTCAAGATTATACATGCCTATTTATATAGGCCAACTTTCTAAACAAACAAGGAAAACTAAATAAGAAACTCCTACATAGCAAGGAAAATTAAAAATAGGAAACTCTTCCAATGAGACAAAGAAACCATAAAATAGGAAACTTTTTTAGTCAAACAAACTAAAAGTAAAATTAAATAAATAAGAAAAACGTAGCTTAAATTGGGCCATAAAATAACTCATTGAGTTTGGACCTATATTCAATCTTTAGCCTTGAGTCTTCTTATCTTTTAGGGCCATATTTAGATTGGCTAGTATTAACCCATATTTTTAATGTCATGGCTAGTCTTGATCATATTTTTAATGACAAGGACCAATCTTGGCTCTCTTTTAGTAATGATGCACTTTTCTCCTTGATGGGCCGGGCCTTTAGAATTAAACCAATAAATGCTTCTTTGAATCTTTTAGCCTAAGCTCTTATGACAAGTCCAATTGGGACTTCAAGCAGGTCTGCATTCTATTTCCGTTCGCTAGCTATGCTCACTTCATTCTCCTCCTCTTGAAAAGGATTTATCCTCAAATTAGCACCTACATAAAAAAGAGTTAAATCAATAACTTTGAAACACTCACTAACATTATCCTTAGTTGGAAGATCTAACTTGTAAGCATTAATATTGATTCTTCCAATCACTTGAAATAAAACCATATCCTCTTCGAAGTATTTTTTAATGCCTTTGAGGTAGAATCATTTTCTTCCTCATATGCAACCAAATCTAATCTCTAGGCTCAAATACAATTCTTTTGTGTCTCTTTTTAGGTTTTTTGACATATCATTTAATTTTTCTCTCAACGTTTGGTCTTATCTTCCTATAGATTTACTTAACAAAATTGGTGCGTATTGTCGTAGGTACACGTAAATTGATACCTTACTTCTCAACTAACCTGTAGTCATAAGAGTAAGGGTCGATCCCATAGAGACTAAAATTACCTTGTGTAATTCTTGAACGGGAATTTGATGAATAAAAGTAAAACAAAGTAAAAAGAGAATGCAAGTAATTAAAAAGGAGAGTTATTAATAATAAAGGGGTTAGTTTCGGTTGATATATACCGTCAATGGATTGCATTGATCATGAACAACATAATCAATCTTAATTTGAATATCTATCATTGGGATTCTAACCCTATTCCTCCTTAAGTCTAGTAATTGATGACAATTACCTCAATTAAACCCTAATTAATAAGATATCCTTTAGCACATCGGTAAAATCTAACCTATTAATCGCATAAAGAATTAGAGAAACTAATAGAGCAAAACAAATATAGACTAATCAGCTGCATCTAATTTAGTTAATTATTCATCATAGGTTTAATGATTTATAATCCAAAATTCTTAAGCCTATTTGCCTTGTGAATCACAGTAATGAAAACTTTATTCAAAATATAATTTAGCAGTATATTAAGACAGATAATATACTAATAGGCCTTTCTAGCAATCATATGAATAATCATTGAAAAGAGAAGAGTAGTTTGATAATCAGTACTCAATTAAAATTGGACTAATAAAATTAAATCTAAATCTCACAATGCATAAAAGACCCTTGAGATTTCAATCTTCCTCAACCAACAAAAAGAAAACTAGCCATGCAGGGTCATAAGAAAACCTAGAGAAGAAGAAGAAGAAACTTGAAAAATTGATCCTTGAACTTTGGATGGATTGGATCTCCCCTTTTGATGCTTGCTTTCCTTGTTATTTATAGGTTGGGAGAGTCCTAAATGAATTAGGATTGATTCTAGGGTGGTTCTTGGGATTGTGGGTTTCATTTGGAGTTAAAAGGGCTAAAAATTGCATTTTTTATTTTCTTCAGCGGCACCAGGCACCGCGACAACCTATGGCAGCACCGTGGCACTCAAAATTCTGGGCATCAGGATTTGTTGCTAAAAGTCAGCAGCATTGTGGTACTACCTTTTGGGCGTGCCAGTGCCGCGACACTAAATTTCGGGCTCCACGGCACTATGATTTCATCAGAATCTAAAAAAGTGGTAAACATGAAATTTGTAAGCCTGTCTCTAAGATTTCCATAACTAGTGGAATCACCTTAATATAACCTAAAATGAGGGAGATATACCCAAATAAGTGACCAAAGGTCAGGATTCATCTGTTGCACTGCAATTTTGAATTTCAAGCGTTTTAACACTTTGAAATATCCCGAATTGGACAAAGTGCTCAACATACAATTTGTAGATAATTGTGTTATATTTTTTTAGGAGCTTGAACCTCTTCGATTGAAGTTCATATGAGGGAGATTTTGTTAAATTAGGGATGAAAGGTCTGGAATCATTGCAAGTTAACATTTTTCCATGAATTTGTTGTCTTTTTCTCTTCTTTTCTTCTTCCTTTGCTCCTACAACACAAAACACAAACTAAGATAATTCCTAATCATATTTTACTTAAATCAAACGAAAATTAAATTTAAAGGTATTAAAATCATGCTTAATTATGAACACATCAAATACCCCTACACTTAACCTTTTGCTTGTCTTCAAGCAAAATAATCTTTAAAGACAAAAACAAAAATCTATATATGTAGTGAGTGTTTGGCTTACCAAGATTTTGCCTCGTAACATGAAAATATGCTCAAGAAAAATTTTGAAAGGTCATAATCATGCATAAGATTAACACAAATGCAATCAATTATTTTATTGTTCTGAATCTCGAGTGTGTGTGTGTTTTTGGGTCAATAAATTCCCTTTTACTTGAATGAGTTTATATATCCCAAAATTTTAGTTACAGATCTCTAATTAGTTTAGGATTTCCATAGACTTATTCTTTATGCCACTCTTCACTAATGTAGGCCAAAACTACCGCTAGGATCAATAGGGCTTTATTTAGCTTGTAATGTGGCTTAGGTGTAAGGTACGATAAATGATACAAATTTAGGCTTAATCACCCAATACCACATGATTAAATATGATCTCTTGAGCCTTTTTTAAAAAAATTTGGGGAGATCCCCCCCACACTTATTTTCTTGCTCCAATTGAATTTAATTAATCATTTTTCTTGGTTCTCAATTTCTTTTCTTTCATCCACTGCATATGCTTTCGTCCTTTCTTTTGATTTTTTTCCTTTAGATTTTTCTTTTTTTTTCCTTGCTTCATGTAACATCCCTAATTTTATTTCTTTTATTGATAAAGGTACATAAATATTTAATGTAACATCTCTAATTTCGTTTCTTTTATTAATAAAAGTATATAAAATTTATTTAAGAAAATAAAATTTATTAGACAATTTTTAGATATCTAAAGAAATATAAGACTTAGAAATTCTTCACCTTATGTGTGTGTATAGAAAATGTTTCTAACATTAAGGTTATAAGTAAAGAAAGAAAACCTAATAGGAAAATTATAAATAACATACTAAAGAGAAGAGAAATTCTTGGGAAGTAAGTAAAGGTCTTAAAATTTTACGAAGATTGGATTGGGGTAATTTTTTCTAATTCAAGAGTTAGAGTTCCTAAGTTTAACATCTCTACACATACATTGGGCTTTCACTTATGGACACTTCATATAGAGTTTTTCCACTTTACATGAGTTTCTAGTAAGCCAATTTGATAGCCAAAGCAAGAAATAAAACTTAGACTTGGACTAGGATATAGAAGTTGGACTGATAGTTCAAAAATTATGAAAATATGACCAAACCCTCCATGAAAGGTAGAATTTTAGCCAAAGCAAAGGAAATGGGTAAGAATGAGCCCAAATTCAAGAGGGAAAAATAAGAATTATGTGAGGAAATAGTAGTGTAATAATTATCAAGATTAGGTCACATGGCATTAGGACAAAACATCTATATCCTACATTCATAATTTCAGCAAGTTGGTAATAATACAAGGCATTAGGACAAAACATCTATATCGTACATTCATAATTTCAACAAGTAGGTAATAATACATGGCATTATGACAAAGCATCTTTATCCTACATAAATAATTTCAGCCAAGCAAGGGAGACTCAAGGGCTAAAATGTTGCCACCTAGCAAGGAAAACCTATCATACTTCAGTAAGACAAAAAGAAAAAGGAAATGAATCCCTAAATCAAAGGGACCTTGTCCTTTGTCTTAAGAACATTTTATCATGATTTTCAAAATACAAATCTCTTTTTACTATGCATATCTTGACTAAGGGAGAGAAAGACAAGAACATGAGTTGTCTTTCTCCAGAAAACAACCAAGTGCATCCTATTTGTGATAAGGTAGACCCATGATTATGAGAGGTGAACAACTTGAAAGTTTATTTAAGTAAAACCCACCCTTATAACATTATAATTTCGTCCAAGTGAGGGAGAGAAAAAATAGAAGTAAGGTAGAATGAGGAAATGAGAGAAAGAGAGGAGAAGAGAGGAATGAAGAAGAAGGAGAAGTCTATAGGACTAAGTACTCAAGGTAAGTTAACTTAATCTCTACTTGAATCCATCTTTTCTCTTCATCCTTAGAGTTCAAAACTCACCCTCCTTCTCTTATTTAAGATGCTAGAAAACCTAAGGGAAGAGAGAAATCTTGCTTACTTCCTTCAAGAGGAAACAAAAAAAAGAGTTCACTAAGTGAGCTAGGGAGATCTTTAGGTAGGTTTAATAATATTTCTTTTTGAAGAAAAGCTTTGAAATTTGCAACATTTATATGGGATTTTGATCTTAGAACTTTGATGAAATTTACAATATTTACTACTTTGATGATTGGACATCGATGTTGTTATATCATATTACATCTTATCTTGCATATGATGGATGTTTTGAACATTTCGATTGGTGTGAAAAGTTCTGCATAAGTATGGCTATGTGGGGCAAAATTTTAATATTTTTATGCTACTATTTTGTATGTTTGAATGTGGTGCAAAATTGATGTAATATGATTAGATATAAATTAGGAAGAAAATGGAAGAGGACATAATAAAATGATGAACTAAAACCTTAGGAAATGTTTGGTTAGGAAACTGGATTTCGGAGTAACTAGGGAAGCTTTTGTTTTTGAAGTTCTAGGAAGAATCAATTAGGAATTAAAAGAAATAGTTAACATGAAAAATATAGATATATGTCTCAGATTTTTAGCCACTGGAATCACTTAATTTAGAGTTTAGATGAGGGAGATATTGTCCAATTAGTTAGCAGTGGTCAAAAAATGGTTAACCAGGGAAAAATCTGTTAGTTATGCTTCTGTGTTTGAATTTATGGGAAAAATATATAGGAAATTAAAAGAATTGATTAGCATGAAAAAAAATATATGTCTCATGAATTGTTTGCCACTAGAATAAATCAAATTGGAATCCATATGAGGGATATATGGTCAGATTTGTAAGCAGTGGTCATAAACTAGTTAACCAAGGAAGAATATGTTAAGTAAGCTTTTGTGTTTGAATTTATGGTATAAATCTGTAGGGAAATAAAAGAAATTTTTAACATGAAAAATACAGATATATGTCTTACAAATTTTTAGCCACTGGAACATTCAAATTGAAATCAATATAAGGGAGATATGGTCAAATTAGTAAGTAGAGGTCAGAAACTAGTTAACCGTGGAAGAATCTGTTAGGTAAGTTTCTGTGTTTGAGTTTTTGGGCAAAATATATAGAGAATTAAAATAAATTATTAACATAAAAAATGTAGATATATGTCTTACAGATTTTTAGCCACTTGAATCATTCAATTTGGGGTCCAGACGAGAGAGATATTGTCTAATTAGTAAGTAGATGTCAGAACTTACTCGAGAAGAAATAAGATTTAATTTGAGGGAGTAGTAACACCACGATTACTTAATATTTCACTAAAATGTTCAACATAAGGGTTTTAAGGGATTTTCGTTTCTTTCAATTGACACCAAGATTACCTCAATTTGATTTAAAATGAGGGTGTTATGCTCTATTTAGTGAGAGAGAAAAATAATATTTAAGAAAGAAGAAGAATCTTACAAACGAAAATAATAAATGACTAGTGTATGCCATAGCCATTGCTATAGTATGAGCTCCTTACCATCTTAAGTGTGTAATTTTGACATGGAAATATTTTATAAATTGGTAATTGAAAATGATTATGTTCATGGCAAGATTGCATTTTACCAATGATTTTTGGTAATGATTATGCTTTGATGATAAATTATGGCATGTGAGTGTAATGAACATACTTGTTATTGAAATCATATTTTTTGCTATTAACATGAAAAGAAAAGAGATGAGCACGGTCACATGGCAGTCAGTGTGGTGCACTAGTAGGGGACACCCTACTCATGGCTATGATTATGATAATGAGAAAAGAAAGAGAGAGTGTTCCATGTCGGATAGAGTGAGAAAAGCTCGTATCGGAGAGTAGAAAGTACTCAACCTAAACGGGGTAGCTTGATATGAAAATAAGTTGATAGCCATCATATAATATTCTGGAAATAGTTATCCATGACATACATATCATTACTGCATGACTTTTATGTACATAGATAAAGTGCATTCATGTGACCTAAGATATTTGTTTTAGCTTATATAGATGAACATGACGTGACGAGCCTTATTGATGATGATTATGTTTTATTGTTGAACCTACTAGGATTTAATTCTCACTATATTTCCATATCATGTTCAGAAAACTAGTTATGCAGATTTTTTTATGGCTCTGGCTTTTAATGTATGTTGGATCAAGTTACTCTTTGTTGGGCAGATCCTAGAAATTAATAAGGTGTTTGTAGTCGAGTTGACTAAAATCTTGGTAAAGGTGCAACCACCCGCACCCGTATCTTTGGAATTGGTCAACATGGATGAATAAATGTAGACATATATGTTTTGATTTTTGTATGGATGTTTTTAATTAATGAGGTGTATGTGAATTCAGAATTGTATCAGTATTAATGGTATTCCATAAACTTTAATTATGCTTGGTTAATTTAATTGAGTGTTATTATGAGTTAAATAGTTAGAAGTAAAGAGGTAATGACTTCGTGGAATTTTAAAAATATATATATGTATATAAAAAAAATAGAGTTGTTACACTTTACCCTTCCACCCTTTTGTCAATAAAGCTTTACAAAACAAATATTCAGAAAAATAATCAGAGAGTGAGTGAATAAGGTAAAAAATAAGGATATTTATACAAAATTTGGCTTTTGGCTCATTTTTGGATATAGAATATAAAGTTGATTAAGCTCAAAATAGAGGAATTATAGATATCTCATTGCTTGGGTTAGGCATGAAAGGCTCAATCTATCAAATAATGTCTGAATAATCTCCTAATTATTAGTAATAGGTTAGGATTTTGCCTTAAGTGGCATTCAAATAAGTTCTATAATCCTATTGAAAACATTAAATATTTTTTAGTTATATAAACCTTCTCTAAGTAAAAGACAAATTAAACGCCCAAAGTTATTGTGCAAATTTTTTTCAGGATTCTAAAGTAAAAATAAATTGAAGAAGAGTTAAAATTGTACACAACCATGAATTTTCTACATTTTTCAAAGAGTTAAAAAATTTGGATAGTTATATCATTGGCTATTGGTTGTGCCTAACGACGCAAAACAAAATTTGAAACACTTACACAATCACTCAACTTGCTAAACGTAATAAATGTGCATTGATAGTGAAAATAAAAAAATTGATGCTTAAAATAGGATCACAATTATTCAGGATATACTTCCACACCCTTACACTCAAACTTTACATTGTTCTTATTGTAAAATTAAGATGATAATCAAGAGGGAGATATGAAGAGATTTAAGGTAAGTGAACTTCCCTAAATTTGTTTAGGGGTAGAAAGAGAGTGCTACATTACTAGAACCTGAATATTTCTGATTTTCACTTTTTTTTAATAATCAATGTTGGGTTGCCTCCCAATAAGCGCCTTTGTTTAATATCGTTGACTCAACTCATAGCTCCCTATGTGATTCATGGAGGATATTTGATGTCCAATTTAATTTGAAATTTCTGGGACTAATTCAATCCTTGAAGTTCTACAACATGACAAGCAACCACATTAGTAATAACAAGGGATCCAAACTAAGGAAGGTATTTCTTACCTTTATGGCGTCTAACCCCTTTGATCTCCAGAGCTTGATGTAATTCTACAGTTGGGTCTATGCCTTTAAGGTTTGCAATTATTTTTGTAATGGCATTTCCTTTTTCCTGAAGAATATGCATCAATGCCTCTTTTTTTGTGCACCTAGATTCTTGGATAATATTATAGGTGGTGTATCTTTAACTTCCAAGTATTTCAGGTGATTGAGAAGAGGTGAAAGATTTGATCCAGGATCCAATAAAACAGAAGTTGCACTTGTTTCATTAGAATTTGGCACTGAGGTAGGGGGATCCTTACCTATTTGCTACACTTTTGGAGCTATTTTTAATTTTTCATTATTCTCCTGCAAGTGAATTGTGCGTACTGTCATAGTTGTACCTAAATTGATACCTTACCTCTCAACTAACTGTATTCATGAAAGTAAGGGTCGATCCTACAGAGACTAGAATTACTTTATGTGATTGAGAAAATGGGGGATTGGTAATTGCAAATAAAGAAAAATAAACAAGAATGAAAGTAATTAAGAGAGAGCTATTAATAATAAAGATGTTGCCTTCGGTTGATATGCACCATCAAGGACTCGCATTGATCATTGATAATATAATCAATCTTAAATTGAGTATATACCATTGAGATTCTATCCCTGTTCCTCTTTAGTTTTAGTAATTGATGACAATCGCCTCAATTAACCTTAATTAACAAGCAATCCTTTAGCACATTGGTAAAGCATAACCTATTAACCGCATGAAGAAGTAGATTATAATCCAAAATTGGAGTTCGTATGATAAAGCTAAACAAATATAGACACATCGGCTATATTTAATTTAGTCAATCATTCCTTATAGGTTTAGTAAATTATAATCCAAAATTATTAATCCTATTTGCCTCTTGGATCATAATAATGAAAACTTTATTCAAAACATAATTCAGTAGTAGATTGAAACAATGAAATCACTAGTGTGCACCCTAGATATCAATTGAAACAATCATGAGAATAAGAATGGATGAATAATCAATACTAAATTAAAATTGATATAATAAACTCAAATCCACATCTCACAATGCATAAAAAATCCTTAAGGTTTCAATATTCCTTAACCAACAAAAATAAAAATAGCTACATAGGGCCATAAGAAAACCTAGAGAAGAAGAAGAAGAAGAAACTTGAGAAATTGTTCATTGAATCCCTTTGATAGATTGGATGCCTCATTTGATGCTTTTTTTCCCTCTTATTTATAGGTTAGGAGAGCCCTAAATAAATTATGATTGATTCTAGGGTTGTTCATAGGCTTCTAGGCTTTATTTGGAGTCAACATAACATAAACATTGTGTTTTTTACTTTTTACAGTGGCTACGGGTGCCACGGAAGCCTCTGGCAATGTCGCAGCACTCAAAATTCTAGGCATCAGGCGCCACAACGCTTTATTGCAGTTCCATGGTGCTACCTACTGGGAGATCCAGTGTCGCAATACTATGATTTCTTCAGAATCTGTAAAAGTTGGCAACATAAAATTTGTATCCCTATCTCTTATCTTTCTATAGCCACTAGAATCACCTTAATCAGATCTAAAATGGGGGAGATATACCTAAATAAGTGACCAAAGGTCAGGACTTTTCTACTGCACTGCAATTTTGACTTTCAAGCTCTATAACACTCTGAAAATCTCCCGAATTGGACAAATTGATCAACATAAAAATTGTAGATACTTGTCTTATAATTTCATTTACAGTTAAATTACTTCAATTGGAGGTCTTATGAGGGAGATTTGGTCTAATTCATGATGCAATGTCTGGAATTGTTATAATTTAGCATTTTTTCATGAATTTCTTATCTTTTTCTCTTCTTTTCTTCTTCTTTTGCTCCTACAAGACAAAACACAAAACTAAGCTAATTCTTAATCATATTTTACTTTAAAGAAATAGAAAGTAAGTTTAAAGGTATTAAAATCATGCTTAATTATGAACACATCAAATACCCCTACACTCAACCTTTTGCTTGTCCTCAAGCAAAATAATCCTTAACGATGAAAACAAAAGTCAATATATATAATGCATGTTAGGCTTACCAAATGTTTAACCTTATAACATGAAAATATGTTCAAGAAAAGTTTTGAAAGGTCACAACCATGCATAAGATTGACTCAAATGCAATCCATTATTTTATTCTCCTAAATCCTGATTGTGTGTGTGTTTTTTGGGTCAATAAATTTTTTTTTACCCAGATGAGTTTATATATCCTAAAATTTTGGGTTCGAATCTTTAATTAGTTTAGAATTTCCATATGCTTATTTTTCATGCTACTCTCCACTAATATAGGCCAAAACTACCTCTAGGATCAATAGGGCTTTATTTAGCTTGTAATATGGCTAGAGTAAGCACAAGCATAAAGCACGATCGAGCTTGGTGACACGACCAGGCCGTGCTTCATGCTGTCTCACCCTTTTTTAGCATTTTCTATTTCCTCTTTAATTCCCATTTAATCATCAATGTTTATAGAATAATAATGAGAGTTTTATGAGTCATGCATGTTAAAAGAAATATGTAATATCTAATTGATTATCTATGCTCATTGAATTAACTATGGAAGCATGAAGGAATGATTCCTGAACATTATTAAATGTTAGAGATCATTTTCATGTGTAGCCCTAAGCAAGTAAATGATGTATGAATATTAGAAAAGAATGCAAGAGCATTGTATGTTTAAGACATGATGAAATTGTTATGGCTTGCATGCGAATGAATGTGGATTATGCTAATGATGGTTATTAATATGTATGTTCTTTATTGAATTAAGTGGTTGGAAAAATATGTAAAAGAAATAAGCTTGGTTAAGAGGATCCTCTCTAAAGCAGGGTGGCCTGGTAACAAGTGTCACCTTATTGTATTGAGGTGACTGACAGGTCAGGATGATCCTTTCTGAAGTAGGGTGGCGTGGCAACAAGTGTCTCCCTTGCTGTATTGAGGAAACTGACAAAGTCTAGGATGACCCTTGACCACTAAGGTGACCCGGCGGCATGTAGCACCTTATGAGGTAAGGTGACTGAAGCACCGTAGCTTGGATACGGTACCGAGATAGGGGACACCCTATAGCCTAGATTGGTCAATATAGGAAGGACCACTCCGACCAAAGGCACTCAATAAATGGTAAGTAGCTGTAGGGGTAAGGCTCACGCCATATTATGGGCGATGTATGAGCCATGAGTAATTATGTAGGTATCCTATTAATACACATTTCATTTATCATGCGTGATATTGATGCATAACCTATAAAAGGCCTATGTATTTTACTATACCTTTATTGTAAGAAAGAGAAAATATCTTTTGTAGCTTATACAGCCGGACATAACATGTAAGTATTTCATTATATTTGTATTCATTGGATGTTAACCTTGCTTGAATTTTATATCTCATTATGTTATTGATGTTTTGTTCAGATTAGTAAAGATGTTGTTCGTGGTTCTAACCATCCTTTTGGAGCTCCAGACGGTGGATGTCCCTTACTTGGGACAGTTCACTATTATAGTGAACCTTCTAGTTATAAATATGGTAGAGGTTTCGGCTCCTGGCCCGCCTTCTCTACCCACAGTACCCTAGGCGTGACGGCCAGGGGAGGAAAAGTAGGATCATGTTAGGTATATAGTTCTGTTATGTAAATGGGCTAACCCCATTGTTTTGATGTAACCCCATGCCTTTTTGAGATGTATGCATAGTACCTCGGGTTACATATGTATGTATGCTACTAATCTCTGATGTAGGTAACTTTTGTATGTATATAAATACAAGATGCATATCTTTTGGTAAAATAATGGTCTAATGCGTAATCACCTTAAAAAAGGTAGTCATTACATATATGCCCTTTAAGTGGCTAGGGAAGCTCTTAAAGCCTAGGCTAGGATACTGCAAAATAGAAGGTACAGGTATCTTATTAGAAATTGGTAACAAAATAGAACAATCTTTACCTGTTTGCTACATTTTTGGTTCTTCCTCTATTACTGTAATTTTCTCTTGAAATTTGGCATTCAAGGTAGATTCCACAGCCACTTTATTAGTAGGCTTACTAGTGTCAACTTCCAAGTCATCTTTTTCATTAAGTGCAGAATGTTTCTCTTTTTGCATTAATGATGCTAGGGCTAAACTTTCAATTTTTGCATTTTGAGCCTCTTGCCGATTGACTGTTGTTGCTAGTTAGCCTATTTGATTTGTTAAGCTTTGAATGCTAGCCCTTACCTCTTGTTGAAATTGTTAAGTGTTATGTTCAAGAGATTTAACGATTTCTTCTAAAAAACTACTTACTTGAGAATCTTTAGATGCAATCTATCTAGGATAATAAGCATGTTGGTTATGCTGAAAAATTGTAGATTTTTATTCTACAAGCCTATTTTGTGCATTTCCATACCTAAAGTTGGGATGATCATTACACCCAGGATAATACATATTTAAATAAGAATCATACCTTCCTTATGGCCGTCTAGGGAAACCACTAACCATATTTACCTACTCAAATGATTCTTCATAGAAAGTTGGGTACCCATTAAAAAGATGCCCCATGACTAAATGATTTCCATAGCACTTCTCTCTTTGCATATTTTCTACACATTGACAAACTAGAAAAGTTAAATTTGCAAGTTACTTTTCAAGGGAAGAACTACATACCTTAGCAACATGTCTTAATGAAGAGCTTAGCTTAGTGCCAAATTGTTGAAAATTGGCTGCCATATTCATAGTTATGAAAAAATAGAAAATAAAAGAAAATCACTAAAGTTAAATATACACAGCCCCCGGCAACAGCACCAAAATTTGGTGCGTACTGTCACAGGTACATTCAAATTGATACCTTACCTCTAAACTAATTGTTGTTGTGGGAGTAAGGGTCTATCCCACAGAGACTAGAATTATCTTATGTGATTGAGAAAAGAGGGGATTGATAATTGAAAATAAAGAAAAGTAAACAAGAATGAAAGTATTTAAGAGTGAGCAATTAATAATAAAGATGTTGCCTTCGGTTGATATCCACCGTCAAGGAATCGCATTGATCATTGATAATATAATTAATCTTAAATTGAGTATCTACCATTGAGATTCTATCTTTGTTCCTCCTTAAGTTTATTAATTGATGATGATCACCTTAATTAACCCTAATTAACAAGCAATCTTTTAGCACATCAGTAAAGTATAACCTAGTAACCGCATAAAGAATTAGAGAAATTGATAGAGCTAAACAAACATAGACACATCGGCTATATTTAATTTAGTCAATCATTCACCATAGGTTTAATAAATTATAATAAAAAATTATTAATCCTATTTGCCTCTTGAATCATAATAATGAAAATTTTGTTCAAAACATAATTCAGTATTAGATTGAAACAATGAAATCACTAGTGTGCACCTTAGATATCAATTGAAACAATCATGGGAATAAGAATGGATGAATAATCAATACTCAATTAAAAGTGATATAATAAACTAAAATCCACATCTCACAATGCATAAAAATTCCATGAGGTTTCAATCTTTCTTAACCAATAAAAATAAAACTAAACACGTAGGGCCATAAGAAAACCTAGAGAAGAAGAAGAAGAAGAAACTTGAGAAATTGCTCCTTAAATCCCTTTGATGGATTGGATGCCTCATTTGATGCTTGTTTTCCTTCTTATTTATAGGTTAGGAGAGTCCTAAATGAATTAGGATTGATTCTAGGGTTGTTCATGGGCTTATGGGCTTTATTTGGAGTCAAAATAACATAAAAATTGCATTTTTTACTTTCTGTAGCGGTGGGCGCCACATGTAATGACTTTTTTTTTTAGGGTGATTACACATTAGACCAGCATTCAACCAAAAGATATGCATCTTGTATATATATATATATATATATATATATATATATATATATACATACAGAAATTACATACATCAAAGATTAGCAGCGTATATACATATGTAACCCGAGGTATTAAGCATGCATCCCAAAAATGCAAAGTACCATAGGGTTACATCAAAAAAATAGAGTTAGCCCATTAACATCATCGATTATACATATAATACTATCCTATTATCCTTCCCCTAGCCATCACCCCTGGGGTACTGGAGGTGGCGAAAGTAGGCCGGGAGTAGGAATCTCTACCATGTTAATGACTAGCAAGTTCACTATAATAGTGAACTGTCCCAACTAGGGGACATCCATTGTCTAAAGCTCTAATAAGATGGTCAGCATCATGAATGACATCTCTACTATTTTAAACATAACACCATATAAGATAGTGAGATATAAAATCCCAGTAAGGTAAACATCCAACAAAATATTGACATAATGAAAAACTTAAGTGTTATGTCCAGCTGTATAAACTACGTAAAACATTTTCTCTTTCGTACAATAAAGGTACAGTAAAATACATGCAAGCCTTTCATTGGTTATGCATCAATATCACGCATGATAAATGAAGTATGTATTAATAGGATACCTGTACAACTTCTCATAGGCTCATACATTGCTTATAGTTCCTTATCATCTGATAATTTTTCTCAATTTTCAAACCTCAGCATGGTGTGAGCCTTACCCCTACAGCTACTCACCCACTAATGAGTGCCTTTGGTCAGAGCGATCCTTCCCACATTGATGACTCTAGGCTATAGGGCATACCCTATCCCGGTACTGTATCCAAGTCACGACCCTTCAGTCGTTTAACCTCCATAAGGTGCCGCATGCCACTGGGTCACCTTAGTGGGTAAAGGTCATCCTGGACTTGTCAGTCTCCTTAATACATCAAGGGAGACACTTGTTGCCAAATCACCCTACTTTAGAAAGGATCATCCTGACCGTCAGTCACCTCAATACAGCAAGGGTAATACCTGTCGCCAGGACACCTTGCTTCAGAGAGGGTCCTCCTGACCATGCTCATGTCTTTTACATGTTTTCCAGCCACTTGTCTTAACAAAAGCATATTTATATATATCAATAATTATCATGAGCATAAACCACATTCATTCTCATGCATGCCATAAAAATTTCATCATGGATAAACATACATGCTCTTGCATTCTTTCATACTATTCACACATCATTTACTCACTTATGACTATACATACAAGTGATCGATAGCATTCAAATATACATTCATGCATCATTCCTTCATGCTTTCATAATTAATTCAATAAGTATTACATAACCAATTAAATATTAACATATTTCTTTAACATATATGACTCATAAAACTCCCATTATCACTTCATAAACATTGATAATTAATTGGGATTTGAAAAGGAAACAAAAATTGATGAACAAGGGTGAGGCAATATAAAGCACGGCTTGGCCGTGTCACCAAGCACAGCTGTACTTCACGCATGTGCTTCCTCCTTATGCTTCCCTTACAACATGGCCGTGTTTCTCACAAACCTGCACCAAGCACGGCTTGGCTATGTCACCAAGCAAGACTGTGTTCTGCATTTGTTTTTCACATCCAGCCAAGAGCACAGCCTGGCTATGCCTCCAAGCACGACCGTGCTCTAGGTGTGAAACCCAAAAAGTTTTCTCTTTTTCTCCCAAACTAGCCAAGAAAATCAGCCAACAATTATACCAACATTTTAAGCATGAAAAATCCAATTTTTCCATAGCATATGATCACTAAAAACATGGATTAAACCTCAAAATTAACCACCACAAATTTTTCTTAAATCACTACCTCATGTATATAGGCGTAAAATAGTCATCAATGCCATAAATGCATCATCAAATGTTCTATCTACCCATCATGCTTTAATACATACATACAAGTCACCCATCAAGTCATCCAACCAAGAACTCATAAAAGGGGTGTTGATATTACCTTTTTCACTACCCAAGATGTTTCTCTCACTAGCTTTGGATGATTACTCTATCTAAAAATCCACCACCAAGCTGCAGATTTTTCCTCCAACCATTAGTTTTCCATGGTAACTCATGAATATATATAGGGTTAGAAAAGATCAAGAGTCTCAAAGCTTACCTCTTCTCCTTGGATTTCATCTCTCTCTCTACCTTCCTTCTTTTCGCTCTCTTCTTCTCTTCCCTTTTCTTTCTTCTCTTTTCTCTATTTCTGCCATAGGTTCCTTTTTTCCTTGAGCTGGCTAGCGACTTGGCTTGGTAAGTCAATAAGGAATAATATTTTAATGCTGGTTTCTTGGAGAAGTTTCTTCTCCCTTAACCCACACCCTTCCTTTTGCTAACAATAACCATCATGCCACTCCATTAAAATGAAACTATTTAGTTAGCTAAGGCATTATTTGGTTGTAGGGAAACTTACCAAGTGTTTAATTCCTTTTTGAGACATATTCCAATGGGTTTTTGTATAATTCTCTTCATAGCTCTTCATCTCTCTTCTTACTGCCCAATTATGGCCCTACATATAAAGAAATTACTACTTCCTTCTTAATTATCTCTTCCAAAAATGAGAAATCTCTTATTAAATATTTACAATTATTTCCTTATAATTACCCCATTTAATCCTTTTTAATCCTTTCTTAATATTCCATTTTGTGAATATAATTAACAAAAATTCAAGGTGTTACACCGCAGAAGCCTCTAGTAGCATCACAGCACTCCAAATTCTGGGCATTAGGTGCTACGATGCTCTATTGCTGTGTCACAACACCCCGTTGCTAAAAGTCTGTAGCATCGCAACGCTACCTACTGGGAGAACTAGTGCCATGACGCTATGATTTTTCTAAATCTAGAAACGTTGTCAACATAAAAGTTGTATCCCTGTCTCTTGTCCTTCTACAGCCTCTAGAATCACCTTAATCAGAGCTAAAATGAGGGAGATATACTGAAATAAGTGACCAAAGGTCTAGATTCATCTATTACACTATAATTTTGAACTTCATGCTCTATAACACTCTTAAATATCCCAAATTGGACAACATGATCAACATAAAAGTTGTAGATACTTGTCTTATAGTTTCAGTTCCATTTGAATCATTTAGATTGGAGGTCATATGAGGGAGATATGATCTAATTCGTGATTCAAGGTATGGAATCGTTGCAATTCAGCATTTTCCATGAATTTTCTTATCTTTTTCTCTTATTTTCTTCTTCCTTTACTCCTACAACACAAAACACAAAACTAAGCTAATTCTTAATCATATTTTACTTAAAATAAACAAAAATTAAGTTTAAAGGCATTAAAATCATCCTTAATTATAAACACATCATGAACACTCAAGGCTGGTTCCTCAACCTCTTTCTCTGAAGGCTTAACATCCTATGCTACAGAATCTATCATATTAATAGCATAGGAAGTAAGATCTTTCATGGCACTGCAATTATTGAATTTCATAATTTTTCCTTCAAATTTCATTGTCAGTGTGCCACTATGAACATCTATTCTGGCTTTGGATGTTTTCAAGAATGGTCTCCCTAATGAAATTGGAGTGGTTTGATCATCACTCTCCATATTAAGTACATAGAAATTAGTAGGGAAATTTAGGTCACCAACTTGAACTAAAACATCCTTAACCACACCGTCGGGAAATGTATTAGATTTGTCAGCCAATTGAATTATAACACTAGTTTCTTTTAAAGGTCCTAGTGTTAAAGATGCATAAACAGTGTATGGCATGATATTAATATATGCTCTTAAATCTAGCATGTGCTTCTTAAATTTGGTATTGCCTATAGTGCAGGGAATAGAAAACATACATGGGTCCTTGCATTTTGTAGGGAGTTTTTTTGAATGATTGTAGAAACATTTTCCCTTACTTTTACTTTCTCAGCTATTTTCAACTTCTACTTCCTTGTTTAGGTACGTAATTCCCTCAAGAAATTGACATAACGGGGTTCCTGGGTGATTGCATCTAAAAGAGGAAGATTCACCTCACACTTTCTTAATATCTCATATAAGTAAGAAGTTTTATCATTCAATTTATTTTCTTTTAGAGCTTTAGAAAAGGGAGGTGCAAGTTCATATTCAAATAAAGTTGCAAACTTACCTTTTGGATGCTTACCTACCATGGTTGCATTATTTTTTTCTTCCTCTTGCTCATTTGGTACTTGTACCTCTTGCATTGGAATCTCACCTTCTTTCTTACCTTGTAGCATGATGACACTTACATTCTCCCTTAGGTTTACCAAAGTTTGAAAAGACAACTTACCTGAATTTTGAGTATCTAATCGGCTAACTATGGTTGCTAATTGACCTACCTGAATTGTTAGATTCTGAATGCTAGCTCTTGTTTCTTGTGAGAATTGCTGAGAGTTATGTACAAGAGTTTTAACAATATCTTCTAAGAAATTACTTACTCGGGGGTCCTGAGATGCATTATGTTTAGGATAATAGACTTGTTGATTTTGCTAAAAAAATTTGTCCTGCAAACCTATTTTGTGCAATCCTATACTTGAAGTTAGGATGATCCTTCCATCCAAAATTATATGTATTAGCATAAGGATCATATTTTTTTTGGTTGGGTAGGGAAACTTCCTACAACATTAGCTTGTTTTGTGGATTCTTTTTAAAGTGTAGGGCACATATCAATTGGGTGTCCCATTGCTAAACATATTTCACAAACTTTTATTTGCTGAGGTGTACTTATAGCAATTTGGCATAAAAAAGAGGTATGTTCAGATATTTATTGCTGAAGGAAAGAAGTACTTACCTCATGGGCATGTTGAATTGAAGACTCATGCCTAATGCCAAATTGTTGGGAGTTGGCAGCCATATTTGATATCAGGATTCTATCTGCTTCAGGAGTCTTGTCTACTAGTGTTCTTCCACTAACTACATCTATGATGCTCATATCTCCCTACAAAATACATTCATACAAATATTAGATCAGTAGCTACTCACTAATTTGATGATGTGGGCAGCTTGCACAAAGCTTTTTAAACCTCTCCTAATACTCATAAAGTGTCTCTCCATATAATTACCTAATGCCGGTTATTTCTTTTCTTATATTTGTGGCTCTAGATGCAGGGAAATAACGTTCTAGAAATAACTTGTTCATCTCATTCCAAGTAGTGATAGTGTCAGATGGTAAATAATACAGCTAATCTTTGGTTGAATCTCTTAAGTAGAAAGGAAAAACCCTGAGTTTAATTTATTCTTTCATTACTCTAGGGGGCTTCATACTAGTACACACCACGTGGAATTCCTTTAAGTGCTTATGTGGGTCTTCACCTACAAGATAATGAAAATTTGGTAAGAGATGAATCAGTCCAAATTTTAATTCAAAATTAATAATTTCATCAAGGTTAGAAAAGGTAATGCATAAAGGCTGTTGGTGCAGATCTGGAGCTGCAAGCTCCTTCAAGGTCAGATGCCTAGCCATGATTACTTCCTTTTTCTCTTGATGAATTTCTTCTTGAAGTTCTCTCTTGTATACGGATGTTCCAATATCTAGATTATAAAGGGGAAATTTGAGTGTTTATTGGTTATATTTTATCCCCTAATTAGTAGTGAACTTGTGATTATTTCCTTACATTTGGTTATACTTTGTTCTGGATACTGCTTTGGTTTGTTTTATGCTTGTAGGTGAGTAAAAGAGGCTAAGAAGCAAAGGAAAACAATCATGAGAGGAACCATATGGACCTGGAATATGCTAAGGAGGAAGCAAGGAGGCAACACACTAAAAATTGGCAAGAAAGGAACATGGTATCCCCCAACACGGCCAGGCCGTGCTTGGTGTGCATGAAGCACGGCTAGGCCGTGCTCTAGACGAAAGATGTAGAAACTTCCTAGAATCCAGCTCAAAGCACAGTTAGTCTGTGTCCTGGAACACGGCCATTCTTCGGGTCCATACAACATGTGATTTTTAGGGTTTTTGGCTGCCAAGTTGATACATATGCTGGGAAGAACGGAGAGGAACATATTCAAACTAAGAGAGACACTTTAGACTCAATTTTTAGGCTTAGAAAACACTCCTAGGTTAGGTTTTTACTAGAATCATTGTTGAATTTATATTCTAGAATAGGATTTACACTCATTGAAGGTTATATTTCATCTTACTTTTCTGCAAACCAGGTTACATCTTTCTACTTTAATTCTCTAGTTTTATTTCTACTCCTTCTCTTTAGATTGTACTGAACTTGAATGAATTATTTAACAGAAATGAATTTGATTTCTGTTTCTATGATGTGTGAGTAAATTTGATCTAGGGTTTTGGTAAACCCACTTATGATATGATGATACTATGTTATTGAGTTAAATGTTGGAACCCTCATTGTGATATTTCTAGATTGATTAGGATTAACTATTATATGCATGAATAAGAGTTGGTAGAATGCCTGATCACCAATCTATCACGTCTTAGGTTTTTAATTGATGAACTGAAAGGTGAAAATTAATACCAAAACTTAATAGTTAATTAGAGATATCTTAATCACGAAAGTAGTTTAAGATTCTTTAGGAATGAATCAATTAGTGGGTAAGAGAAAACCAATTAATTGACTTCTATGGTTGGCATAGAACTTAATGAACCTAGGTTAAGCTAAGAACCACGAAAGTAGGCAATTTGATTAACCTAGGTACGATTAGTAATGCTTGAAAGAGATTGCTAGTTAATTAAGGCTAAACCATCCCCAACTAATCTAGATAATTGCAATTAGAGATACAAATTGGATGTTGAATATCATAAGTGTAGTGAACCCTAACCCTAGGCTTTAGCTAATTGAAACCTTAATTAATTTAATCATGACAAACTCTCCCTTGAATTACATCGATTTAGATAGCATATTGCACATCATTCTAGTAATTGACATTGTTCTCTGTGGGATACGACCCGTATTGGCCAGATTAGCTACAGCTACACCATGCGCTTGCGGTAATTAGTAAAATAGACACAACACTAGATTGAACTATAAATCTTGAGAATTAAATGATCGAGTCATATGCATAAATCAAAATAAAAATCACAAAAGTTAATAAACACAATCCCCAGCAATGGCACCAAAATTTAGTGCGTACTGTTGTAGGTACATGTAAATTGATGCCTTACCTCTCAACTAACCTGTAGTCGTGGGAGTAAGGGTTGATCCCATAGAGATTGGAATTATCTTATGTGATTCTTGAAAGGGGGTTTGATGAATATAAGTAAAACAAAGTAAAAAGAGAATGCAAATAATTTAAAAGGACAATTATTAATAACAATGGCGTTGGTTTCAGTTGATATACACGGTCAAGGTATTGCATTAATTATTGATGTGATCTTAATTAAGCATGATATTAATACCTTTAAACTTACTTTTTTTTATTTAATTAAAATATAATTAGGAATTAACTTAGTTTTGTGTTTTGTGTTGTAGGAACAAAAGAAGAAGAAAAAGAGAGAAAATTATGGAAAAATGCTGATTTTTGACCCTTTGTCACTAATTGAGGCATATCTTACTCATTTGGACTCTGATTGAGGTAATTCCAGTGGCTATAGAAAGAAGAGACATAGAGATACAAGTTTCATGTTTGACACTTTCGCAAAATCTAAAATATTCCAGGTGCCGCGTGCTCAAAAGAGAGTGCCGCGGCGCCACAAGAAAAGGGCATCCAGAGCACTACAGCGCTGAGCAGCCCATCAATAAGCACTGCGGTGCTGGCCCAAGGGTGTCGCAGTGCCCCGTCTTTGGAAGTCCGCAGTGCCACAGTGGTCACCGCCACATCAGTTTGCCAAATTCACAAATTTTAGGTCTTTTGACTCTAATTGAAGCCCAATTGGCTGGGATTTGACCTAGATACACTCCTACTTCGATTAGGAGGAGTTAATCTATAAAAAGGGAGGAAAGCAAGCAGAGAATTTATTGAATCATTCATCCAAGTTCTTAATTACATTCTTCAATTCTTCTTTTGATTTTCTTATGGCCTTGCGTGGCTAGTTCTTTTTAGTTGGTTGAGGTAGATTGAAACCTCAAGGGATCTTCATGCATTGTGAGATTTGGATTTGATTTTATTATTTCAATTTAAATTGAGTATTGATTATTTATCTGCTCTTCTTCTTAATGATTATTCATATGATTGTTAGGGAGGCCTACTAGTATATTGTCTGTCTTGATCTACTGCTGAATTATGTTTTGAACAAAGTCTTCAATTCTGTGATTCATGAGGCAAATAGGTTTGAGAATTTTGGATTATAAATCATTGAACCTATGATGAATAATTAACTAAATTAGATATAGCCGATGTGTTTATATTTGGTTTAGCTCTGTTAGTTTCTCTAGTTCTTCATGCGGTTAATAAGTTATGCTTTACCAATGTGCTAAAGGATTGCTTGTTAATTAGGGTTTAATTGGTGCGATTGTCATTAATTTACGAGACTTAAGGGGGAACAGGGTTAGAAACCCAATGATAGATATTCAATTACAGATTGATTATGTTGTCAATGATCAATGCAATCCCTTGACGGTGGATATCAACCGAAACCAATGTCTTTATCATTAATCACTCTCTCTTATTTACTTTTATTATTGTTTACTTGGTTTTATTTACAATTATCAATCCCTCCTTTCTCAATCACATAAGGTAATTCCAGTCTCTGTGAGATCGACCCTTACTTCCACTACAACAGGTTAGTTTTGAGGTAAGGTATCAATTTGCGTGTACCTGCGACAGTACGCACCAATTATTGACAAGATAATCAATCTTAATTTGAATATCTGTCATTGGGATTCTAACCCTGTTCCTCCTTAAGTCTAGTAATTGATGACAACTGCCTCAATTAAACCCTAATTAATAAGATATCCTTAGCACATCGGTAAAGTCTAACTTATTAATCGCATGAAAAAGTAAAGAAACGGATAGAGCTAAACAAATATAGACAAATCGACTATATCTAATTTAGTTAATTATTCATCTTAGGTTTAATGATTTATAATAAAAAAATCCTTAAGCCTTTTTGCATCATGAATCACAGTAATAAAAACTTTGTTCAAAACATAATTCAATAGTAGATTAAGACAGATAATATACTAGTAGGCCCTCCTAGAAATCTTATGAATAATCATTGAAAAGAGAAGAGCAAATGAATAATCAATACTTAATTAAAATTGAACTAATAAAATTAAATCTAAATCTTACAATACATAAAAGATCCTTGTGGTTTCAATCTTCCTCAACCAACAAGAAGGAAACTAGCCTTGTAGGGCCATAAGAAAACCTAGAGAAGAAGAAGAAGAAAAAGAAGAAGAAACTTGAGAAATTGATCCTTGAATCCTTGGATGCATTGGATATACCCTTTTAATGCTTGCTTTCCCTCTTATTTATAGGTTGGGAGATTCCTAAATGAATTAGGATTCATTCTAAGTTAGTTCCTAGGCTTTTGGGCTTCAATTGGAGTCAAAAAGGGATAAATATTGTGTTTTTTTCACTTTTTGCAATTGTTGTAGGCACCACGGTAGCCTTTGGAAGTGTCGCACCGCTCAAAATTCTGGGCATTGGTTGTCATGGTGCTCTGTTGCTAAAATTTCGTAGCACTGCTAAGCTGAATTCCAAGCAGAACGACATTATGATTTCTTTAGAATCTAGAAAATTGGTCAACATGAAAGATGTATCCCTTTCTCTTAGATTTCCATAGCAGGTGGAATCACCTTAATAAGACCTAAAATGGGGATATATACCTAAATTAGTGACTGAAGATTAGGATTCATCTGCTACACTACAATTTTAAATTTCTAGCTATGTAACACTTTGAAATCTTTTGAACTGGACAAATTTCTCAACAAAAAAATTGTAGATAATTTTCCTATCGTTTTGCAGCCACTTGAACCACTTCAATTGGAGTTCATATGAAGGAGATATTATCTAATTATTGATGAAAGGTCTGAAATCCCTGCAATTCAGCATTTTTCCATGAATTCATTATTTTTTTCTCCTCTTTTCTTCTTCCTTTGCTCCTACAACACAAAAAATAAAACTAAGATAATTTCTAATCATATTTTACTTAAATCAAACAAAAAATTAAGTTTAAAGGGATTAAAATCATGCTTAATTATGAAAACATAAAAAATTGGCTTTCTTCTTTCTATCTAAGTTAACATGCTCAGCCATTGGTAAAGGATTTAGCATATTAAAACCATACACAATCTCAAAAGATGAAAACTTAGTTGCAAAATGCACATTCTTATTGTATGCAAACTCGACAAGTGGCAAACAATCTTTCAAAAGAAAAATAGACTCAATACTCCTAAGCATAGCATGCAATCTCACAATTTTGTTGAAAAATAAATTAACAATATATGATGCATCATCAAGCTTCATCCTAGATTTAATCTGTCTATAAGTGATAAACTGCTCACATATTTTTTACATCACATTTATACAAAACATCTAAAGTCTTAGATATGCAAAAATGCCTTATCAAACCATCTCCATATGCTTCCTTGACAAGCAAGTCATGCAATGAACATTTAGGTGTACACAATTTATTTTCTTTAAACAAAAATTCATCATGCTTAAAGCACTTATCAAACACCACTTTCCCATATGCATTGAAAAGATTACCCTGCAAAAGAGAAACTTCAATATTAAGTAAAGAAGAGTTAAACTCATTAATACAATCATTGGCATATTTGAAAATAAAATTTTTTTTATCACAATTTCTCTTGTTTAAAAATTCATTTGTTTTCTCTCAGTATTTCTTTCAATGACCGAATTTGTTCTCTTAGTTTCTCCATCATTTTTCTCATCCTCTCTCTCTCTTTCTCTTTTAATTTCTTAGCCTGTATATCTTTTTCTTTCAGAATTTTCTCAACCTCTCTATCTTTTTCTCTCTTAATTTTCTCAACCTCTATATATATATATTTTCATAATTTTCGCGACCTCTCTTTCTTTTTCTCTCTTTTATTTTTGTGGCCTCTCTCTCTTTTTGTATCTTACTGTTTTCAGTCTCTATCTCTTTTGCTCCCATAATATTCTTAACATCTTTCTCTTTTTCTCTCTTACATTTTTTAGCCTCTATTTTTTTTCTCTCATAATTTTCTCACTTCTTTCTTTTTCTCTCTTATTTTCACTAATTCTCTTTTCATCAACCTCCTTTTTTGTAACCCCACTTGATCATCATAGTAATGTGTAACACTTTTAGACCCTTGAGTAGGGCTTTACAACTTCTTAAATAAGTCCTATGGTAGTGACTTGGAATGAATCGCTTTCTCATAACTGCTTTCATCTCCTCCCAAGTCTCAATGAGCCTTTCTCTATTTCATTTCTTGCTTAAAGCCAATTGATCCTACCAAATAATAGCATAGTCAGTAAATTCCTTGGTATCCAACATTATCTTTTTCAACTCAGAATAATTGTAACAATCAAACAACAACTCCATCCTTCTCTCCCATTTTAAATTAGCTTCGGGGTCATTTTTGCCTTGAAATAATGAAACCTTAATCTTAATACTACCCAAGTTATTATTTTCCTAATTCCTAGCTTCTCTAAATCTCCCACTATATCTTCTATTGTTAATACTTAAATCATTGTCATCTTTATCAAAACCATCTCCGTAATACTCTCCAACTTCAAAACCCACTTTCCTCGTTTAAACTCTCTGCTTTATACACATTGGGAGTATTTTGTGACTGCTACATATGTTCATTCTCTACTTGATCTAAACATTCATGAACATGCTCTATCTTCTCTTTCAAAAATCACTTCATCACACTCACTAAAGCTTCTACCATCAACTTTGGATCCACCATTCCCAACATACCTTCAAAAGTATTTTTGTTGTGTGACATGATTATTTTTTTGCAAAACAATGTTAGATTAAAAAAAAACTCACAACACTAGCTCATGTATTTCTCTCAAGATTAATGGCACTCACATTTATGTTTACTCAAATTTGGCTTTTACCCTCTTTTAAGCTTACACTCTCTTGCATTGTTTCTCTCTTAGTCTCCTTTTTTAGCTCTTTATCAAACTTAAATGAACTAAAAAAAATTTCTTGCAACAATCCAAACTCAACTAATAGAATGTAAAGAGTAAAGGAAGAAAAAAAAATAGAATTTTAAGAAGAAAAGGGAACAAAGCAATATAACTTTAGCAAAAAAAATTGAAGACAGGATAAGCATATGAATAAGAAAATCACAACAAGAAAGCAACTAGAATAGAAAGAAATCAATGGCTAGAGGAAAGAAAACAATTGTGATAGGAAAATAATCAAAGTTAGAAAAGAAAACAAAATAAAAGATCTAAGCAAGAAAAATAATTGATGCAATTAGAATTATTGGATAACTTTTTTTTAAGACCAGATTGCAAATTATAGGTGAAAAACTTGATTTTCAACAATAATGAATTGTAGCTATTTTTTTCGAATTTCATTTTTTTTTTATATTTTTGGAATTCTACACTCTTTTTTCTTTTTATTCTAAATTTTTATTCTTTTTTTTATTCTTTTTTTTCATATATATTTGTTAACTAATAGTACAAGAAATCAAGAGAAGATAAGAAGAATGAAGAACATAAGAAAAAAAATCACAAGATAGCAAGATGGAATAATAACAGGAAAATAAATAATTAGGATAGATCAAACTTAATTTAGAATTTAGACTCTGATACCAAATGACGTGAACCCCTAAAGTGAACCTCTCCAAGAGTAGTGAAAGTTGGAATCAATATCATATCCAATTTGAAGGATCGTATTCTAATTCAAATTTATAACACAAAAATAAAATAAAAGGACATTGACATATTATATATAAAGAGATAAGACCCAAATGTATAAGAAAATATTGCATATGCCATATTTAAGAAAGAGGAAGCAGATTGTGAATGATAAGTCCTACTTGAACGGTACAAGAAAATCTTGATAAGTTTAGAAAAGTTTTTTGAAGAACCAAAGAGAAAACACTCTCAATATTATTGATAATGATTTGTAGTAATTTGAATTGTTCAAGAGCATACATGCCTAATTATGGGGTAACTTCCAAAACAAACAAGGAAAACTAAATAAGAAACTCCTACATAGCAAGTAAAATTTAAAATATGAAACTCTTCTAGTGAGAGAAGAAAACCATAAAATAGGAAACTTTCCTAGTCAAACAAACTAAAAGTAAAATTAAATAAATATGGAAAACTTAGCTTAAATTTGGCCATAATCTTCATCCTTGAGTCTTCTTGTCTTTTAGGGCCATATTTATATTGGCTAGTCTTAACCTATATTTTTAATGTCATGGCTAGTCTTGGCCTATATGATAAGGACCAACCTTGACTCTCTTTTAGTAGTGATACACTTTTATCATTGATGAGCCTCTAGAATTAAACCATTAAATGTTTCTTTGAATCTTTTAGCCCGAGTTCTTATGACAGGTCCAATTGGGACTTCAAGCAAGTCTGCATTCCATTTCCATTTACTAGTCGTTCTCACATCAAGTTGCATGATTATATTTCTAATGCTCAAAAGATTCCACCAAAGTTTAGAACTAGTCAGGATAAAATCCTTGGTAGAATTGATGAACGATTCAAGAATTAGAATGACCAAGACCAACTCTTGCTATTATATTTAATGTTTTCTATGGTAGAGAGCTTGCCAACAAGAATGGACTGAACATTACCTAACCTCCCTAAAGCCACCTTCGACCCACACCCTAATTTCCTCCCTAATCCCACCTTGTTTGAACCTATTTGTAGCACATTAACTGCAAATGTGTTAGGCATATGGTTAATAGTGACCCATTCCCCTTGATGGATATACAAACCTTTCACCTTATCTTGTAGGATAAAGGAATAAATCTTTAATTAGAGCGAGGAGGCATCCCTAAGGTTAGTTTTGGTTCGAGGCATATTAAGTAGTAATTAGCCATAATTTTTTAGCTTATATCTTTGAAATCTTTTACAATGTCATTGCACTTCGTATGAGTAATGCCCCGTAGTTTTCAAACAATTGTTTTGTTATAAATAATTACATTTTAGTTTTAAACAATTATGTTTTAACTTAAAAAAATTTGTTCTACCTTAAAAAAAATTTCTTCTACTTCAATAAGTTTGTTTTGTCTTGAATAAGTATATTTTTATTTTAATATGTATATGAACTTTATTTTATATTTGTTAAGATAATTTATAAAAAAGGATCATACTTAGGCTTTATATATATATATAAATAACTCTAAGTTGAATTTATTGATATCTTAAGAGGAATTTTATTAAATTCAAAGGAATTTGTTATATGGTTTTTATGAGAAATCATGTGGTGAAATAGGATGGTTTAAGGTTATGGAAAAAATGCAATTATTGAAATTTTTAGGGGCAAAAATGTAAATATAACTTTTGCAAGGGCATCCTTAAATAATTAGGATTTTGCTAAGTGGTCCCTTTGGTGATATGTAGGGTCTTCTTCAATAGAAAAATCAGGGGGTGCTCTAAGGTTTTCCAAACCCTCTTTCTCTCTCTAGAAACCTTTATTTTATCTCTCAAAGATTTCTACCACTTTTGGACCTCCAATCCCAATAGAACCACCAACAATGGATTTAGAATGATGAAAACTACAAATCTAGCCAATTGATTCACTTGAAAGAGTTGAAAACTAGTCGGACAATGGAAGAGAAGACCCTAAGATGTGGGTTCCAAAACTCATAATTAGAGTGCTCAAATTGCAAAGCTAACCCCATAAATGAGTTCAAGAGGTGGAAAAGCCTTATGACCTAAAATTTTGACGCCATATCTTACTCACAACCGTCGCACACTCGTAGGAGGTTTCTTGCCTCGTGTAGTGCATGCATAGTGCCCTATTTTTGTTAACCTACATTGATTGAGCTCTCGGATCCAAAGTCATTTCCAAGGTTTTTGGACTCTTTGAACTATATTTTGAGGTCAATTTTACTAAAATCCAATTAGAAATGGGTGTTTTGGTGCTGCCTAATTTGGAACCCCATATTTTGGTGAGTAAATGATACAAACTATGACATGTTGAGATAGTAGTTAATTTCTAAAAAATTATGCATTAAATTCAAGAGTTTGGATTAGGAAGTTAGACTTGTAAGTCGGAGTGATAATTCTAAAAGTATAAGTATATATGTGACTTTTAGATTGAAGTTGGATTATTGAACATAGGTTGTCTTGAAAGTAATGAAGTTAATTAAGTAACAAGTTATGTAATTATTTTTTGGGAGGAATAAGGTTAATGGTGAACATAAGATGAATGGTTGGTCATAAAAATAAGAATATGTGGTTAGTGGAGTGTTTAACTTTAGGATAGTTAATTGCAACAAGTTATGAATTTTGGTGATAATCATACATTACATTTTGGGAGGATAAGTTATAAATTTTATACATATGGTTAGAGTGGAATTGATGATGTTTAATTGCTAAAATTTTAAGTATGAGTGATAGTGTGGATGAATCAATTTTTAGATATCTTATAGCTTGTGAGAAATTTTCACCCACTAAAGATAATAAGGAAGATTACTGGAAATGAATAAACTTTGGAGTTATGGAATAATGTAGGTCATATGAGATTATGTATTAGTAGTGACTCTTTAAGCAGGCTAAAGCTTTTTATGATTATATAAGACTTAGTGGGTTGAAAGTTAGATTGAATTTGTGGAGAATGAATCCCTATATGAATGGTTATAAAGTAAGGATTTAAATTGATAAACAAAGGAGAGTTGTATCTATGAACATATGATCATAGTTATGTTGAGGTTGTCAATTATATTTTGTGATCTCAAAAGGATTCTAAAACTTATTTGAATGCTACTTGAGGTATGCTCTGGGACAAAAGGATTCGAACCTTCGAATAGCGGGACCAAAACCTGTTGCCTTACCACTTGGCCATGCCCCATTTCTATTTCTATTCAACACTAATAAACACTATTATTGGTATTGGTTGTTCATCAATTACAGTCCAAATATCTAAATATCTACAGAATAAATTGAAAAATTGTTGCTACAAAATCCTTTAGCACTATTATTTAGGAAATGATTTAGGCATCATTTGATAGATTGAGCCTTTCAAGCCTAACCTAAGGTAATTATATATCTCTAGTTCCTCTATTTAAGTTTAATTAACTTTTCATTCTATATTCACAAAAGAGCCAAAAGCCAATTTTTACGATCAATCTCTTTATTCTTAAACCTATTCACTCACTCTATGATTATTTTCCTAAAAAATGGTTTTGTAGAGTTTCATTAATCAAAGGGAGGAAGGTCGGAGTAAAGGAAACAAAGAAAAGTCCAAGGAAAAGAAAAGAAAAATTCAAAAGAAATAATGAAAGCTTATCTAGTTGTTGAAAAAGAAACAAAAAGTCGAGGAAAAAGAATGAAATAAGTTCAGCTAGTGCTAGAAAATGAGTGTGGGAGAAAATCCCCTAAACTTAAAATAGCTCTAGAAATCATATATAATCATGTGGTATTGGGTGATTGAACCTAAAATTATATCCTCTATCTTACTCTATACCTTGACCACTTTACAAGTTGAATAAAGTTGTATTCATTCTAGAGGTAGTTTGGCCTACATTAGTGGAGAGTGGCATGAAAAATAAACCTATGAAAGTATTAAATTAATTAGAGATCCATAACTTAATTCTTTGGATTTCTTAATTCATCCAGGTAAGAAAAAATTAACTAGCCCAAGAGACACACACACATTAAAGGTTCAAGAGAATAAATTATGGATTGCCTTTGAGTTGACTTTGTACGTAGTTATGATATTTTTAAAAATTTTCATGAGCATATTTTCATGTTATGAGGTAATAGTTTGGTAAGTCTAATACTCACTATATACATTTCTTTTTTATTTTGTCTTTAGGGATTATTTTGCTTGAGGACAAGCAAAAGGTTAAGTGTGGAGGTATTTGATGTGTGTATAATTAAGCATGATTTTAGTACTTTTAAACTTAATTTTTGTTCGATTTAAGTAAAATATGTTTAGGAATTAGCTTTGTTTTGTGTTTTGTGTTGTAGGAGCAAAGGAAGAAGAAAAGAGGACAAAAAAAAGAAGAAATTCATGAAAGGAGGCAGAATTGTAGTGAGTCTAAATTATTTGGAACTAATTAGGCCATAAATCTCACATAAAAACTCCAATTAAGGTGATTCAAGTGCCTATAGGAAACTAAGACAATAATCTATAACTTTTATGTTAACCACTTTGGCCATTTCTGGAGAAATTAGAGCACCATAGAGCCCAAAATTCAGAACCGCAGCATCACGCGTTGAATTTTGACCTTTCATCACTAATTAGAGTATAACTTTCTCATATGAGCTCCTATTAAGGTGATTCCGATAGTTATGGAAAGCTAAGAGATAGATACATTTTGGCGTTAAACATATTTTCAAATTCTACAAAATCCCTAGAACCACAGTGCTTTGGAGTTGCAGTAACGAAGTGTTACGGTGCTCCCTATCAATTTTTACCTCAAAAGTGGTGAAATCACCCCCAGACTAGCCCAAAATACAGCCTAATGACCTGAAACTCAACTTAAAGCAATCCTAAGCCTTTAGGGTTGTAAAAATTTATAAATCATAGGCCAACAAAGCATCAAAGAGAGATCTAATGCTCAAGAATTCTCTCCATTCTCTCTTTTTCTCATCTTTTCTTAGAATTTTCTTATGGCCCTGCTCGACAAAGTTTCATTGTTGGTTGAGGAAGATTGAAACCTCAAGGATTTATGCATTGTGATATTAGATTAAGGTTTGATTGTTGAAGGTTAATTGGGGAATTATTATTCATTCGTTTTTCTTCCCATGATTGTTTCAATTAATATCTTAGGTGCGTACTGTAACAACTCCATTTTTTTATATATTTGTAAAGTCCCATGAAGTCATTACTTTTTTAATTCTAATTATTTAACTCATATTAACATTCCATTAATTTAATCCAAGCATAATCAAGGTTTAAGGTCTACCATTAATACTAATACAATTCTGAGTTCACATACACATCATTAATCAAAATATTCGTACAAACATTAAACACATAAATATCTACATCTTATTCATCCATGTTGACCAATTCCGAAGATATGGGTGTGGGTGGTTATACCTTCACCGTAATCTTAGCCAATTTGATCACAAACACCTTATTAATTTTTGGGATTTGTCCAAAATAGAGTAACTCGATCCAACGTGCACTAAAAGCCAAAGCCATAGAAAAATCTACATAACTTAGTTTTCTGAACATGATATGGAATTATAGTGAGAATTAAATCCCAGTGGGTTAAATCATAATCATCATCAATATTGCTCGTCATGTCATGTTCATCTGTATAAGCTACAACAAATATCTTAAGTCACATAAATGCACTTTATCTATGCACCTGAAAATTGTGTAGTAATGACATGTATGACATGAATAACTATTTTTAGAATATAATATGATTGCTATTAACTTATTTTCATATCAAGCTACCCCAATTAGGGTGAGTACTTTCTACTCTTCGGTACGGGCTTTTCTCGCTTCATCCGACATTGCACACTTTCTCTTTCTTTTCTTAATAGCATAATCAAGTCATAAGTAAGGCGTCCCTTACTGGTGCAGCACATGGACTGCCATATGCCCGTACTCATCTCTTTTCTTTTCTTTTCTTCTCACATTAGTAGCCAAAAATATGATTTCAATAACAAGTATGTTCATATGCCATAATTTATCATCAAAGCATATTCGCTTCCAAAGATCATTAGTAAAATACAATCATGACATGAACATAATCATTTTAAAATATCAATTTATAAATTATTTCCATGTCAAAATCGCACACTTAAGATGGTAAGGAGTTCATGCAATGGCAAGGGCTAAGTCATACACTAGTTATTTATTATGTTCATTTATAAGATTCTTCTTCTTTCTTAAATATTATTTTCATCTCTTCATTTTCTTTATGCTTGACCTCTAGTCACTTTCCTTCTACTTACATCATTTCTAACATATGTTCTCACAAAGATTATAGGTCATTTTTCTTCAATTTGGTTTATATTATTACCCTATAGTTAATGAGGTTTATTTAGAGTAGAAAAGTGTTGAAAATAAGCTTTACTAGCTCCCAACATAGCCTGAACGTGTCTTGTAACATGGCCTAACCATTTTGTGTAGCACAACCATGCTCTAGGCTTCAAAAAACCCTTTCCCACACCAAACATGGCCTAACTGTGTCTTGAAACACAGTCAGGCTCTGCGTTGTGTTGTCCCCTGATGTAGGTTTTCGTCCAACCTAACCTTTTTTCACTAATCAGAGCATAAATCCCTCATTTTAACTTCTCTTGTGGTGATCTTGGTGTCTATTTAAAGCGAAGACATTCCTCTAAAAATCTTCTGTTGAACTTTTTAGTGAAATCGTAAGAAATCTTAGTGTTATTACTCCCTCAAATTTAATGTTATTTCTTCTTGGGTAGGTTCTAACCTCTACATACTAATCTGACCATATCTCCCTCTTATGAACTCCAAATTGAGTGATTCAGTGGCTAAAATTTTTTGAGACATATATCTATATTTTTTATGCTAATAATTTCTTTTAATTTCCTATATATGTTTCGCAAAAATTCAAACACATAAGCTTACTTAATATATTCTTTCCTGGTTAACTAGTTTCTGACCATTGCTTACTAATTGGACCATAACTCCCTTATCTGGACTACAAAATAATTGATTCCAATGGTTAAAAATTCGTGAGACATATATCTACATTTTTCATATTAACCATTTCTTTACATTCCTAATTAATTCTTCCCAGAATTTTAAAAACAAAAACATCCCTAGTTACTTTGAAATCTAGGTTTCTTAAAGCTTCCCAGAATTTTAAAAACAAAAGCTTACCTTAAAATTTTGCCACCCATAGCCATACCTATGCAGAATGTAACAACCCTAAGATTTAGTAATTTTCATTTAGGTATAGATTATTTAAAGAAATAAAGGAGTAAAGATATAATTAAAATGTTTTAAGGATGAAAATGAAAACTTATTAATAATTTTGGGGTCAAATTATAATTTTATAAAAGTTTAGGGGTCAAAATGTAAATAATGAAATTTACAATGACTACCTCTAACAGTTAAAAAATTACTAATTCCTCCCTCCAACAATATAAAAAAAGAAAAAAAAATCATTCTTTCTGTAACCAATGAAATGAATAGTAAATAGTAACTTTCTCTCTCCTCATTTTCTCTCTCTAGATTTAGAGTACCTTCAAGCCTCCGATCTCAAAACTAAGGGTACCACTAGATTCAGGACAAAGAGTACTTCGATATTAGCTGAATAATTTTTTAAATTAGCCGCAAAATCACTGCAGATCGGATGTAGAAAATTTTAGAAAAAGGTAAGTTCTGAAAATTCTATTTAGAGACCTCAAATTGAAAATTTGACATCGTAGATGGATTCAAGAGATAGATAAACTATATGATATGAAGTTTTATAATCATATGACAACTTTTGGTGTTATAAACAATAATTTCAACTGGCGTAAATAGTGATTCCGATAGGTGTGAATAGTAATTCCAGTTGTGAATAGTATTCATCAGTTGACTAGCATTGACCTAGCTCTCGGAGTCATTTCCTAGGTTTTTGAACCCTCCAGACTCATTTTGGAGGTATATTTTGTCAAATTTGGATTGGAAAAGTACATTTTGGGGTTATCCAACTTGGAGCCCTTACTTTGTGAGTAGATAATTTTTTCTATGACTTACCTTATACTCTTCTTGAATTTTAAATGTATAATTGGTTATGTTTACAAGTTATTTATACTTTTATATGTCTCTGAAATGGATTAAATTACCTTATTTGTTTAATATCTAACATATAGGTCAAGAAGTGTTTGGTTTTGAAAATGGATTTTTGAACTCATTAAATATGTGATTCTAAATGTATTTCTCATTATATGGTAAAAAAAAAATATTGTGCACGCGACATTGATATGTAAAGCTATAAAATTGTCTTGGAAAAGGGTATGCATATGTGATAACCCTGATTGGGAAGGTTCTGATAGAGGAATTGTACCGAGACTAAAAATTTTCAATTATACTAAAGCCTCTGTTTTGAATGATATGTCATATGTGTAAATATAATTTCTGTAGAGGAATCCTATTGAAAGCATTATTTGCTAACAACAGGTGATGTTAGCCTTGGTGCACCTTGACACCTCAGCTAGTAGGGGTGATGCTAACCTTGTGTGATGACCAACACATGGAATATGATATATGAAGGAGAGCAGGATGCCTCCTATCTAGGCAAGATACCAACTATATGATATGTGATTTTCCCTCCCTTGCTTCGTGCTTGGAAAATGCTCATATTAGAGTCCTTTCGCATGTCCTCTTAAATAGTGGTAGAGAAAACCTTAGTTGGGATGCTGAGTTTAGACAAATCTTACACCACCAAAGTATGGAAAGGCTTGAACTCTGATATGATGTTTTTGATATGGGATTCTCTTAATGTTTACATGTGAAATATTTTGATGCATAAAAATATTTGTTTAATGATCATACAGTACAGTATATAATTTTGAATATTTGAATATTCTTTGATTTGAGAATATTTGAAATACAGGTCCCATATGGATGTACTTCTGAACTATAATTTTCTACGTGATAAATTTTAAAATATGAGTACATTCATATATTAACCTAAGAAGTCACAGGAGGTATTATCTGCTCACTGAGTTGTCAAACTCACTACACGATATTTCCACATCTTTTAGATAAGAATACAGAGTTTGGTTATTTTCCTTTAGATAGGTGATCAGCCAGGCGACATATTCTCTGGTGAGCCTATTTTGTTTTCAAGGCTCATAGATTTTGATTTATATTGTACTTGTACTCTACAGTATGCTCTGAACGCCATAAGCAAGATCCTTACTTCTATTGTTACTTTGATATTTATAAACTTAGTATGTATATTGTGTTTACATGAGAGAACCTATCTATATATGTTTCTACAATGAACACTTGTATTATACTTATTATAGTAAAGATATGTCCATAAAGTATGTGTTTCATGTGCCCTTAAAAGTAAGGGCGTGACACAGAACCTTCCACACCAACCTAAGTGTTCAAACATACATCACATGGAAGATCAACATGTAACGTGATATAGCAACATCCATGGCCAATCATAAAAATAGCAAATATTATAAATTTCATCAAAGTTCTAGGATCAAAATTTCATATAAATGTTATAAATTTCAAAGCTTTTTTCAGAAAGAGATAATGTTAAACCTACCTAAAGATCTCCCTAACTCACTTAGTGAATTCTTTTTCTTGTTTCTGTAACAACTCCATTTATGTAAATGTAACAATTTTTTTTATATTTGTAAAATTCCATGAAGTTATTAATGCTTCAATTCTAACCACTTAACTCATAATAATAATTAATTTAACCAAGCATAATTGTTATTAACAATAATAAAATATTGAGTTTCCATACACACCATTATTTTACAAACATTTGTACAAAGGTCTAAAATATACATATTAGCCATAATCATCTACATAGACTACTTCCGGGGACACTGGTGCAGGTGGCGGCACCACCACCGAAATCTCAGTCACATCTAGTACAGATATATCCGATATAACTGGTAGTTGCCCAAGGTAGGGAACCTCGATCCAACATACGGCAATAATAAGTGTCATAGAGAAAATCTACATAATTATTCTTTTGAACATGATATGGAAACATAGTGAGAATTAAATCCCAGTAGGTTCAACAATAAATTATAATTTACCATCAATATAGTTCATCATGTCATGTCCATCTGTATAAACTACAGAAAATATCTTTAGGTCACATGAATGTACCTTATCCATGCACATGAAAATTGTACAATTATGACATGTATGGCATAAATAATATTTTTCAGGATATCATATGATGACTATCAATTTATTCTCATATCAAGCTACCCCGGTCAGGGTGAGTATTTTCTACTCTCCGATACGGGCTTTTCTCGCTCCATCCGACATGGCTTACTTTCTCTTTCTTTCCTCATTAACATGATCATAATCGTTGGTATGGCATCCCTTACTGGTGAACCACACGGATTGCCATATGACCATGCTCATTTCTTTTCTTTTCACAATGATAGCCAAAAATATTATTTCAATAACAAGTATATAACTATTACCAAAATTCATTAGTAATCATTCCAAGAACATAACCATTTCAAATATCACTTTATAAAATATTTCCATGTCAAAATTTCACACTTAAGACGGTAAGAATTTCATACAATGGCAATGACTGTGGCATATACTAGTCATTTATTATTTTCATTTATAAGATTCTTCTTCTTTTTTAAATATTAATTTTATTTCTTTATTTTCTTGATGTAGGTTTTTATCCTATTTAACCTTCTCTTACTAATCAGAGCTTGACTCCCTTAATTTACCTCTGATGTAGGTGATCTTGGTATCAATTAAAAGATGAAACAATTATCTAAAACTATTATGTTGAACAATTTAGCGAAATATTAAGAAATCAAGGTGATATTAGTCCCTCAAATTACAGGTTATTTCTTCTCGGGTAGTTTCTGACCTCTACCAACTAATCTGTCCATATCTCTCGCATAAAAATTCTCAATTAAGTGATTCCAATGGCTAAAACTCCGTGACACATATATCTATAATTCTTATGTTAACCATTTATTTTAATTCCCTACATAATGTTTCCAGAAATTAAAACACATAAGCTTTCGTAACATATTCTTCCCTGATTAACCATTTTCTAACCACTGCTTACTAATCAGACCATATCTACCTCTTATGAACTCCAAATTGCGTACTTCCAGTGGATAAAATTTTGTGACACATATATATATAATTCTTATGTTAACCATTTATTTGAATTCCATACAGGATGTTCCAATAAATTAAAACACAGAAGCTATCCTAACATGTTCTTCCCTGATTAACCATTTTCTGAACACTGCTTACTAATTAGACCATATCTACCTCATATGGACTCCGAATTGTGTGATTTCAGTGGGTAAAATTCTGTGAGACATATATCTATAATTGTTATGTTAACAAGTTACTTTAATTTCCTACAGAATGTTCTCAGAAATTCAAAAAGTTAAGCTTTCCAAACAGATTCTTCCCCGATTAATTATTTTTTGACCACTACTTACTAATCGGACCATATCTACCTCATATGGACTCCAAATTGAGTGATTCCAGCAGCTAGAAATCCGTGAAACATATATCTATAATTGTTATGCTAACAAGTTATTTTAAATCCTTACCGATTCTTCTCAAAATTTTAAAAACAAAAGCTTAAAGTTTTGCCACCTATAGCCATACCTATGCAGAACTATCTACACCAGCCTAGGTATTCAAACATACATCACATGCAATAATAATACGTACCATGATAAAGCAACATCCATTACCAATCATCAAAGTTCTTAAGATCAAAATCCCATATAAATGTTACAAATTTCAAAACTTTTCTTCAAAAAGAAATATTATTAAACCTACCTAAGAATCTCCCTAGCTCACTTAGTGAATTTGTTTTCTTGTTTCCCCTTGAAAGAAGTATCAAGATTCCTCCCTTCCCTTAGCTTTTCTAGCAGCTTAAATAAGAGAAGGAGGATGAGTTTTTGAACCTCAAGGATAAAGAAGAAAAATGGATTCAAGTGGAAATTAAGTTAACTTGCCTTGAGTACTTAGCCCTCTAGACTTCTCCTTCTTCTTCCTTCCTTTCTGCTCCTCTCTTTCTCTCCTTTCCTTTCTCTCTACCTTGCTCCTATTTCTCTCTCTTCCTCACTTGGACGAAATTAAAATGTTATAGGGGTGCGTTTTGCTTAAATAGACCATCAAATAATTCATCTTTCATGATCATGGGTCTACCTTATCACAATTAGGATACACTTGGTTGAATTTTTGGAAAGCAAACAACTTATGTTCTTGTCTTTCTCTTCCTTAGTCAAGATATGCATAGCAAAAGGAGATTTGTATTTTGAAAATTATAATGATATGTTCTTAAGATAAAGGACAAGGTCCCTTTGATTTAGGGATTCATTTCCATTTTCTTTTGTCTTAATCAAGTATGATAGGTTTGCCTTTTTGGGTGGCAAATTTCTAGCCCTTGAATCTCCATTATTTGGCTGAAATTATTTGTGTGGGATTGAAAAGTTTTGTCCTAATGCCATGTATTATCATACCACTTGCTAAAATTATGAGTGTAGGATATAGATGTTTTGTCCTAATGCCTTGTCACCCAATCTTGATTACACCATTATTTCATCACTTTATTTTTATTTTTATTTTTATTTTTATTTTTCCTCTTGGGTTTGGGCTCATTCTTGCCCATTTTCATTACTTTGGTTAAAATTCTACCTTTCATAATGGGCTTGGTCACATTTTCATGATTTGTGGACTACCGATCCAATTTCTATATCCTAGTCCAAGTCTATGTTTGATTTCTTCCTTGGGCTATCGTATTGGCTTGCTAAAAATTCATGTGAGGTATAAAGATTCTATATGAATTGTCCATAGTTGATAGCCCAATTTATGGGTGGAGCTACTAAACTTAGTAACTTTAACTCTGAAATTAGGAAAAATTACCCTAATTCAATCTTCTTGAAATTTTAATACCTTCACAAAAATTTATCTTCCTTACCTACGAATTTCACCTTTCTTTAGTATATTTATTTCTAATATTTCCTCTTAGGTTTTCTCTCTTTACCTATTCCATTAATTTTAGAACATTTCTATGTATACGTAAGGTGAAGAATTTCTAAGGATTATATTTCCCTAGATATTTAAAAATTGTCTAATAAATTTTATTTCTTTAATTAAATATTTATGGACCTTTATTAATAAAGGAAAAGAAATTAGAGATGTTACTTTGAATACTTTTTTACTTTTATTAATACATGAAACGAAATTAGGGATGTTATATTTCTCTCCCTTTAAAAGAAATTTTGTCCTCAAAATTTCAGAAATTACCTAATAAGAACAATTTCGAATATTTCTTCCTCATGACTTCTTCTAGCTCCCAAGTTGCTTCTTCCGGAGTCAAACCTTCCCATAACACCTTAACCATGGGAATGGTTTTATTTCTCAGTTGCTTCATGTCGGTGTCCAATATGGATTCAGGTACTAGCTGGTATGTCATGTTCTCCTTTATTTGGATTGGTTCATCCCTTATTACATGTGATGAATCTGGAAGATACTTTCGCAGCTGTGATACATGGAAAACATTATACAGGTTGGAAAAATTAGGTGGGAGAGTAATTTGATATGCTGACGTCCCTACTCTCTTCAGAATTTGGTAGGGTCCCAGAAATTGCGGACTTACCTTTCTAGTCTTGAGAGACCTGCCAACTCCAGTAGTTGGAGTAAGTTTTAGAAATACATGGTCTCATTCCTTAAATTCTAGAGGTCTATGTCTCTTATCATAGTAACTCTTTTTTTTTTTACTCTGAGCTATAAGTATTTTGTCTCGTATCATCCTGATTTGTTCAGTGGTTTGTTGAACTAGATCATGACCCAACAAGTTCTTTTCTCCAACCTCAAACCAACATAGTGGAGATTGGCACTTCCTATCGTATAAAGCTTCGTAGGGGGCCATCTTAATACTAAAGTGATAGCTATTATTATAAGCAAACTCTACTAAAGGTAGGTATTTATCCCATCCTTTACCTTGCTCTATCACACAGGCCCTCAACATATCTTCTAGAGTTTGAATAGTCCGTTCTGTCTACCCGTTAGTCTGAGGATGGTAGGCAGTACTGAACCGCAACTGGGTTCTAAAAGCTTCTTGTAACGCCTTCCAAAACCTCGACATGAACCTCAAATCTTTATTTGAAATGATATTTAAGGGAATCCCATGTAGTCTAACTATTTCCTGAACGTATAACTGGGACAATTTGTCCAGTGAATAGTTAATCTTTATGGGCAGAAAGTGAGCAGATTTAGTTAATCTGTCAACTATTATCCAGATAGAGTTATGTCCAACTGAAGTTTTAGGTAAACCCACAACAAAGTCCATCGAAATACTGTCCTATTTCCATTCAGGAATCTTGAGAGGTTGAAGAAATCTTACTGGCTTTTGATGTTCCACTTTCACCTTCTAACAAATTAAACATTTTGCCACGAACTCAGCAATGTCCTTTTTTATTCTCGGCCACCAATACATCCTCTTTAAGTCCTGGTAAATTTTAGTGGATCCAGGATGGACTGAGTATTTACTCTAATGCGCTTCCTGTAGGATCTTAGTCCTCAACTCTCGGTCTTGAGGAACACATACCCTTCCTTGGTACATGATTACTCCATCTTCTGAAATAGAAAAGGCATCCTGATCATTATGATCTCGTAAGTATTGGTTGTGGCCTTGAGCCTCTTTAATCTGGGCTCTAAGGTTACACTCTATACTTAACCCATTGATGATTAGCTTATTTGGAGTAAGAGTAGTGACTAGCTTCAAATTTTGAAACTCCTCTAGCATCTGCATCTTATACACCATCATCTGACCTATGTGTAGAGATTTTCGACTCAAGGCATCAGCTACAATATTCGCCTTTCCTGGATGATACTTTATCTCAAACTTGTAGTCATTGAGAAATTCTACCCATCTTCGTTGCCTCATGTTTAACTCTTTCTGATCAAAGAGGTATTTAAGACTCTTATGATCACAATATACTTCAAAGGTTGCCCCGTACAAATACTGTTACTAAATATTTAAGGCAAACAACACCGCTACCAATTCAAGATCATGTGTTGGGTAGTTTTCTTCATGGGGTCTCTATTGCCTAGAAGCGTAAGCAATTACTCTCTTGTCTTGCATCAGCACATACCCTAGCCCTTTCTTTGAAGCATCACTATACACTTTAAACTGTCCTGTGGGATCTGGAATAACTAAAACAGGAGGAATGGTTAATCTAGTCTTAAGCTCCTGAAAACTAGTTTCACATTGATCAATCCATTTGAAAAGACTTCCCTTCCTGGTCAATTTAGTCAATGACAAGGCTATACGGGGGAAGTTTTGTATAAACCTTCTATAGTATCTTGCCAAACCTAGGAAACTTCTGACTTCTATGATCATCTTTGGTCTCTCCCACTGAATCACTGCTTCCGTCTTGCTAGGGTCTACGGCTACCCCTCTATTAGAGATGACATGTCCGAGAAACTTCACCTCTGACAGCCAAAATTCACACTTTTCTAATTTGGCATATAACTTTTTCTCTTTTAGCACTTGCAGCACGATTCGAAGATGCTGTTCATGTTCTTTCTCACTCTTAGAATATATCAAGATGTCATCAATGAAAACTACAACAAATTGATCTATGTAGGGTACCTTTTAAAAGTAAACAGATGAGGTCTACAGAAAAGGTTTTCTCCTGGATGGTGACTTGACAGTCCTTACATACAGAGGAAGTTAATACCCTTTCCCCCGTGGGGGTCACCATGGATAGCTCATAGGGAGTTTCAGAAACAGGAAACTGAAACTTCCTAATACATTCTTCTGATATAAATGAATGACTACCACTAGGGTCAAACAACACCATAAGAGAAAATCCATAGATGTAGCATGTACCTTAAATCATTTCAGAAGATTGAGCTGTCTCTTGGCTGCCCAGGGTGAAAACCCTTCTTTTTAGCTGAGGCCTCTATTCCGGCTGCTTCCCCACATTCTGTGGGCAGTTTCTTGCAAAATGTCCCTTCTGTCCGCAATCGAAGCAGACATCTTGTCCTACGTAGCATGGCCAGTTACCATGCATGCGTCTGCACTTAACGCACTTAACTGGGGCGATGTCTTGTTGAAAAGGTCTAGGATCCGCAGTCAATGGCCTCTTACCAGCTCCAAATCCACTTCTTCTCACGTTCTTTCCAGGGTTGGGAAAATTTTTCTTCCTCTTCCATAGGTTTCACCTTTGCTTCTCGTCCTCCACTACCCTTAAACTCTTTTCTAGGAGTCTGCATTTATTTATCAGAGGAACAAACTCCCTGATCTCCATAGCTATAACAACATTCTTTATCTCTGGGTTTAGTCCCACTTCGAACTTAACCGCCTTCCATGCTTCATCTGGGTTATATCGCAGATAAGAGGAGAACTTAGACTGCTCCTCAAACCTTGCGATATACTAGTCTACGGTCATGCTGCCTTGCCTGAGTTGGAGAAATTTGATCTCTTTCTCAGCTTGTACAGTACTTGGAAAGTACCTTTCCAAAAAAGTGTCCTTGAACACTTGCCAGGTGATCTGTCTTCCCTGATGAGCTAAAAGTTCTCTAACTCCACGCCACCAGTATTCTGCTTCATCCTTTAACATATATGTAGCAAAAATAACTTGATGCTCTTCAGTATAGCCCATCACTTCAAAGATTTTCTCTAATTACCTTATCCACCTTTTGGCCACCGTTGGGTCATAGCCACCTTGGAAACAAGGTGGTATGGTCCTCAAGAACTCGGATATGCCATTATCTTTTCCAGCCATCTGGTTGTTAGCACCATTATCACCATTTGAGTTATTAGCATTCTAAAGCTATTGTAGAATTTGGTTGGTGGTAATGACTTGGTCTCGAATTGCCGTGGCCAGGTTGTGTAGGGTTTCCTCTGCATTGGTTGCTGGATTCCTCCTTGGTGGTGCCATTTCCTACAGTGGAAAAAACAAAGTTATGCTGCTATTGAGGTGATTAAGCCCAATAGTTAGTTCAAAAATATTTAACAGCAGTCATAACACCACTTCGGCATATAGATAGGAAACACTAGTAATTTCTTACCTATATGAATCACTGATCCCCTACACAGCACAACCACAACAGACTCAAGACATTATAAGATCAATTCAGATAACCATCCACCCACTGGCCATCTAGGATCGACCTGCTCTGATACCAATTATGTAACAACTCCATTTATGTAAATGTAACAATTTTTTTTATATTTGTAAAATTCCATGAAGTTATTACTACTTTAATTATAACCACTTAACTCATAATAATAATTAATTTAACCAAGCATAATTGTTATTAACAGTGATACAATACTGAGTTTCCATACACACCATTATTTTACAAACATTTATACAAAGGACTAAAATATACATATTAGCCTTAATCATCTACATAGACTACATCCGAGGACACTGGTGCAGGTGGTGGCACCTCCACTGGAATCTCAGTCACATCTAGTACAGATATATCCGATATAATTGGTAGTTGCCCAAGGTAGGGCACCTCGATCCAACGTAAGGCAATAATAAGTGTCATGGAGAAAATCTGCATAATTATTCTTCTGAACATGATATAGAAATATAGTGAGAATTAAATTCCAATAGGTTCAACAATAAATCATAATTTACCATCAATATAATTCATCATGTCATGTCCATATGTATAAACTATAAAAAATATCTTTAGGTCACATGAATGCACTATATCCATGCACATGAAAATTGTACAATTATGACATGTATGGCATAAATACTATTTTTTAGGATATCATATGATGACTATCAATTTATTCTCATATCAAGCTACCCCGGTCAGGGAGAGTATTTTCTACTCTCCGATACGGGATTTTCTCGGTCCGTCCGACATGGCTTACTTTCTCTTTCTTTTCTCATTAACATGATCATAACCGTTGGTAGGGCGTCCCCTACTGGTGCACCACACAGATTGTCATGTGACAGTGCTCATTTCTTTTCTTTTCACAATAATAGCCAAAAATATGCTTTCAATAACAAGTATATAACTATTACCAAAATCATTGGTAATCATGCCATGAACATAACCATTTTAAATATCACTTTATAAAATATTTCCATGTCAAAATTTCACACTTAAGATCGTAAGAATTTCATACAATGGCAATGACTATGGCATATACTAGTCATTTATTATTGTCATTTATAAGATTCTTCTTCTTTTTTAAATATTATTTTTATTTCTTTATTTTCTTGATGCAGGTTTTCATCCTATCTAACCTTCTCTTATTAATCAGAGCTTAACTCCCTCAATTTAACTTTGATGTAGGTGATCTTAGTGTCAATTTAAAGATAAAACAATTATCTAAAACTATTATGTTGAACAAGTTAGTGAAATATTAAGAAATCAAGGTGATAGTAGTCCCTTAAATTATAGGTTATTTCTTCTCGGGTAGTTTCTGACCTCTACCTACTAATCTGTCCATATCTCTCTCATAAAAATTCTAAATTAAGTGATTCCAGTGGTTTAAACTCCGTGACACATATATCTATAATTCTTATGTTAACCATTTATTTTAATTCCCTACATAATGTTCCCAGAAATTAAAACACAAAAGCTATCTAACATATTTTTCCCTGATTAACCATTTTCTGACCACTGCTTACTAATCAGACTATATCTACCTCTTATGAACTCCAAATTGCGTAATTCCAGTGGATAAAATTTCGTGACACATATATATATAATTCTTATGTTAACCATTTATTTGAATTCCCTACAACATGTTCCAAGAAATTAAAACACAGAAGCTATCCTAACATGTTCTTCCCTGATTAACCATTTTTTGAACACTGCTTAATAATTAGACCATATCTACCTCATATGGACTCCAAATTGAGTGATTCCAGTGGCTAAAAATCCGTGAGACATATATCTATAATTGTTATGTTAACAAGTTATTTTAACTCCTTACTGATTCTTCCCAGAATTTGAAAAACAGAAGCATAAACTTTTACCACCCATAGCCATACCTATGCAGAACTATCTACACCAACCTAAGTATTCAAACATACATCACATGCAATAATAATATGTAACATGATAAAGCAACATCCATGACCAATCATCAAAGTTCTTAAGATCAAAATCCCATATAAATGTTACAAATTTCAAAACTTTTCTTCAAAAAGAAATATTGTTAAACCTACCTAATAATCTACCTAGCTCACTTAGTAAATTTATTTTTTTGTTTCCCCTTGAAAGAAGTATCAAGATTCCTCTCTTCCCTTAGCTTTTCTAGCAGCTTAAATAAGAAAAGGAGGTTGATTTTTTGAACCTCAAGGATAAAGAAGAAAAATGGATTTAAGTGGAGATTAAGTTAACTTACCTTGAGTACTTAGCCCTTTAGACTTCTTCTTCTTCCTTCCTTTCTTCTCCTCTCTTTCTCTCCTTTCCTTTCTCTCTACCTTGCTTCTATTTCTCTCTCTTCCTCACTTGGACGAAATTAAAATGTTTAGGGGTGGGTTTTGCTTAAATAGACCATCAAATAATTCATCTTTCATGATCATGGGTCTACCTTATCACAATTAGGATACACTTGGTTGAATTTTTGGAAAACAAACAACTTATGTTCTTGTCTTCCTCTTCCTTAGTCAAGATATGCATAGCAAAAGGAGATTTGTATTTTGAAAATTATAATGATATGTTCTTAAGATAAGGGACAAGGTCCCTTTGATTTAGGGATTCATTTCCATTTTCTTTTGTTTTAATCAAGTATGATAGGTTTGCCTTTTTGGTTGGCAAATTTCTAGCCCTTGAATCTCCATTATTTGGCTGAAATTATTTGTGTGGGATTGGAATGTTTTGTCCTAATGCCATGTATTATCATACCACTTGCTAAAATTATGAATGTAGGATATAGATGTTTTGTCCTAATGCCATGTATTATCATACCATTTGCTAAAATTATGAGTGTAGGATATAGATGTTTTGTCCTAATGCCTTGTCACCTAATCTTGATTACACCATTATTTCATCGCTTTATTTTTATTTTTATTTTTATTTTTCCTCTTCAGTTTGGGCTCATTCTTGCCCATTTTCTTTACTTTGGTTAAAATTCTACCTTTCATAATGGGCTTGGTCACATTTTCATGATTTTTGGGCTACCGGTCCAATTTCTATATCCTAGTCCAAGTCTATGTTTTATTTCTTCCTTGGGTTATCGTATTGGCTTGCTAAAAGTTCATGTGAGGTAGAAAGATTCTATATGAAGTGTCCATAGTTGAAAGCCCAATTTATGGGTGGAGCTACTAAACTTAGTAACTTTAACTCTGAAATTAGGAAAAATTACCCTAATTCAATCTTCTTGAAATTTTAATACCTTCACAAACATTTATCTTCCTTACCTACGAATTTCACCTTTCTTTAGTATATTTATTTCTAATATTTCCTCTTAGGTTTTCTCTCTTTACCTATTTCATTAATGTTAGAACATTTCTATGTATACGTAAGGTGAAGAATTTCTAAGGATTATATTTCCTTAGATATTTAAAAATTGTCTAATAAATTTTATTTCCTTAATTAAATATTTCTGTACCTTTATTAATAAAAGAAAAGAAATTAGAGATGTTACCAAGGCATAATTCGGAGTTACCAACCTTATTACTCAAATAATTGGGGATATCTTTTCTGTATATCATCTTTACTTTTTAATATGTCTCATCACTTGAATGATTTTTCCATATAACTTAACCATGAGGATTTCTTTGGTCCATAAGTTCTTCACTTGTTGATCAACGATAAACATCAATTGTACCCATAGTGAAGCCAAATTTTTGTCCAATTGAATTTTTTTTTTTGAAATTAGGTTACATAAGAAGAATCTAATATGTACTTCTTTCTAAACCTCATTACCTCTTTCATTGGTGATTCCTTTAAAAATGTGGTCACCAACTGATAATTTTTAGTGCTCAACATGCATGATTCCTTTAGACTTTTGGCCTGTATTGAATTATTTGTATTCCTTTTTTTAATCAATTTCTCTTTATATCCTCAAACTCACATGGATATATCTATGGATCGATATTAGAAAACACACTCATAAAAAAACATATTCACATCCATATTGGGGTAACTATTTTTTCTTATTTCAGACTTCTATCAAGTCATCTTTGATTCTCACATGTCAACATCATCCCATGAATAGTATCATCTGAATCTATCATATATTTTTATCCTAAAATCTATTAATCAATATTTAAACATACGTAGCAATAAATCTACTAATCCTTTTTAACGTTTATGAACCATTGGCATATGTCTAATAATTCTAACTTATCTCATCACAGTAACTCTATACCTTTTTATTAACACCAATAAATTCATTATCAAAAATATCAAACCTTTCCTCTATCATATCTAAAAGCACCTCATTCTAACTTATATCAATCCCGTTTAATTCACCCAATTATTTCAAGAAGATTTTTTTTTCCTAACAATTACTCATACATGAATTCTTAATTTCAACATAATTCACATCCTAGATACTAGATTCAATTTAGCATAATATAAACATTTAACACAAATATATTAATCACTTCCATTATTTTCGGACATGATTCTTATAGTATTCTCCATATTTCTAAATTAAGAGTTCAAAGATTAATTTAAATCCTACTTCCCATATTTTATTCCTCAAGAACTTCAACACCACTAATTCTCTTGATTGCATTCATCAAAACACCATATGACCATCATCCGTCCATTCCTTTGGACATTATAAGGGAGAATGCAGTAGAACAGAGAAAAAGCATAATAGAAAACGGTGTCAAAATATAAAGTCAAAAGTTTGGACAAAGCATTGGAGAGAGTTAAAATCGGTGGTTGTAATTCTTGAAAATTTGTAAACAAAAATCTAACTGTTATTTCGACAAAAATCGGTGGCCGCAAATTTTGAATACATATGCCAAAATTTAATTCAAAGCTATTGTCATTCGGTGGAAGAATATCACATAGAAAAGAAGCATTTCTGAGCTTATAAAAGTTTGTGAAAATCAAAGAATACGTAGTTAACTGGTAGGATGCAGTTGATTGCTTCAAAATAAATATAATCAATCAACTGTAAAATAACCAGTCCAAATTAAATTTTCTCAAAATAACTAGTCGACTTAATAATACCGATAGTCGATTGGCAAGAATATTGGGAAAACAAAATAAATTATTTGATTGTCCCTCTTCAACAACTAACTTGTTTGCATTTTAACTCCTTCAAAATAACTAGTCGACTTAATAATACCATGTAGTCATTGAGAAATTCCACCCATCTTCGTTGCCTCATATTTAACTCCTTTTGATCAAAGAGATATTTAAGACTCTTATGATCACAATATACTTCAAAGGTTTCCCCGTACAAATAGTGTCACCAAATCTTTAAGGCAAACACCACTGCCGCTAATTCAAGAACATGGGTTGGATAGTTTCATTCGTGGGGTCTCAGTTGCCTAGAGGCGTAAGCAACTGCTCTCTTATCTTGCATCAGCACACATCCTAGCCCTTTCTTTGAAGCGTCACTATACACTTCAAAATGTCCTATGGGGTCTGGAATAATTAAAATAGGAGGGGTGGTCAGTCTTGTCTTAAACTCTTGGAAACTAGCTTCACATTGATCAGTCCATGTGAAAGGACTTCCCTTCCTGGTTAATTTAGTCAATGGAAAGGCTATACGAGAGAAGTTTTGTATAAACCTCCTGTAGTATCCTGCCAAACCCAAGAAACTTCTGACTTCTGTAACCGTCTTTGGTCTCTCCCACTGAATCACTGCTTCCGTCTTACTAGGATCTACGGCTACCCCACTATTAGAGATGACATGTCTGAGAAACTTTACCTCTGACAGCCAAAATTCACACTTCTCCAATTTGACATATAACTTTTTCTCTTTGAGCACTTGTAGCACGATTCGGAGATGTTGTTCATGTTCTTTCTCACTCTTAGAATATATCAAGATGTCATCAATGAACACTATAACAAACTGATCTAGGTAGGCTCGAAAAATGCGATTCATGTAATCCATTAAAATTGCAGGTGCATTCGTCAACCCAAAGGGCATTACGAGAAACTCATAGTGCCCATACCTAGTCTTGAAGGCAGTTTTTGGTACGTCCTCCTCCTTGATCCTAATCCGATGATATCCTGACCTCAAGTCAATTTTAGAAAAGATGGAGGCTCCCTTCAATTGATCCAATAAGTCATCTATCCTAGGGAGAGGGTACTTATTTTTGATAGTCACCTTATTCAGTTGTCTGTAATCTATGCATAGTCTCAAGCTCCCGTCTTTCTTCTTAACAAACAATACAGGAACTCCCCAAGGTGATACACTTGGTCTAATGAATTGCTTGTCTAATAGTTCCTTCGACTGTTTCTTGAGTTCCTGTAGTTCCTTCGAGGCCATTCGATATGGTGCAATAGAGATAGGCCCTGTCCCAGGTAGGAGATCAATAGAGAACTATATCTCTCTCTTGGGAAGTAAGCCTGGAATATTTGATGGAAATACTTTAGGAAACTCGTTGGCTATTGGGATTTCATCAAGCTTCGATTCAACTTCTAGGTTTGATAAATACAAGAGAATGTATCCAAGTACTCCATTCTTCAACTCCCTATTAACTTGATTGGCATTTAGCATCAATAACTGGACCTCCTCTTTTGGAGTAGGAGGTAGAGATTCAATGGTCTTGTTACAACAATTCAACAAGACTCGATTTCTAGACATCCAGTCTAACCCTAGAATGACCACAATACCTCTTAAAGGTTAACAAACGAGGTCTACAGAAAAAGTTTTCTCCTGGATGGTGACTTGATAGTGTTTACATACAGAGGAAGTTTATACCCTTTCTCCTGTAGGGGTTACTACGGATAGCTCATAGGGAGTTTCAAAAATAGGAAACTGAAACTTCCTAATACATTCTTCTGATATAAATGAATGACTAGCACTAGAGTCAAATAACTCCATAAGAGAAAATCCATAGATATAGCATGTACCTTGAATCATTTCAGAAGATTGAGCAGCCTCTTGGCCGCTCAGGGTGAAAACCCTTCCTTTCACCTGAGGCCTCTGTTCTGGCTGCTTCCCTACATTCTGTGGGCAGTTCCTCGCAAAATGTCCCTCCTGTCTGTAATTGAAGCAGACATCTTGTCCTATGTAGCATGGCCGGTTACCATGCATGTGTCCGCACTTAGTGCACTTGACTGGGGCGAGGTCTTGTTGAAAAGGTCTAGGACCCGCAGTTAATGGCCTCTTACCAGCTCCATATCCACTTCTTCTCACATTCTTTCCAGGGTTGGGAAAATTTTTCTTCCTCTTCCATAGGTTTCGCCTTTGCTTCTTGTCCTCCATTGCCCTTAAACTCTTTTCCAGGAGTCTGCATTTATTTATCAGAGGTACAAACTCCCCGATCTCCATAACTATAACAGCATTCTTTATCTCCGGGTTTAGTCCCACTTCAAACTTAACCGCCTTTCATGCTTCATCTGGGTTATATCGCAGATAAGAGGAGGACTTAGACAGCTCCTCGAACCTTACGATATACTGGTCCACAGTCATGCTGCCTTGCCTGAGTTGGAGAAATTCGATCTTTTTCTCTGCCCGTATAGTACTTGGAAAGTAATTTTCAAAAAAAATGTCCTTGAACACTTGTCAGGTGATCTGTCTTCCCTGATGAGCTAAAAGTTCTCTAGCTCCACGCTACCAGTATTCTGCTTCATCCTTTAACATATATGCAGCAAAATCAACTTGCTGCTCTTCAGTACAGCCCATCACTTCAAAGATTTTCTCTAATTCCCTTATCCACCTTTCGGCTACCGTTGGGTCATAGCCACCGTGGAAACAAGGTGGTCTAGTCCTCAGGAACTCGGATATGCCATTATCTTTTCCAGCCATCCGGTTGTTAGCATCATTCTCACCATTTGGGTTATTATCATTCTAGAGATATTGTAAAATTTGGTTAGTGGTCATGACTTGGTCTCGAATTACCGTGGCCAAGTTGTGCAGGGTTTCCTCTGCATTGGTTGCTGGATTCCTCCTTGGTGGTGCCATTTCCTATTGTGGCAAAACAAAGTTATGCTGCTATTGAGGTGATCAAGCCCAATAGTTAGTTCAAAAATATTTAATAGCAGTCATAACACCGCCTCGGCATATGGATAGGAAACACTAGTAATTTCTTACCTATATGAATCATTGATCCCCTACACAGCACAACCACAACATACTCAAGACACTATAAGATCGATTCATATAACCATCCACCCACTGGCCATCTAGGATCGACCTGCTCTGATACCAATTATGTAACAACTCCATTTATGTAAATGTAACAAATTTTTTTTTATATTTGTAAAATTCCATGAAGTTATTACTACTTTAATTCTAACCACTTAACTCGTAATAATAATCACTTTAACCAAGCATAATTGTTATTAACAGTGATACAATACTAAGTTTTCATACACACTATTATTTTACAAACATTTGTACAAAGATACCTATTAGCTCTAATCATCTATGTCGACTACTTCCGGGGACACTGGTGCGGGTGGCACGTCCACCGGAAACTCAGTCACATCTACAACAGATACATCTGAAATAACTAGAAGTTGTCCAAGGTAGGGCACCTCGATCCAACGTATAGAAATAATAAGTGTCATAGAGAAAATCTGAATATTTATTCTTCGGAACATGATATGAAAATATAGTGAGAATTAAATCCCAGTAGGTTCAACAATAAATCATAATTTACCATCAATATAGTTCATCATGTCATGTTCAGCTATATAAACTACAAAAAATATCTTTGGTCACATGAATGCATTATATATATGCACATAAGAATCATATAGTAATGATATGTATGACAGGATTAACTATTTTTAGAATATCATATTATGGCCATCAACTTATTTTCATTTCAAGCTACCCCGGTCAGGGTGAGTATCCTCTACTCTCCGGTACGGGCTTTTCTCGCTCCGTCCCACATGGCACACTTTCTCTTTCTTTTCTCATAATCATAATCATAACCGTTGGTAGGGCGTCCCCTACTGGTGCACCACACAGATTGCCATGTGACCGTGTTCATTTATTTTCTTTTCACAATGATAGCCAAAAATATGCTTTCAATAACAAGTATGTTCATCAAAATCTAACTATTACCATAAATCATTGGTAATCATGCCATGAATATAACCATTTCAAATATCACTTTATAAAATATTTCCATGTCAGAATTTCACACTTAAGATGGTAAGAAGTTCATACAATGGCAATGGCTATGGCATATACTAGTCATTTATAAGATTCGTCTTCTTTTTTAAATATTAATTTTATTTCTTTATTTTCTTGATGCAGGTTTTCATTATATCTAACCTTCTCTTATTAATTAGAGCATAACTCCCTCAATTGAACTCCGATGTAGGTGATCTTGGTGTCAATTTCAAGAAAAAACAATTATCTAAAACTATTATGTTGAACATTGTAGTGAAATATTAAGAAATCAAGGTGATATTACTCCCTAAATGTATAGGTTATTTCTTCTCGGATAGGTTTTGACCTCTACCACTAATCTGTCCATATCTCCCTCATAAGAATTCCAAATTAAGTGATTCCAGTGGCTAAAAATCCGTGACACATATATCTATAATTCATATGTTAACCATTTATTTTAATTCCTTATATAATGGTCCCATAAATTAAAACAAAAAAGCTATCCTAACATATTCTTCCCTCATTAACCATTTTCTGACCATTGCTTACTAATTGGACCATATCTACCTCATATGGACTCCAAATTGAATGATTCAAGTGGCTAAAAATCCGTGACACACATATCTATAATGCTTATGTTAACCATTTATTTTAATTCCCTACAGATAATTCCCAGAAATTAAAATACAGAAGTTATCCTAACATATTCTTCCCTGATGAACCATTTTCTGACATTTGACTACTAATCAGCTCATATCATCCTCATATGGACTCCAAATTGAATGATGCCAGTGGTCCAAAATCCGCGACACATATATCTTTAATTCTTATGTTAACCATTTATTTTAATTCCCCACAGATAATTCCCAAAAATTAAAACACATATGCTATCCTAACATATTCTTCCTTGATGAACTAGTTTCTGACCTTTGATTACTAATAGGACCATATCCACCTCATATGGACTCCAAATTGAATAATTTCAGTGGCTAAAAATCCATGACACATATATATTTAATTCTTATGTTAACCATTTATTTTAATTCCCTATAGATAATTCCTTGAAATTAAAACACAGAAGCTATCCTAACATATTCTTCCCTGATGAACCATTTTCTGACCTTTGCTTACTAATAGGACCATATCTACCTCATATGGACTCCAAATTGAATAATTTCAGTGGATAAAAATCTGTGACACATATATCTTTAATTCGTATGTTATCCATTTATTTTAATTCCCTATAGATAATTCCCAGAAATTAAAACACAAAAGCTAAAAGTTTTGCCACCCATAGCCATACCTATGCAAAACTTTCTATACCAGTCTAAGTATTCAAACATTCATCACATGCAAGATCAATATGTAACATGATATAGCAACATCATGACCAATCATCAAAGTTCTAGGATCAAAATATCATATAAATATTATAAGTTTCAAAAGTTTTCTTCAAAAAGAAATATTGTTAAACTTACCTAAGAATCTCCCTAGCTTACTTAGTGAATTGGTTTTCTTGTTTCCTCTTGAAAGAAATAGCAAGGATGAAGAAGAAAAAATATGGACTCAACTGGAGATTAAGGTAACTTACCTTGAGTACTTAGACTTTTAAACTTCTCCTTCTTCTTCCTTCCTTTCTTCTCCTCTCTTTCTCTCCTTTCCTCACTCTACCTTGCTTCTATTTCTCTCTCTTCCTCACTTAGACGAAATTAAAATGTTGTAGGGGTGGTTTTTGCTTATATAGACCACCAAATAATACACCTTTCATGATCATGGGTGATAACTGCATTTCATTATAGTTTCTATGTGCTGTCCATGTTTGTTTACTGAATTTTCCTTGTGTTTTAAGCACTCTTACCCCCTGATTTAATTAAATGGGATGACTCTTCTGGATATAACGTTAGCTACCTCATTACTGCAGCATTTCAGTATGCATATGTAGCAATGATAGCAAAACCCCAGGTGATAGTGGGTAAGCCGCTCCCTCTTTCCTGCAATACGCTGATACTGTTTGATATGGTGCAGGTGGCAGAGCTGCATAGCAGGAGCAGCCACCATTGAGCATGGGACAGCAGCAGGGACACTACAGGCTGCTGGTACAGGACTGCCTCCACTGCTGAAAGTGGAGAAGAAAAAGCTGCACAAGAAGGGCGCCGGCTGCAGAGCAGAAGGAATGTCAGCAACCCAGGGCACTTTATTGGGACCACAAAGGCTGCCTATAAAAGGCCATAAAACAGCTATAAGAGAGCACAGAGCCCGCCGGGGAGGAAGAGGAGAGAATTAGGGAGAAAAGAACACCATATCCTAGAGTGCTGCTAACACCGGGAGGTGTAGCATGAAGGGATAGTGCGCTATTTTAGAAAGGAATTTTTATCACTGTTGTTGTTTTTGCTGTTTTATCAAAAAGAAAGAACTGCATTTTGTAATTTAGTTTTTATCTCTTAGAATGCATACCAGTGTTTCTGGGATTTGTGTAACCAGTGTACCCATGAGGCTTGGCTAGTTTCCAGCTGGGGTTGCACAAGGGTTGTAATGAACTGAGCACATTTTTATTGTTAATCCATTTTGTTACTGTTGTTGTTTTCCATTCAATTGCGTTTCCTGTTAGTTTTTCTTTCCTTAATAACGGAAGTTTGGAGGAAGAAAACCAAGGCCACCATTCACCTAGAAGGGTAATGGAGGCTGGGAAAAAGCTGAATGTAAAGGGGTTACCTCATGTAGGGATATACGGGTACCCCATTAGTCCCATAATGAACTTCATGCATAATTTGGAGGTGAGGACTGATGCAGGAATGTGTGTCTGAACCTTAGAATTGTAAGGGATGGCAGTTTGGGAAGACTCCATTTAGGACTGAATTTGGCACTCAGAACAATTGCTGCAGCAAAGCCTAGAGCATATATGAGTGCTGTAGTCCATGACAACCCTGAGCAACCCCAGTTCTCCCAATATAGTTTCCTCTTCTATTTCCTATTACACTGTATTTTAGTTATATTATAGTCAATCAATCCACTTCCATTCCAATCTTGTGAAACATCTTAACGTTGCTACAACATTCACATAGCAAAAGTCTCTAAACAGTTTTAGTTCACTCCTCGTGGGACGATACTCACTCATCACTTTATTACTTGGTCACGACACGTGCACTTGCATTCGGACATTGTATTCATCTTGTATGAATCACACACCAACAATGGGTCTACCTTATCACAATTAGGATACACTTTGTTGAATTTTTGGAAAACAAACAACTTATGTTCTTGTCTTCCTCTTCCTTAGTCAATATATGCATAGGAAAAGGAGATTTGTATTTTGAAAATTATGATGATATGTTCTTAAGATAAGGGACAAGGTCCCTTTGATTTAGGGATTCATTTCCATTTTCTTTTGTCTTAAACAAGTATGATAGGTTTGCCTTTTTAGGTGGCAAATTTCTAGCCCTTGAAACTCCATTATTTGGTTGATATTATTTGTGTGGGATAGGAATGTTTTGTCCTAATGCCATGTATTATCATACCACTTGCTAAAATTATGAGTGTAGGATATAGATGTTTTTGTCCTAAAGCCTTGTATTATCATGCCACTTGCCTAAATAATGAATTTAGGATCACACCACTTGCTAAATTTTTGTCTTAATGCCATGTAACCTAATCTTTATTATTATTATTATATCATCACCTAATTTATTTTATTTTATTTTTCCTCTTGGATTTGGGCTTATTCCTACCCATTTTCTTTGCTTTGGATAAAATTCTACCTTTCTTGGAGGGCTTGGTCACATTTTCATAATTTTTGGGCTATTGGTCCAATTACTATATCCTAGTCCAAGTCTATGTTTTATTTCTTGCTTAGGTTATCCAATGGGCTTGCTAGAAACTTATGTGAAGTGGAAAAACTCTATATGAAGTGTCCATAGGTAAAAGCCCAATGTATGGGTAAAGATTTTAAACTTAGTAACTCTAGTTCTTGAATTAGGAAAAATTACCCTAATCTAATGTTCTTGAAATTTTATGACCTTTACTTGTTTCAAAAAATTTATCTTCCTTATCCAAGAATTTTGCATCTCTTTAGTATGTTATTTCTAATTGTTTTTCCTATTAGGTTTTTCCTCTTTATTTGTTATCTTAATGTTAGAAACATTTTCTATGCATATACATAAGGTGAAAAATTTCTAAAGATTATATTTCCTTATATATCTAAAATATTGTCTAATAAATTTTATTTTCTTAATTAAATATTTATGTACTATTATCAATAAAAGAAATGAAATTAGGGATGTTACACTGATGCCTTCATTGCCTTACCAGGGGGTTTTGGTACTTTAGAAGAAATTTTCCAAATAGTCTCTTGGGCACAATTAAATATGCATCACAAACCGATAGGTTTGTTAAATGTTAACCACTTCTTTGATGGTCTGTTGTCTTTCCTTGATCATGTTGTGGAACAAAGGTTCATCTCACACTCAGCACGACGAATTCTTATATCGGCTTCAAATGCTAAGGAGTTGATTGATGCTTTACAAGCATATGTTCATGTACCTGATTCAACTATGGCTCAAATAGAATGGGCGGCAGACAACCATAGGAAATGCAAATTGGATTTGGATCTTCATCTTTAGATGTAGTAAAACATAGCTACTATTGTACCACTTTTACTTTCTTAGAGTCTACTTGGATACCATATTTACCAACCATACTCCCTTAGAGTTGGTAAAACTATCTTTGAATGTTGCTTATGATCCTCTGAACTTTTGAAATATTCTAGTATATCATCAATAAATATAATAACAAGTTGATCCAGGGATGACCTAATTACTATTTATTAAATCTATAAATGCAGTTAGGATATTTGTCAAACTAAATAACATAACCAAGGACTCATAATGCCCATAATGAGTCCTAAAAGAAAATTTTCGTACATCCTCTTCTCTTATCCTCAATTAATGTTACTCATATTTCAAATCATTTTTTGAAAAACATTGAGCACCTTGTAACTGATCAAACAGATCATCTATACGAGGTCATAGGTATTTATTCCACACTGTCACCTTATTCAATTGTCTATAAGTTATACATAGTCATAGTGATCCATATTTCTTTTTCACAGATAGAATTGGAGCACTCCAAATAAAAGTACTAGGGCATTTAAATCCCTTGTCTAACAAGTTTTGTAACAATTTTTTTTAAATTCAATTGATATCATTCTATATAGGGATATAGATACTATTTGGGTTTTAAGAAGTAAATCAATATCAAATTCTATTTTTCGTTTTGGGGGTAATCTAGGCAATTCTTCTGAAAACACATCAGGAAATTTCCTAATTACTGGAACCTGATCTATATTAGTATACTTTATATCAACATCTCTCACCATTGCCAAATATCCTTAGCACCCATTTTTTGTAATAACTTATGGTCGCTAAAGGTGAAATTAAATTACTGGGTACTTGTTTCCATGATTGCTCACTACTTGCAACTCCTTTACTAACATCTTCTGCTATTGATGACATCTTCATACTGTATCAGCTAGATCGCACTTCAAAATACATAAACAAATTCAACCTATTGTGACTTTATTCTTTAACATGCTTATGCAATATCTTAACAATCAATCATGGAAAACTTATGTCTATCCAAGAGCCCTTCACATGAATTACCCATTTTGCATACCTTAAATTTTAAATTTCCATGAGTAAACTTTCCTTTATCATAATGCTTATACATAGTATTATTGAAAACCAAACTATGTTCAAATTCCTTATATCAACAAAATATATCATTGAGAATATTATCTTCATAGATTCTCCGCTCTCAAATTCAATTCAACCTACAACTTACTAAATCCATTTATATATATAGATTCCAACTCATCTATCCAAAAAGAGATTTAACTCTATTTTCAAAAAACTCACTTTATTTTAAATCATTATCTTGGAGTTAACAATCTCGATCACATCATAACCCACCATCAATATTATATTAGCCATTCGTCATATTGTTTCACATAAGCAAATCAAACAAACAATTCAAACCTTCTTAACATCCAAACAAGCCATTCCCTTTGTGTTCGGATAGAATTTTCTTATTTTTAACTAATTTCCCAATAGGGTTCTCTTTATCACTTTTCATCAAAACAAGTTCAAAAGCTGAACTAGTAGTCCACACACAAAAGGTACCATTTAGGACATACGCATAGATGTTTAAACATTGCTTACCTAAGGATAAGAGTCAGAAAAAGAAGAGGATAATACCCTATAGAATTCCACAACAGCACCATGAGTATAAATATGCTTATAATTACATACCCATACTCAAACTCCTACTACAGAATTCTTTGCTCTGTTAGCCACAGGGAAACCTAATTCTTTCATACCAACTTGTAACACCCCCAATTTATGTTACGTAAAATAAACAATTTTTTTTTCACAATCAAATAATCTCCATAAAAGATGCACAATTCAATTCTTTATCATGGGAACATATATATATAGGATCTCTCATGTATACACAATATACAGACCAAGTCTATAAACATCAAAGTACAGCAAAAACGGGGATCCTGCCTGTAGCGTTCCGAGCACTCTAGAATACAAACACAGTATAATTCAAAAACCATGATTCTTGGAAGCAACATAGACTCACCTAGAGAATATATCACCTATCTGCCGAATCAGACTCTGATATTCTTATCTGAAAAATGTGAAAATATCGTGTAGTGAGTTTGACAACTCAGTGAGCAAATAATTCCTCCTATGACCTCCTAGGTCAGCATATGGATGTACTTATATTTTAAAATATGTTACATAGAAAATACAGTTCAGAAGTACATTCATATAGGACACGTATTTAAAATATTCTTAAATCAAAGGATATTCAGATATCCAAAACCATATGCTGCACGGTATAATCATTAAACAAATGTTGTTATGCTCAGCTGTATAAGCTATAGTAAAATATTAAGATTTGGAGATAAATCATCACTTTTAATGCACCTGCCTCACTCGGCAATCTGGTCAATGCAATGAAAATATAACTCATTTTCTATATGCATAGTGACCTCGACCCCAGTCACAATAAGTGATCAGGAAATGTGAGTACATCAACTTCCTGCCCCCTCACATTACCACTGTCACCCAGTTGGAGCGGCCCTCCCCCGGCTCACTCAGGCTAATAGGGCGTCCCCTATTTGGTACTGTCACAAGCCATATAACCAGCCGATATTTATCAATACATATAATTACATGTAAAATTATCAAGCAACTCGCCATGAGCTTTACGCTTGTCATATTTATCAAGCAACTCGCCATGAGCCTTACGCTTGTCATATTTATCAAGCAACTCGCCATGAGCTTTACGCTTGCCATTCAATCTCATTTATAATATGACATGCATCATTTTCATAAGTATATAGCTTTACAAATCAATGCATCGTGCACATAATATTCACTTTATCGAATAATGATAAATACATTTAGAACCACATATTCAATGAGTTCCAAAATCCATTTCTAAAACCATACTCTTCTTGAACTATGTGCTAGTTCGTAAGTATAACAGATATTTTAACACATTTAATAAACTTATAATAGTATAAATAATTTATAAACAAAACAATAATACAATTATAGTTCAAGAAGAGCATGGGGCAAGTCAAAGAAAGAATTATCTACTCACAAGGTAGGGCTCCTGGTTGGACAGCCCTAAAATGTACTTTTCTACGCCGAATTTGACCAAGAAGACCTTAAAAATGTGTCCAGAGGATCTAAAGACTTAAAAAATGACTCTAGGAGCTTGGTCACTATTCACTCGCTGAAAAACACTATTCACGACAAACAAAAAGCTGTCAGATGGTCGAAAAATTTCATATCCTAAGGTTTACCTAGCTTCTGAATCCATCTACGGTGTCAGAATTTCAATTAGAGGTCTCTAAGTAAGAGTTTTAGAATTTACCTTTTTCTGAAATTTTCTACTTTAGATCTACAGCAATTCAACGACTGATTTAAAAAATTAATCGGTCAAAACCGTAGTATTCGTTATCTTGAATTCAGTAACACCCTTAGTTTTGAGATCGGAAGCCAATAGGCACTCTAGATCTAGAGAAAAAGTTGAAGGTTACTATTCACTCACTATTCATCTTCTCGATTTTTTTTTCGAAATTTGGGTGCCATCTCCTTTCTACGTTCCCTTCCCCTTATATTTATTTATTTATTTATAATAATAATAATTATTTAATAATTGAATAATAGGATTTTCTTTTATATAAATTCATATAAATTCCTTTTTTCATCCTAAAATATCCTAAAAATTTCTAAAAATTTACATTCTCATAAACCTTTAGTTAAATTCTTAAATCATGATTTTTCTTGATAAAAATCATAATAAAAAAAATCAAAATAAATATCTTTATACATATTAAAAGAAAGAATATTTCTAAAAATACAACAAAATTTATTAAAGGCCAATATAATTATTTTAATTAAAAATATACTTGCTTTTAGTAGAACATAATCATTTTTAAACAAATAAAAATATATTTGTTTATAAAAAAAACATTATTATGTAAAATTAAAAATTACAGGATGTTACATCTAGTCTAGCCCTAGACTGACATCAATACCTCTTAAAGGTAGAAAAACGAAGTCTACCGAAAAAGTTTTCTCTTGGATGGTGATTTGACAGTCTTTACATACAGAGAAAATTAGGACCCTTTCCCCTGTGAGGGTTACTACAAATAGCTCATGGGCGGTTTCAGAAATAGGATACTTAAACTCCCTAATACATTCTTCTGATATAAATGAATAACTATGTAATAACCCCTCTATCGTCATATAATAATGTACACATCATATTCTTTAATCATCATGACCATCACAATAGGATTATGCATTAACCAAATACATCATTGATATCATGCATAATATCATCACCACATCATTTAAAAAATATGTATTAATACATTTACCATCATGTAACAATGCATACATTATATCATCTAATCATTGTGCATTAATACAATAGCATGGCAATACCTTATCATCTTCATCATTTAACATATATGCATTATAGGGCACATATATCAAGTTTGTTATCACAAGAAGTAGTAAAAACTAACATTATATCACTAAGATTATAGGGCATTCTTCTTCAATTTGGTTTCTATAATTATCATTTAGTTAATGGGGTTCATTTTATGCCATTTTCAGCTAAAAAAGGAAAAAATAGCTCCTAACACAGCTTGGTCATGCCCCCCAACACGGTTGTGGTTTAGAATGTACAAAATGTGCTGCAACCTCAAAAATAGCCCGAAGCACAGTCGTACTCCAGAATTTCCTACATTCCAGGTTTTTGTTCAATCTAACATTCTCTCACTAAAAAGACCATAAATCCTTCATATTAACTCTGATTAAGGTGATTTTGGTGTCTATAGAAACAACATCATGACTCTGTGCGTTAGATCTGATCTATCTTCACTCATCAGGGTATATCTCTTTCATTTCAAATATGATTAAGGTGATTCCAGAGGCATTAAAAAGATAAGAAACATGGATACAACTCATGTGTTGAATAGATTTCCAAATTTGACATAAATCATAAACCTCAGAACCAACCATTCAGAGCATCAATTTTCACCATTTTCAAGCCAATTTTAGCAAACACATGCATAATCTATGCATCCAAACTCTCACTTTTCGTGGCTAAGCATAAATATGCATCATGCATAATCAAAAAGGGTATTTGAAACAATTTTATATAATTCAAAATACATGAAATTCCATGGAAAGATTAATGTTCAACCTACCAAAAACTAGGGATCCTTTTTATTCTCAAACCATCCTTGGATTCCCTTCTCTTTAATCACTTTTCTCTCTTCCTTTCCGTACAAATTCCTGCACTTTCACCATAAGAAATCAGCTCTTGAAGCATCCAATATGAAGAGAAGAATGGATTTAAGCTTGGACATGCAAATCTCACCTTAGATCTTTACCTTGCTACATTTTTCTCTCTCCTCTCTCTCTTTCTTCTCTCAGTCTCTCTCTTCTTCTCTTTTCCCTTGGCCACTGCCTTTCCTTCTCCCTTGATATTTTTCTCCTTTGGTCGACTTCCTCTCCAAGTCAAGGGAAAAGCTTATTTTAATTCCAAGTTTCTAGAAGGTCGCCTCTCCTTAACACATGCCATCCCTTTCTTTAAGTATTACACTTTTGCCATTTCATTACATTGTGACTAAATCCTCGACCAAGGCCTTGTTTGACTTCCTCAAATTCTCCAAATTCTTTAATTCCTCTTTTAGGAAGATTCCAATGGGCTTTTGGAGTCACGTCCAAAACATATCTTTAGCTTATTTCTTAATATTCAATTCTAGTCCTAAAGAATTAGAATATTACACTTTCTCCCCTTCTAGTTTTCCTTTTTTCCATATAACCATTTTATAATTTCAAAGATTTCTTCAATGTTACATTTCATTCTCTTTCCTTCCTTTCACCATTGAGAATTATTTTCCATTTATTAAAATCTGGGATGTTACACTCAACTTCATCCTTTAGCATATATGCAGCAAAGATAACCTATTGATCATTAGTGCAGCCTATCAACTTGAAGATCTTCTCCAATTTCCTTATCTATTTTTCGGCTACCGTTGAGTCATAGCCACCTTGGAAAGAAGTTGGTCTGGTTCTCAAGAACTCAGATAGGCCATTATCATTTCTAGCCATCTAGTCGTTTGCATTATTTTCTCCATTTAGGTTGTTACTATTCTAGAGATGTTGCAGAATTTGATTGGTGGCTGTGACTTGGTCTCAAATTGATGTAGCCAAGTTGTGTAGGGTTTCTTCCACATTGTTTGTAGGGTTCCTCCTCGGTGGTAGCATATTCTACTATGGCAAAAATAGAGTTTTACTGCTATTGAGTTGATCAAGCCCAATAGTTAATTCAAAAATATTTATAACAGTCATAAAACCACCTTGACATATAGACAGGAAACACGAGTAATTTCTTACCTATATCAAATCAATGATCTTATACACAACATAACCACAAGTACACTTAAGAGACTATAAGATCGATTCAGATAACCATTCACTCATTGACCATCTCAGATAAACCTTCTCTGATACCAATAATGTAACAACTCTATTTTGTTTTACATATATATATATATATATATATATATATATATATTTGTAAAATCTCATGAAGTCATTACCTCTTTACTTCTAACTATTTAACTCATAATAACATTCAATTAAATTAACCGAGCATAACTAATGTTTATGGTATACCATTAACACTGATACAATTTTGGGTTCACATACACATCATTAATTAAAAACATACGTAGAAAAATCAAATACATATATGTCTACATCTTATTCATCCATATTGACCAATTCCAGGGATACAGGTACAGACGATTGCACCTTCATCAGGATCTTAGCCAACTCGACCTAACATACGCGAAAAGCTAGTCATAAAGAATATCTACATATTTAGTCTTCTAAACATGATATGGAAATATAATGAGAATTAAATCCCACTAGGATCAACGATAAATCATAATTATCATCAATATAGCTCATCATGTCATGTTCATCGATATAAACTACAGCAAATATCTTTGGTCACATGAATGCACTTTATCTATGCATATGAAAATCGTACAGTAATGATATGTATGGCATGAATAAATATTTTAGAATATCATATGATGGCCATCAACTTATTTTCATATCAAGCTACCTCGATTAAGATGAATACTTTCTACTCTCCGGTACGAGCTTTTCTCTCTCCGTCCAATATGGCACATTTTCTCTTTCTTTTCTCATTATCATTGTCATAGCCATGGGTAGGGTGTCCCATACTGGTGCACCACACGGACTGCCATGTTACCATGCTCGTCTCTTTTCTTTTATTTTCTTTTTTACGATAATAGTTAAAAATATGATTTCAATAACAAGTATGTTCATTATACTCACATGCCATAATTTATCATCAAAGCATAATCATTACCAAAAAAGCATTGTAAAATGCAATCATGCATGATCATAACAATTTTTGAATATCACTTTATAAAATATTTTCATGTCAAAATTACACACTTAAGATGGTAAGGAGTTCATGCAATGGCAATGGCTAGGACATACACTAGTCATTTATTATTTTCATTTATAATATTCTTCTTCTTTCTTAAATATTATTTTCATCTTTTCATTTTCTTTATGCTTCGCCTTTAGTTACTTTCCTCCTACTTATATCATTTCCAACACATGTTCTCACAAATTTTATAGGGCATTCTTCTCCAATTTGATTTCTATTATTACCTTATAGTTAATGAGGTTCATTAAAGGTAGAAAAGTGTTAAAAATAAGCTTTACCAGCTCCCAACATGGTGTGGCCGTGTCCTGTAACACGGCCTAGCCATTTCTTGTAACATATATATGCTCTAGGCTTCAAAAACCTCTTACCCACACCAAACACGGACATGCTCTATGTTGGGTGTTGTCTGTTAATGCAGGTTTTCATCCAACTTGACCTTCTCTCACTAATCAAAGCATAACTCTCTCATTTTAACTCCGATTGAGGTGATCTAGATGTCCATTTAACACTAAGACAATCCTCTAAAACTATTATGTTGAACATTTTTGTGAAATCATAAGGAAGCTTGGCATTATTTCTCCCTTAAATTTAATATTATTTCTTCCTGGGTAGGTTCTAACCTCTACTTACTAATCTGACCATATCTCCCTCTAAAGACTCCTAATTGAGTGATTCTAGTGGCTACAAATTCATGAGACATATATCAATATTTTTCATGTTATCCATTTCTTTTATTTCCCTATATATTTTTCCCAAAAATTCAAGCACAAAAGCTTACCTAACAGATTCTTCCCTGGTTAAAATTTTTTTGACCACTGCTTACTAATCTGACCATATCTCCTTCATATGGAATCCAAATTGAGTGATTATAATGGATAAAAATTTGTGAGACATATATCTATATTTTTCATGTTAACCATTTCTTTTAATTCCTAACGGATTCTTCCCAGAATTTCAAAACAAAAGCTTCCCTAGTTACTCTGAAATCCAGTTTTCTAACCAAATCATTCCTAAGGTTTTAGTCTATCCTTTTATTATATCATCTTCTATTTTAATTTACATCTAACAATACGATTACTCATTTCAAAATTTTAATTTGATTCCTTACACTTAATTTAACATATTTCATCATCTACTTCTAAAAAAAACATAAATCAAATCATGTATTATTAAGGGTGTTTCTCAACAAAAATTTCTCATAGTCTTCTTCTAAGTGTTTAAGGCCATACTCATTTTATCAATCTAATCATATTCCATCAATTTTTCAACACATTCAAATATACATAACAACAGCGTAAAAACCCTAACATTTTTGCCATCCGTAGCCATACCTATGTAGAACTTTCCACACCAACCGAAGTATTCAAAACATCCATCACATGCAAGATCAATATGTAACATGATATAGCAACATCCATGGCCAATCATAATGGTAGCAAATATTATAAATTTCATCAAAGTTCTAAGATCAAAATCCCATATAAATGTTACAAATTTCAAAACTTTTCTTCAAAAAAAATATTGTGAAACCTACCTAAAGATCTCCCTAGCTCACTTAATGAATTATTTTTATTGTTTCCTCTCGAAGGAAGTGGCAAGATTCCTCCCTTCCCCTATATTTTCCAGCAGCTTGAATAAGAGAGGGAGGATGAGTTTGAACCCTAAGGATGAAGAGAAAAGATAGATTTAAGTGGAGATTAAGCTAACTTTCCTTGAGTACTTAGTCCTCTAGACTTCTCCTTCTTCTTCCTTCCTCTCTTATTCTCTCTTTCTCTCATTTCCTCACTCTACCTTGCTTATATTTTTCCTCTCCCACACTTGGACGAAATTATAATGTTATAAGGGTTGGTTTTTGTTTAAATAAATTTTGAACTAGTTCACCTCTCATAATCATGGGTCTACCTTATCTCAATTAGGATGCACTTGGTTACTTTTTGGGGAAGACAACTCATGTTCTTGTCTTCCTCTCCCTTAATCAAGATATGCATAGAAAAAGGAGATTTGTATTTAAAAATCATGATAAAATATTCTTAAGATATGGGACAAGGTCCATTTGATTTAGAGATTCATTTTCTTTTGCTTTTGTCTCACTCAATTATGATAGGTTTTCCAAGTGACAAATTTTCAACCCTTGAGTCTCCCTTGCTTGGCTAAAATTATTTATGTAGGATAAGGATGTTTTGTCATAATGCCATGTATTATTACCTAATGTATCATCACATGGCTTGCTAAAATTATAAGTGTAGGATATAGATGTTTTGTCCTAATGCCATGTGACTTAATCTTGATTATTATTACACTACTATTTCATCACATGATTATGATTTTTCTTTCTTGGATTTGGGCTCATTCTTGCCTATTTTCTTTGCTTTGGCTGAAATTCTACCTCTCATGGAGGGCTTGGTCATATTTTCATGATTTTTGAGCTATCGGTCCAACTTCTATATCCTAGTTCAAGTCTATGTTATATCTCTTGTTTGGGCTATCCAATTGGCTTGCTCGAAACTCATGTGAAGTGGAAAAAAACTCTATGAAGTGTCCATAGGTGAAGGCCCAATATATGGTTGGAGATGTTAAACTTAAGAACTCTAACTCTTGAATTAGAAAAAATTACCCTAATCCATTCTTCTTGAAATTTTAAGACCTGCACTTACTTCCAAAAATTTATCTTCCTTACCTAAGAATTTTGCCTCTCTTTAGAATGGTATTTCTAATTTTTCCTATTAGGTTTTTTCTCTTTTCCTATTCCCTTAATGTTAGAAATATTTTCTATGCATACACATAATGTGAAGAATTTCTAAGGTTTATATTTTCTTAGATATCTAAAAATTGTTTAATAAATTTTATTTCCTTGATTTAATATTTATGTACCTTTATTAATAAAAGAAACGAAATTGGGGATGTTACATTGCGAGATTTAGATTTGATTTGATTAGTTCAATCTTAATTGAGCATTGATTATTCATTTGCTCTTCTCTTTTTAATGATTATTCATATAATTGCTAGGAGGCCAGTAGTATATTATTTGTCTTAATCTACTGCTGAATTATGTTTTGAACAAAGTTTTTCATTCTTATGATTCAAGAGGCAAAGAGGATTAATGATTTTGGATTATAAATTATTGAACCTATGATGAATAATTAACTAAATTAATCACTCTCTTTTTAATTACTTTCATTATCTTTCTCTTTGTTTTACTTTCATTTATTAAACCCCCTTATTAGAATCACAAAAGGTAATACCATTCTATGTGGGATCGACCCTTACTCTCACGACAACAAGTTAGTTTGAGAGGTAAGGTATTATAATTGGTGTACCCCCGACAGTACACACCAATGAGCTCACACTTTCTTGTCTATTTCCTTTCATAGTTTTCTTTTTCAATTCTTTATTGAACTAAAAAAAATCCTTATAGCAATCCAAACTCAACAGATTAGCACCCAATAGTGAGAATGTAAAGAGTAAAAAGAAAAAAAAAAGAATTTAAGTAAAAGAACAAAGTAATAAAACTTATAAAATAAATTGAAGACAAGAAAAAAAAATTAAGATTGGAGAATCAAAGAAAGAAAGCAAACAAAACATAAATATCAAAGCAAGAGAAACAATTGATATAAAAAAAATCAAAGACAAGAAAACAAAAACAATTCAAATAGGGGAATTAAAGCAAGAAAGCAAAAGAAATAGGAAGATCAAAGCAAGAAAGCAATTAATGCAACTAGAATTTTAACAAAACTAAATTATGACTATTTTTTATTTTGTTTTCTAATTTTTCTCAAATTTTTTTATATTTTCAAAATTTTGCACTCTTTTTTTTCAATTGTTTTTGAATTTTTTCATATATGTACATGAACTAAGAGCATAAAAAAATCAAAAGAAGATAAGAAAAATAAAGAACACAAGAAAAAAAGTCACAATTAGCAAGATGGAATAATAACAAGTAAACTGGATAGATCAAACCTGACTTAGAGTTTAGGCTTTATTATTAAATAATGTGAATCAATGATATGAACCTCACCAAAAGTAGTAAGACCTAGAAACTATATGAGATCCAATTTAAAGGATCATGTTATAATTTAGATTTATAACAATAAAATAAAATAAAAGACATTGACCTGTTATCTATAAAGAGTTAAGAACAAATATATAAGAAATATTGCATACGCCACATTCAAAAAAGTTGAAGAAGATTATGAGTGATAAGTTTTACTTGAATTCCACACAAACAAATCTTGATAAATTCATAATAGTTCTTTCAAGAACCAAAGAGAAAACATTCTCAATATGATCAATAATAATATGATTTGTTCAAGAGTATACATGTAACTCCCCTTAATTTTGGGTATAATGTATTTTTAGTCACAATGGTCATGTAGTGTAAATCATATGTGTATGTAAAAAGAGATTTACTTATGTGTCTGTATTTGTTTAAATATTAAAGAATGTTTGTGTGTTTGTGTTTATTGTTTATATATTAAAAATCTTAAGGTTACAAGGAGGTAAATAAAATTTCCAAGAAATACAAGTATGCCTTAAACCTTAGTTTTTATATTCAAATTCCATAAAATACTTTTTAAAATGTGTGATTACCATTTTATCCCTACTACCCAAGAAAATGACCTTTTTGACCATTAAAAATATGATTATTAACATTACAAAAACACCCTCAATTGTTTCCCTCCTGGCTGTATATCTCATGCTAAAACCTCTAACATTGTCTTCCTCTTCATCTTGAGTAATTTCCCCCTCCCTTGTGTATTTTTTTTCTTTCAAAACCCAACACCGGTAAGCTTTGGTCAAGTAGCTAGGTATATCATCGGTAGATAGCAAGTAGGTTGGATGTTGTATGGTAGCAAACCCGTGAAAAAATAGCAGAAAACCAAAGCCCAGCAGCAGAAAATCAAAGCATAGTACACAAGGTATAATGCCAAAAGTTTTTCCATGTTTTTTTTTTATGTTTTTAGGAACTTTTTACCACAGATTCTTGTTTAAGAGGTAGGACAACATATCTAGGAGGATCTTTGTGGCCAAATAACATAATTTTTAGGTTGAAATCCGTGGATTGTTCTTGAATGAACAATGAAGTGAACAGTACATGAATAGTGCATGTGCATGTTAAATTTGGATTTCGGTTATACCAAGTTGTAAATCATAATTTTGGTGTTCAACTTGTGTTATTGGTTTTGGGAAATAAACAAGAAAAGCTTGTTTAGTTAAAGTTCAAAACAGGTGAGTAAATGGTACAAATTGTGGTATGTGTTTAATGTTATTGAATTGGTAGAAATAAAATTTGATTTCTACATGTGCATGGAAGCATAGCCTTATTTCTTGAAAATATCAAACATTTATGAGATATGTTGGAGATGGATAATTAATTAGTAGACTATCTAAAGGCTTCTCAATGTAAAAGTAACAGTTGTAAATTAGTATTACATGAGTTAACAATTATTAGAGAAAACCTTTTAAGTAGGTAGAGTAATGTGTTTTAGAAATAAGCATGGATAGAAGTTTTATGGAATGTGATTGATGAGATGCTTTAAGTGGAAATTCTTGGTAATTACACTTTAGATTGCAAAGATGTTTGTTTGAATGATTTAGTGGTTTGAAAATTTTTCTTAAAAGAGAGAAATCATTTAGGATATTCGTAGAATTAAACCGTGAGTGTTAGATTGTGTGTGTGTGTGTTCATATAAATTTACAAGAGGTTACAAACATATAGGGTTAAGGTAAAGATTGTAGTTTCTGGTATGTTTGGAGCATGTGTTTTTGTGTTTAAATACTACAAGTGCAGCATAGTTGTAGCAAGAACGACAAATACGAGTCATATCCCTCAGAGATCAATATGGCAATTACTAATATCTCACAAAAAAAAACTATCTGAATCAATGAAGTTTAAGAGAAATATTATATGGGATATTGCAAGTAACCAAACTAGATATAAGATGAAATTTAATTATGAAAAGCCTAGGACTAGAGTTTACCACACTTATGAATCCTTTTCAACAAATATGATAAATATTTCCAATTGCAATTGTTTGAATGATTGGATATGGTTTAGATTGAGTTCATTAATATCCTTTTTCAAGGTCAAATAATAGTACCTAAATTAATCTAATTGTATGCTTTCATGGTTTAGATTAACTTAAGCCCTTTAAGATTTATGCTAACCAATTCATTCAATTCCTAAAGGATCTTAACCTACTTTCGTAATTAAAATGCCTTTAATTAACTACTAGAATAGTACATGATTGGATGAGAAACAAAAGTGAAGCAAGTTTTCCATGCAAATCAAACATGGGTAGATATATAGTCTACCCGAAAGTGCATGCAATAGTTGACTCAACTTAGTCTAGTAGATATTGCGAATTCAACTAAAGCAAATAGAATTTGTGGAAATGATGGACTCTTAATCCACTAATTAAGGCAATAATTTATGGAACTCAGTCCAACAAAGAAGAAAAGAACCAAAGAAAATCTAGGATTGATGTGAAACAGCATGTGCTTTTGCATGTGCACAAGTTAAAAACCATTGGTTGAGAAACATTACTACAGCGCTTAATTATATGTGGAGGTTGCCTTGTAAAAAAACCAAAGAATAAAAAATATTATATAAAATTAAACTCCTATATCACTAGACAAGTAGTTGAAGTCCTTTAATAAGTGGATGTTAAGACAATTGTGAAATATCTGACATATCATGGAATGAAATGCTTTCCCATTGTCCTACATAGGCATATCTTAGGTTAAGGATTTTGAACTAAGAGGCCATGGTCTAAAGATCGCTTTTACATCTAACTATCAGACACAAATTTTCATAATAAAGTCTAACCTAATGGTTAAGGCTTTCCCAAGTTTTGTCCACAAATATAAAGACCTTGACTTAGTGATAATGAGAATGCAATAGTGGAACTCTCTGTAAACTTATACCAAAAAAGGTTTGCAATTTGAATGAGACTTTTGTGATCATTGCAAGAATTTTATTCTCTATGATGTCAATAGATGCTTCTTATCCTAAGACAATGCATAAGGCCATGAATAGCACCAAAACAATGTGTACAAGGTTAGTGTTATATAGGGTTGGAAATGGGCAAGGAAGGGTTTTACATTGTCCATCGCTATCTTGTTCCTACCTCATTGAATGTGGAAAAATAACCCACAACCATAAGCAATATCTAGACTCACAATCTCACCAATATTTATCAACAATCATTAACATTCAAATCTCTAAAATTCAAATGAAGAGAGTGTAAAAAAAGTATAAGAGCACCATTAAAGCATAACTCAATAAAGACAAAACATATATTAATCACAACACATTGTTCTAAAAAGAGTTATGTTTGTAAACATAATAAAATATTCATGAAGTAGTTCATCCAAAATATTAAAACACAAATTAAGAATTCTATAACAAGATAAACCAAAAAGCTACATCATTCACAAGCATGCTTTATTTTTGGTTAAGTCAATCATCAAGTGCAAGCATCACCATCAATAGCCTCTAAAATAATACATAAAGGAAATGAAACTAATTAACTCAAAATAAGTTATAAAGAAAAGAATTTTTTTTTCAAATTTTACAAACCTAAACATGTATTTATATATCTATGTTACCATAATAAGTAGCATAATCATTTGAAGCCGTAAGTTTCCTTCTAAAAATAAATTAACTTCCGATGAACCAAATGGATAGGTAGTGAACCAAATTTTATCAACTATATTGACTGTGCAAACATGCAAACATGAAAATTGGCAGCTATATTGATTGTGCTATCCAGTATGAGTGCATTGTCATGGGATTTAAGCCATTTTCCTATTTGCATATCGCCAAACATCCCTACATTTCCAAATGCTATTGCAGATGTTATCAGGGATTGGAGATCAATCTCTACTTCTCCCATTATAGATGTGTCTGTGTGATATGAAATGATATTGATGTGATAATTTAATTACTGATGTGTGTGTTAATTGAGCATGGTTTATCCTTGCAGCTACATGTATATATTCATTCTTTTACATTAGACTTGTCAAGTTATATATTAATTTATTGCTATGATATGGATAAGGACAAATTCTGTTAAGACTTATGGGTAGTGCTATACCAAGTTCTACAAATAATGCAATAGCAATGTCTCAAGGAGAGCCACCTAGCTAGATATTTGTAACTAGATTTGTTGACATTTTATTGTGTATCTTATTTTCTATTAATAGACACGGTATATCTCTCTCAACAATCATGTATTATGTTTGAAATTATAGTAATATATCTAGAATTTTATTAATTTCATTGGTTCTGGATTTTAGTCTTAAAGCAAAGCTTTATTTAAATGGCAAATGGAAATATATAAAAAACGTTAAGGGATTCAGTGGCAACTATGGTAGTCAATATTTCTATTTCCACACTGAAAGGGTGAATTAAGAGTAATGAATTTTTTTTGTTTATAACCATGTTTTAGTGGCGACTTAATAAAGTCGCCACTAAAAGTACCATTCAGTGACGATAATAGTCGTCACTAATTCAATTTTTAGTGGCGACTTATTGAAGTCGTCACTGAAAGTTTCAATTATGTGAACCATAAATTTTTCTATTTATAAACAATTTTTATATGACGATTGCAGTTAGTCGTCACTGAAAGTACTTTCAGTGACGATTATGGTCAACACAGAAAACACGTTTCAGTGACGACTAGTTGTGGTTGTCACTGAAAATACATATTCAGTGACGACCAAGGTGGTCACTGAAAGGAGTGTTTGAGTGACAACCTTATATAGTCGTCACTGAAATAGATCTTTCAGTGACGACTATACCTTTTTGTGACAATACATTATATCTTTAGTGATGAAAAAGTCGCCACTAAAAGTATGCTTTCAGTGACGACTACAATTAGTCCTTATTGAAAGTTTCAGCAACGCTGTTTGTCATGATGAGTGTGCGACGACTGAAGGTCATCACTGAAAGTTTTCAGTGATGACTTTTTGACCTTTAGTGGCGACTTTAGTCGTCACTGAATCCTTGTATTCTTGCAGTGAATCTTAGAATTTTGGGACTTTCTTCTAGGGAACTTCTATCGTAATGGGACACCTTTTGTCTTGTCTTTATGCTTTTTGTCCTTTTGTTTCCTTCTTTTTCACATCAACTCCACTTTCCCTAGTTCCTGCAAGAAAATTACTAAGAATAATCATATTATTTTCTTATTTCCTCTCAAATTCAACTAAGATGTCAAATTAAAGTATCTAAATGATACATAATTATATACTTATCTAGGCCTTATGCCATTGGGTTTCTGCTAGACATTTGAAAATTGAACCTTTTAATAATTCAGTAGTAACAATTTATTAAAATTTTTAGTTTAGGAAAATTTGTTACTAATCAAATAAGAAATGGATAGCCTCTAACTAAAGGGTTACAATTATAAAAATGTTGTCCATAAACCCATATGTAACATCCCTAATTTCGTTTCTTTTATTGATAAAAGTACAAAAATATTTAATTAAGGAAATAAAATTTATTAGACAATATTTTAGATATCTAAGGAAATATAATCCTTAGATATTCTTCACCTTATGTATATGCATAGAAAATGTTTCTAACATTAAGAGAACAAATAAATAGGAAAAACCTAATAGGAAAGAAATTAGAAATAACATGCTAAAGAGATGTAAAATTCTTGGATAAGTAAGATAAATTTTTAGAAACAAGTAAAGGTCTTAAAATTTCAAGAACATTGGATTAGGGTAATTTTTCCTAATTCAAGAACTAAAGTTACTAAGTTTAAAATCTTTACCCATACATTGGGCTTTTACCTATGGACACTTCATATAGAGTTTTTCCACTTCACATAAGTTTCTAGCAAGCCCATTGGATAACCTAAGCAAGAAATAAAACATAGACTTGGACTAGGATATAGTAATTGGACCAATAGCCCAAAAATTATGAAAATGTGACCAAGCCCTCCAAGAAAGGTAGAATTTTATCCAAAGCAAAGAAAGTGGGTAGGAATAAGCCCATAATGGGTAGGAATAAGCCCAAATCCAAGAGGAAAAATAAAATAAAATAAATTAGGTGATGATATAATAATGTAATAATAATAAAGATTAGGTTATATGGCATTAAGACAAAAATTTAGCAAGTGGTGTGATTCTACATTCATCATTTTGGCAAGTGACATGATAATACAAGGCTTTAGGACAAAAACATCTATATCCTACACTCATAATTTTAGCAAGTGGTATGATAATACATGGCATTAGGATAAAACATTCCTATCCCACACAAATAATATCAACCAAATAATGGAGATTCAAGGGCTAGAAATTTGCCACTTAAAAAGGCAAACCAAACATACTTGTTTAAGACAAAAGAAAATGGAAATGAATCCCTAAATCAAAGGGACCTTGTCCCTTATCTTAAGAACATATCATCATAATTTTCAAAATACAAATCTCCTTTTCCTATGAATATCTTGACTAAGGAAGAGGAAGACAAGAACATAAGTTGTTTGTTTTCCAAAAATTCAACAAAGTGTATCCTAATTGTGATAAGGTAGACCCACGATCATGAAAGGTATATTATTTAGTGTTCTATATAAGCAAAACCCACCCATACAACATTTTAATTTCGTCCAAGTAAGGAAGAGAGAGAAATAGAAGCAAGGTAGAGCGAGGAAAGGAGAGAAAGAGAGGAGAAGAAAGGAAGGAAGAAGAAGGAGAAGTTTAGAAGGCTAAGTACTCAAGGTAAGTTACCTTAATCTCCACTTAAGTCCATTTTTCTTCTTCATCCTTGAGGTTCAAAAATTCACCCTCCTTCTCTTACCTAAGCTGCTAGAAAAGCTAAGGGAAGGGAGGAATCTTGCTACTTCTTTCAAGAGGAAACAAGAAAACCAATTCACTAAGTAAGCTAAGGAGATTCTTAGGTAAGTTTAACAATATTTCTTTTTGAAGAAAACTTTTGAAACTTACAATATTTATATGAGATTTTTATCTTAGAACTTTTATGATTGGTCATGGATGTTGCTATATCATGTTACATATTGATCTTGCATGTGATGTATGTTTGAATACTTAGGTTGGTGTAGATAGTTCTGCATGGGTATGGCTATGGTTGGCAGAATTTTAAGCTTCGGTGTTTTAATTTCTGGGAACAATCTGTAAGGAATTAAAATAAATGGTTAACATAAGAATTAAAGATATATGTGTCATGGATTTTTATCCACTTGAAGCATTCAATTTGGAGTCCATATGAGGTAGATATGGTCTGATTAGTAGTCAAAGGTCAGAAAATGATTCATCAGGGAAGAATATGTTAGGATAGTTTCTGTATTTTAATTTCTGGGAATTATCTGTATGGAATTAAAATAAATGGTTAACATAAGAATTATAGCTATATGTGTCACAGATTTTTATCCATTGGAATCATTCAATTTAGATTTTATATGAGGTAGATATGTTCCGATTAGTAAACAAAGGTCAGAAAATGGTTAATCAGAGAAGAATATGTTAGGATAGCTTTGGTGTTTTAATTTCTGAGAACATTCTATAAGGAATTAAAATAAATGGTTAACATATGAATTATATATTTATGTGTCACGTATGTGTAGCCACTGGAATCACTTAATTTGAAATTCTTATGTGGGAGATATAGTCAGATTAGTAAGTAAAGGTTAGAACCTACCCGAGAAGAAATAATATTGAATTTAAAGGAGTAATAACACCAAGAATTATTACTATGTTGCTGATATGATTAACATAATAGTTTTAGATAATTGTCTTAGCTTTCCATAGACACCAAGAGCACCTCAATCGGAGTTAAAATGAGGGAGTTATGCTCTGATTAGTGAGCAAAGGTCATAGAGCACGGCCAGGCCGTGTTTTGGGTGCTTCAAGCACGGGCTAGCCGTGTTCGGGGCTATTTTTTAGTACATTTGAAGTATTTTTAAAGCATGGCCGTGTCCTGAAACATGGCCAGACCGTGTTGGAAGCTGGTAAAACCTATTTTCAACATTTTTCTACCCTAGATGAACCTCTTTAACTATAGGGTAATAGTAGAAATCAAATTGGGGAACAATGCTCTATAAATTTGTAAGAAAATGTGTTGGAAATGATATAAATAAGAAGAAAATGATATAAATAAGCTGGATTATTATATTTTTCACTATTTTTTGCCTAAAAATAATCTTATTTGTTGAAATATTTTTAAGAAACATATGTCCAAGAAAAATACTATTACAATGATGATTTTGGTATCACAAATTACTCTTTTTATTTATTTCATTTAAAATAAATCATATTGAATATTGGTATGTGATGAATGATTATTAATCATTTGGTATAAAAATGATGCATCATATTATGAAAGTGATTAAATGACAAGCGTAAAACTCATGACGAGTTGCTTAATGGTTATATATTGTATTTGATGAATATGAATTTATATATATATATATATATATATATATGTATGGATGAATATCGACAGGTTGTATGGCTTGAGACGGTACCGAGTAGGGGACACCCTATTAGCCTGAGTGAGCCAAGGGAGGGCCGCTCCAACCGGGTGACAGTGGTAATATGAGGGGGCAGGATGGTGATGTACTCATATTCCCTGATCACTTATTGTGACTGTAATCGATCGGTCAATATGCGTATAGCAAATTGCATTGACCAGACGTCGAGTGAGGTTGGTCATTTTACATTGAGTGTGAGGGTTGACCAGATCGCCGAGTGAGGTAGGTCATTTCAAATTAAGTGTACCAGATCGCCGAGTGAGGCAGGTGCATTAAAAGTGATAATTTTATCTCCAGATCTTAATATTTTATGTAGCTTATACAGCTGAACATAACTGTTATTTTTTTCATTATATTTTATTTATGTTAAGTCTACTGAGAACCTTTGTTCTCACTATTATTGTGGTGTTATGTTCAGATAAAAAGAAATGAAATGCAACACAAAATGGCACTACTGATGGAGATCTAGATGTCAGCACCACCTCCTCACCCTTTGTATTTCAAGGGTGAAGTGCTGTATAAATACTCTTATTTATGTACTGAAATGTTGTATTGTATAAATATAACATGTGTGAGGTTTGTAATATATATGTAAACATGTATATTGTGTTTTGAAATGTTGTATTGTATAATTATAACATGTATGAGGTTTGTAATAAATATGTATATATATACATTGTGTTTATACATATAGCATATTTAACATGCGTAATGTAAAAAAAAAAAAACCGAACATTACAATATACGTATATATACATATATATATATATATATATATATATATATATATATATATATATATATATATATATATATATATATATATATATATATGTACATACATATGTACATACATATGTACATATATATGTACATACATATGTACATACATATGTACATATATACATGTACATATGTATGTACATATATATATAGATATATGTATGTACATATATATATATAGATATATATATATATATACATATGTACATATGTATATATATATGTACATATATATATATACATATGTATACATGTATAGACATATGTACACATATATACATGTAGATATTACAATATACATATATATACATATATCTATGTATGTATATATATATATATATACATATATATATATATATATATATATATATATATATATATATATATATATATATATGTATACATATATATATATATATACATATATGTATACATATATATATATGTATACATATATGTATACATATATATATATGTATACATATATATATATATGTATACATATATATATACATATATATATATATGTACGTATCTATATATATATATATATATATGTACGTATCTATATATATATATATATATAGATACATATCTCTATATATATATACATATATATATATATATATATATATATATATATATATATATATATATGTACATATGTATATATATGTACATATGTACATATGTACATATGTACATATATATATGTACATATGTACATATGTACATATATATATATATATATATATATATATGTACATATGTACATATATATGTATATATATATATGTATATATATACATATATATATATATATATACATATATATATATATATATATATATATATATATGTATATATATATATATATACATATATATATATATATATATATATGTATATATATATGTATATGTATGCATGTATAGACATATGTACACACATATACATGTAGATATATACATGTATAGACATTTGTACAAATATAGAGATGTATGTATGTATGTATATACATGTATATATATATATGTACATGTATATACTATATATATATATATATATATATATATATATATATATATATATATATATATATATGTACACATATATACATGTAGATATATACATGTATAGACATTTGTACACACACACACACACACTGTGTGTGTGTGTGTGTATATATATTAGATTATGCACAACTAACAAATCAAAGCAAAAGCAAGGTTCACACATTTTTCTTCCCCCTTTGTCATCATCATCATCAAAGAGGGAAACATAGTATAAAGCTAAAGAGGTTAATTCCAAATATACAAATATTAGAAAAGCAATAAAACAACTATGGTTCTTGCTAATGTCCCTCCTACTTTTAAAGAGCTACATCCTACTATACTAATTGAGGAAGGGGAAAAGTTTTCTTTTCTCTCTCTGCTCAGTATTCTCCTAAAGGACACTATACGACTCATCGATGATCTAAACAACGATTAAGTTTATGGAAAGCCACAGCTTGACACGTTCACCCTTCTCCTAAAGCTCCTTGTCATAGGCAACTTAATGCTCACACCCAACAGCGACGACGAGTTCCTTGTCAACGTAATCGAAGAGGAGGAAAAAAAGTATTTGGATGATTTGGCTTTCTTCTTTCCCATTGCTTTAACACCACTTCATATCCGGTTAGGTCTCTTGTTAAGGGTTTAACTAGAGTTCAGTAAAGCTGGCAAGTGGACCAAGATTGGAACCATATTTTGATGCATTCAACATGAAAATTGTGATTTCATTTAGGCCAAACTTGACTTGCCTTGTTTGCTTCGAACTCTGACAAGTAGACAGTGCATTCCACAAGTTCAAAGTAAGGGTAAGTGTTAGAGGAATAGAGGAAGACAAGGAAAGACTAAAGCATAGAGGCATCAAGACTACACGAAGGGGTGTCAGAGTTGACAAAGTTAACATAGAGGACAAGATGGGTATGGTGGCAATGGCACTGGTAGTGGTGAACACGTTGGAGGTATTTGCGAGTCTAAAGGTGGAGAGAGATCAATATAATGATGATGAATAAGAAAATGACAATGGTATTATCTTAGTTACTCAATAATAATCTAAACATGTTTCTTGAATCAAAACAACATATTTAGATCAAATGTGGAATTAGAAAAGATTAAAAACTAACCTCTTGCCATTACTATTCCTAGAATGAGATTTGCAGTGAAATGAATTCTTCTAAGCTATTTTTCAATCTCTATGATGGTGTATCAATTTGTTTTTGTGACGAAACATGCTTTGGGACTCCTTTCAATTTATAGAAAACTTTCCAACATCTTTTCCCATCAAAGAGCCATTGGATGGAGGATAATGAGAGAGAATTCTTGCCTTGTTCCTCTGGCCACGTGCTGCTTACTGTTGTGAACATTGGCAACTTCCCCAACTTATGTGGTGAATGTTTTGAAGCACATTTGTAGCAACTCACATTCTCCCACTTGGTCTGAATATCCTCATATTTTATGAAGAAAACCAAATGCATGAATAATGGTGGTAGGTCCTCTATATGAGAGTATTATCTTCTATGCATTACAATGCACTTATTTTCAATAGCTTAATGAATAAGCCTTATGATTATTCTAGGTTCTCTTAATGTTGATTTTTCTCTAAACATAAATTTATACACAAAAATGAGAACATTAACATAAATGCTTTTATTACAAATGATATATAATTTATACATCATATACTTAATACAGAATCATGTCCCATTCTTTATTACATGATCCCTAAAACTTGTAGATGGCATACCTTTTGTCAAAGGATCAGCGATCATAAACTCAGTCTTAATGTGTTCAATAGAAACTTTATTTTCCTTGACACGTTCACGAATGACTAAGTATTTGCTTTGACTTCCACTCTTGTTATTCTTCACCAGAAAAACTACAGTTGAATTTTCATAATATATTCTTAATGGCCTAAAATTAGAATCCAAAATTTTAAGCCTAGTAATAAATCCTTTAAGATATACACCATATGAAGTTGCTTCAAAATAGGATACGAACTCAGCCTCCATGGTAGAAGTAGTAGTTAATGTTTTCTTTGCACTTCTCGATATAGTTTCGCTAGTAAACATAAAGATGTATCATGATGTTGATTTTCATTAATTAACATATCCTGTGAAAATCGCATCTAAGTAGCCGACTACCTCAAAATTTTCAATATGTTTGTACATCAACATGTAATCTTTAGTACCCTTAAGGTATCGTATTACCTTCTTGGTAGCCTTCCAATGGTCTAATCCTAGATTACTTTAATATCTGCCTATCATTTCAACTAGGAAAGCAATGTTAGGTCTTATGCAAAATTAAGCATATATAAGGCTTCCACAATAGAAGCATATAGGATTCCTCTATAGAAAATAACTTCATAAATATAATATCGTTCAAAGCAGAAATAACAGTCTGATATAGAAATTTCAGTTTATGTTCAGTCCTCTGTCAGAACTTTTTAGTCAAAGTTTAACACATATCTATACCCTTTTTCCAAAAGGGACCTTATAATTATACAGATTAATGCCACGTGAACATAAATATTATCTTTTCAAAATTGTGAGAAATGTATTTAGAAACACATGTTCAATGGGTTTAAAAATCAATATGCAAAACCATACTCTTCTTGAACAATATGCTAACTAGTAAGCAAATATGATAATTTAACCCATTTTAGAGAGTTATAATAGTATAAATAACTTGTATACAGAACCAATTATACATTTAAAGTTCAAGAAGAGCATAGGGTAAGTCATGGAAGGAATTATCTACTCACAAAATTAAGATTTCAAGTTGCGCAACCCCAAAATACAAGTTTCTAAGCCAAATATGACCAAATAGACCTCAAAAATGTGTTTGGAGGGTCCAAAAACCTAGGAAATGACTCTAGAATCGTAAAATTTGGCCTCCAGGAGCTCGTTCAATGTAGGTCAACACAACAAGGTTTCGGTCTACGCATTGCACGCACCACGTGCAGGGGCAGTGTGTGGAATTCACACACCTAAGAAGAATTCACGCGTCGGGTATGTGAAACACGATCTCGGCTTGAAATTTGAGATCCTAAGATTTTGCTACCTGTTGAATCCATCTACAGTGTTAGTTTTCCATTTTGAGAAATCTAAATAAGAGTTTTGGAACTCACCTTTTTAGGGGGTTTCTTCCTCCATTGTTTAGCAAATTTCTGGCAAATTTTCCATAAACCAATCGGTTAGATTTGTAGATCTCGTCGTTCTGAGTATGTTAGCGGTTGTGATGTTGAAATTCAAGGTTTGGAAGTGCTAGAAATCTAGAGAGAAGTTTTGGGGTTTTTTGAGAGAGAAAATAGGGAGAGAGAGATTTACCCAGCTGTTTCATGTCATTTCTGCTACAGGTTTGTCTAAAATATCAAGGGGACCATTCTGCAAAAATTAAATATTTTGGGGGTAGTCTTTGCAAATTTTCATTATTTAGATTTTGATCCGTAAACTTTTAAAAAATTATATTTTGGCCCTAAAACTTAAATCCTCATATTATCTTTATAATTCTTCAAACAATGTGATAAATAAACACATTTCCAATGGTACTTATCTCCATTTATCATAATCCTTTCTTACATTCCAATTTTTTTTCTTTAATTCAAGGTTTTTCATTTATTTAGGGGTTTTCTTTATTTTAGGGCTATTACATTCACCCCCTTTTAAGAAATTCGATCAGAAAATTTCCAATGATACTTATCTCCATTTATCATAATCCTTTCTTACATTCCAAATTTTTTCTTTAATTCAAGGTTTTTCATTTATTTAGGGTTTTTCTTTATTTTAGGGCTATTACATTCACCCCTTTTAAGAAATTCGATCAGCAAATTTCATCACCATACTTGCAAATAAATACTAACCTCATCATTCAAATAGATGTGGATGTTTGGCGCACATATAATCCTCTTTTTCACAAGTAACCTCTTCTAAAGAATGATTCTTCCAAATCACTTTCACTGTAGGTATTTTTTTTAAACACAATTTCTTCACTTGTTTGTCTATTATTGCACTGGTTGTTCCTCATAGGTTAAATTTTCATCTAACTGAATCTGTAGGCACTGAATGACATGTGTGAGATCTGGTAACTACTTGCATAGCATAGATACATGAAAATACTGGATGGACATTACTCAATTCAGGTGGCAAGGCCAAACGATATGCTACTAGGCCGATCTTATCAAAAATTTTAAATGGACCTATGTATTGTGGACTTAATTTTCCTCTTTTCCCAAATCTCATTATTCCTTTCATAGGAAAATTTTTCAAGAAGACATGTTCACCCATGAAAATTTCTAATGGTCGACATCTATTATCAACATAAGTTTTCTATCTACTCTGAGCTACCAATAATCTTTCCTTAATTAACTTTGCCTTGTCAAGTGCATCTTGTACCAAATATGGCCCTAAAATCTTAGCTAATCCCAATTCAAACCATCCGATTAGAGAATGACGACGTTTTCCATATAATGCCTCAAAAGAGGCCATTTGTATACTGGCTTGATAGCTATTATTATAAGCAGATTCAACTAGGGGTAAGAATCTTTCCTAACTACCTTGAAAATTAAGCACACACGCCCGAAGCATATCTTCCAATATTTGAATGGTTCGCTCAGATTGTCCATCTATTAGAGGATGGAAAACAATACTGAGATTTAATTTTATGCCCGAAGCTTCTTGGAAGGCTCTCTAAATATGAGCTGTGAACTATGGTCCACGATCATAAATAATCGATATCGATACCCCATGAAGTCTCACTATCTCATTCAAATGCAGATTTGCATACTGAACTACGTTGTAGGTAGTTTTCAATGGTAGAAAATGTTCTAACTTAGTCAACCTATCAATGATCACCTATATAAAATCAAACTCTTTTGATGTTCGTGGTAACTCTGTGACAAAGTCTATGGTTATTCTCTCTCATTTCCATTCAGGTATTTCTATTTGCTGATGTAACCCTGTAGGTCTTTGATGTTCTGTCTTTACTTGTTGACATGTTAAACATCGAGAAACATAATCAGCTATATCTTTCTTCATACCATCCCACCAATAAATTTCTTTTAGATCTTGATACATTTTAGTTGATCCAAGATTAATGGTATATGTAGATTAATGAGCTTATTCTAGTATCTTTTTTTTGAGTTCTTTTACGTTAGGCACGTATAACCACTTACCAAATCTCAAGATTCCTTCAGAATCTATAGTAAATTCAGCATCATTGTCATCTTTCACCTCTTCAATTTTCTTACATCAATAAAAATCTTCTTTTTGTGCTATTTTAATTTGTTCCACTAAGGATGATTGAAGTCAGATATGAGCCAATAGTATTCCAGGCTCCTTTACCTCCAGCACTACTCTATGAATTTCTAACTTGTGTATTTCTTTAACCAATGGCCTCCTTTATGTAGGCCAAACTACTCATAGATTTTCTGCTCAATGCATCTGCTGCTACATTTGTCTTGCCTGGATGATACAAGATAGTGCAATCATAATCTTTAAGTAGTTCCATCCATTGCCTTTGTCTTATGTTAAGATCTTTTTGCTGAAAAATATACTTAAGGGATTTATGATATGTGTAAATCTCACAAGACTCGCCATACAAATAATGCCTCTAATTTTTTAGAGCAAAAATCACTGCTACTATCTCCAGATCATGAGTCTGAAAATTTTTCTCATGTTGTTTGAGCTGCCTAGATGCATATACAATAACTTGACCGTGCTGCATTAGCACACACCTTAATCCAATTCTCGAGGCATCACAGTATACTGTGTATCCTACAGTACCTGAAGGAATAGATAATATTGGCATCATAATCAAACATTCCTTTAGTTTTTGGATACTTCTCACATTCATTTGACTAGTCAAACTTTATTTTCTTCCTTGTAAACCTCTTCAAAGGAGCTGTAATTTTTTGAAATTTTTTTAACGAATCTACGGTAATAGCCTGCTAGATCAAAAAAGCTATGGATCTTTGTAACTATGATAGGGCGGGGCCATTGCTGCATCGCTTCCACCTTCTTAGGGTTAACTTGAATACCATCCTTGGTAACCACATGCCTTAAGTAAGTAACACTACTAATCTAAAATTCACATTTTGAAAACTTAGCATATAGCTGATGTTTCCTTAGAGTTTGTAAATCCATTCTCAAATGTTGCCCATAATCCTCTAAACTATTTTAATATACCAAGATATCATCTATGAACATGATAACAAATTGATCCAAGAAGGGCTTAAATACTATGTCCATCAAATCCATGAATGCAACTAGGGCGTTTGTCAAATCAAATAATATCACTAGGAACTCATAATGCCCATATTGAATCCTGAAAGCGGTCTTCGAAATATCCTCATCCCTTATCCTCAATTGGTGATACCTAGATCTCAAACCAATTTTTGAAAAACATTGAGCACCTTGTAACTGGTCAAATAAATAATCTATACGAGGTAATGGATATTTATTAAGCATTGTTATCTTGTTTAACTGTCTGTAATCTATGCACAACTATAGTGACCTATCCTTCTTTTTCACAAATAAGACTGGAGCACCCAAAAGAGAAGTAGTAGGGCGTATAAATCTCTTATCTAACAAGTCTTGCAATTGATTTTTCATTTCCTTATGTTTAGTTAGTTCCATTCTATATGAGGGTATAGACACTGGTTGGATTCCAAGAAGTAAATCAATATCGAACTCAATTTCTCGTTCTCGAGATAATCTTAGTAATTCTCAGGAAACACATCAAGGAATTCTCTAACCACTAAAACCTGATCTACCTTAGTGTACTTTATATCAACATCTTTGACCACTACTAAATACCCTTGGCATCCTTTTTGTAATAGCTTATGAGATGTTAAAGTAGAAATTAGATTATTGAGTACCTAACTACAGTCTCCTCGGATCAAGAAGGGAGATTTTTCGAGAATATTGAACTTAATCACCTTAAGGTCACAGTCCAAAATGGCATGGCATGATGTCAACCAATCTATTCCCAGAATCACATCAAAATCTACCATATCTAGAATTATCAAATCCACAAGGGTCTCTTTATCTGATATCAAAATCTCACACAATTTATACATATCATTTACCAGCAAGAATTCTCCCAATGGAGTAGCAACCATAAAAGAATATTGTAAACTAGTAGGATCTCTACCCCATTGCTTAGCAAAGCATGGTGATATATAAGAATGATTAGAATCTAGATCAAACAGTACATATGCTCTATGAGAACATATTGATAATGTACCTGTCATCACTACATTTGAGGACTGAGCATCCTGTCCTGTCAAAACAAAGACTTGGGCCTGTTCTAGGCCCTGACCTCCTGATCCTCCACCAAAATCACCACTACTTACTTGGCCTGAAGTTTCTCTAACTGGTCATGCTGGTACAGATGTAGAAGGTAAATTTAGTTGCGCTGATGACTTAAACTTTGTAATTGTGGGTAATTCTGTACCATATGTCTTACTTGTCCACACCTAAAACATGCAATAGTTTCTCTGTGTAATAACTCCATTTATGTAAATGTAACAATTTTTTTTTATATTTGTAAAATTCCATGAAGTTATTACTACTTTAATTCTATATGAATCATTGATCCCCTACACAGCACAACCACAACATACTCAAGACACTATAAGATCGATTCAGATAACCATCCACCCACTGGCCATCTAGGATCGACCTGCTCTAATACCAATTATGTAACAATTCCATTTATGTAAATGTAACAATTTTTTTTTTATATTTTTAAAATTCCATGAAGTTATTACTACTTTAATTCTAACCACTTAACTCGTAATAATAATCACTTTAACCAAGCATAATTGTTATTAATAGTGATACAATACTGAGTTTCCATACACACTATTATTTTACAAACTACACACCATTATTTTACAAACATTTGTACAAAGATACATATTAGCTCTAATCATCTATGTCGACTACTTCCGGGGACACTGGTGCGGGTGGCACGTCCACTGGAATCTCAGTCACATCTACGACAGATACATCTGAAATAACTGGAAGTTGCCCAAGGTAGGGCACCTCGATTCAACGTATAGAAATAATAAGTGTCAGAGAGAAAATCTGCATATTTATTCTTTTGAACATGATATGGAAATATAGTGAGAATTAAATCCCATTAAGTTCAACAATAAATCATAATTTACCATCAATATAGTTCATCATGTCATGTTCAGCTGTATAAACTACAGAAAATATCTTTGGTCACATGAATGCATTATATCTATGCACATAAGAATCATATAGTAATGATATGTATGACAGGATTAACTATTTTTAGAATATCATATGATGGCCATCAACTTATTCTCATTTCAAGCTACCCCGGTTAGGGTGAGTATCCTCTACTCTCCGGTACGGGCTTTTTTCGCTCCGTCCGACATGGCACACTTTCTCTTTCTTTTCTCATAATCATAATCATAATCATAATCATAACCGTTGGTAGGGCGTCCCCTACTGGTGCACTACACGGATTACCATGTGACCGTGCTTATTTCTTTTATTTTCACAATGATAGCCAAAAATATGCTTTCAATAACAAGTATGTTCATCAAAATATAACTATTACCATAAATCATTGGTAATCATGCCATGAACATAACCATTTCAAATATCACTTTATAAAATATTTCCATGTTATAATTTCACACTTAAGATGGTAAGAAGTTTATACAATGGCAATGGCTATGGCATAAACAAGTTATTTATAAGATTCATCTTCTTTTTTAAATATTAATTTTATTTCTTTATTTTCTTGATGCAGGTTTTCATCATATCTAATCTTCTCTTACTAATTAGAGTATAACTCCCTCAATTGAACTCCGATGTATGTGATCTTAGTGTCAATTTCAAGATAAAACAATTATCCAAAACTATTATGTTGAACATTGTAGCGAAATATTAAGAAATCAAGGTGATATTACTCCCTAAATGTACAGGTTATTTCTTCTCGGATAGGTTCTGACCTCTACCTACTAATCTGTCCATATCTCCCTCATAAGAATTCCAAATTAAGTAATTCCAGTGGCTACAAATCCGTGACACATATATCTATAATTCATATGTTAACCATGTATTTTAATTCCTTATATAATGTTCCCAGAAATTAAAATACCGAAGCTATCCTAACATATTCTTCCCTGATTAACCATTTTCTGACCATTGCTTACTAATTGGACCATATCTACCTCATATGGACTCCAAATTGAATGATTCCAGTGGGTAAAAATCCGTCACATATCTATAATTCTTATGTTAACAATTTATTTTAATTCCCTACAGATAATTCCCAGAAATTAAAATACAGAAGCTATCCTAACATATTCTTCCCTGATGAATTATTTTCTGACCTTTGACTACTAATCGGCTCATATCATCCTCATATGGACTCCAAATTGAATTGTTCCAGTGGCCAAAAATCCGTGACATATATATCTTTAATTCTTATGTTAACCATTTATTTTAATTCCCCACAGATAATTCTCAGAAATTAAAACACAGAAGCTATCCTACCATATTCTTCCCTGATGAACCATTTTCTGACCTTTGCTTACTAATAGGACCATATCTACCTCATATGGAATCCAAATTGAATAATACCAATGGCTAAAAATCCGTGACACATATATCTTTACTTCTTATGTTAACCATTTATTTTAATTCCCTATAGATAATTCCCAAAAATTAAAATACAGAAGCTATCCTAACATATTCTTCCCTGATGAACCATTTTCTGACCTTTGCTTACTAATAGGACCATATCTACCTCATATGGACTCCAAATTGAATAATTCCAATGGATAAAAATCCGTGACACATATATCTTTAATTCCTATGTTAGCCATTTATTTTAATTACCTATAGATAATTCCCAGAAATTAAAACACAGAACCTAAAAGTTTTGCCACCCATAGCCATACCTATGCAGAACTTTCTATACCAGTCTAAGTATTCAAACATACATCACATGCAAGATCAATATGTAACATGATATAGCGACATCATGACCAATCATCAAAGTTCTAAGATCAAAATCTCATATAAATATTATAAGTTTCAAAAGTTTTCTTCAAAAAGAAATATTGTTAAACTTACCTAAGAATCTCCCTAGCTTACTTAGTGAATTGGTTTTCTTGTTTCCTCTTGAAAGAAATAGCAAGATTCCTTCCTTCCCTTAGCTTTTCTAGCAGCTTAGGTAAGAGAAGGAGGGTTAATTTTTGAACCTCAAGGATGAAGAAGAAAAAAAATGGACTCAAGTGGAGATTAAGGTAACTTACCTTGAGTACTTAGACTTCTAAACTTCTCCTTCTTCTTCCTTCCTTTCTTCTCCTCTCTTTCTCTCCTTTCCTCACTTTACCTTGCTTCTATTTCTCTCTCTTCCTCACTTGGACGAAATTAAAATTTTGTAGGGGTGGGTTTTGCTTATATAGACCACCAAATAATACACCTTTCATGATCATGGGTCTACCTTATCACAATTAGGATACACTTTGTTGAATTTTTGGAAAACAAACAACTTATGTTTTTGTCTTCCTCTTCCTTAGTCAAGATATGCATAGGAAAATGAGATTTTTATTTTGAAAATTATGATGATATGTTCTTAAGATAAGGGACAAGGTCCCTTTGATTTTGGGATTCATTTCCATTTTCTTTTGTCTTAAACAAGTATGATAGGTTTGCCTTTTTAGGTGGAAATTTTCTAGCCCTTGAATCTCCATTATTTGGTTGATATTATTTGTGTGGGATAGGAATGTTTTGTCCTAATGCCATATATTATCATACCACTTGCTAAAATTATGAGTGTAGGATATAGATGTTTTTGTCCTAAAGCCTTGTATTATCATGCCACTTGCCTAAATGATGAATGTAGAATCACACCACTTGCTAAATTTTTGTCTTATTGCCATGTAACCTAATCTTTATTATTATTATTATATCATCACCTAATTTATTTTATTTTATTTTTCCTCTTGGATTTGGGCTTATTCCTACCCATTATGGGCTTATTCCTACCCATTTTCTTTGCTTTGGATAAAATTCTACCTTTCTTGGGGGGCTTGGTCACATTTTTATAATTTTTGGGCTATTGGTCCAATTACTATATCCTAGTCCAAGTCTATGTTTTATTTCTTGCTTAGGTTATCCAATGGGCTTGCTAGAAACTTATGTGAAGTGGAAAAACTCTATATGAAGTGTCCATAGGTAAAATCCCAATGTATGGGTAAAGATTTTAAACTTAGTAACTTTAGTTCTTGAATTATTATTTACTTATTGATATTGATTGATGCTTAGCTGGAAGTACCAGATCCTGCTTAAATCATATGTTGTGGATTCTAAAATCTTGATCCTCTCACATTAAGATTATAACTCGTTGAAATGTTACTGTCTTGATCTCTTTTTCTTTTCTTTAGACTTTCTATGTCTGCTAGCTCTCGTGCTTCCATCATTCTAGTATAATCCACAACCGCTGTATAATTTGAGAAATGGTTTATCTGGGGACCCACCGACTTGAACAAAAGACATATTAGCCCTAAAAAAATATCTTAATTCTATCATTTTCAGTTGAGACTAGATATAGTGCATTTCTAGACAACTAAGTAAAACAGATGTCATATTCAGAAATGGTCATATTGGGCATCTGTTTCAGTTCTTCAAACTCTCAAGCCCTTTTGTCCCTTTCACTTGCTAGTAGGAAACAATTCATAAATGCTTCCTTAAATTCTTTTCACTTTATTGGTGGTAAGGTAACTGCTCTTCCTTTTACCAGAGTCTTAAACTAAACTTAGGCCATATTTGACAGTTGAAAGGGTACTAGTTCAATAGACCTTCTAGTGGAACACCCTTAGAGCTCTGAGAATCCATTCTACAACATTAATAAATATCTGTGGGTCCTCCTAAATCTCTAACCTAGATAAAGTCGAGGGCTTTAGCTTTAGGAATTATAGTAGTATAGCCTCACGCTATAAACCTATCTTCTTGTCCAACTAGTCTTTTAAGTTCCTATGCTATATGAGCATTTTCTAGTGGCTAGCCATCCCTCCTGCCCTACTCTACTATAAATCCTGCCAATGTCTCTAAACTCTTGTATATCTAGCAATCATTTCGGTTATTCTTTCATGTGGCTCCTAAGGGGGTTCTACTCTATCCTCAGGGGCTCTATCAAATACATAGCCATGTTCATCTTGTTATGGGATTCTCCTACCCTGTGCACGTCCCGAGCCTCTTCCTCTAGGCCGATCTCTTTGTACTAGAATTACAGATTGTACATACGCTTCTGTAGAGGGTGTACAATCTGCAGCTCCTCTAGCAACCACTCTAGTTCTTGGCGGCATCATAAACTATACAAAAAAAACACCACCATAATATTCAATAAACCTTATACTAGGAACTTTAGCAAACTTAGTGATGAGTGAGTTTTATACTCATAAATTAAATATTTTCATCTTATCTTTTTGCTTTAATTAAGCATTTATCTCCCTTATTTGTCTATAGTTTTATGTATTTTTTACAGATGGAGAAAATAATAGAAAATTGACTCAATTGGAGGAATCAAAGCTAAATTGTGGTTATTTGGGAATGATGCCTATAAATCAAGCATACAAAATAAATTCCTTGAGGATGAATGAGTAAGGAGCATTATCTTTTTGACTCATGAGACACATATTAATAGATATATGCATAATTTAAATCTTGATTTATGACCACATTTCTAAAAGAATTGAAACATAAAGATTCAAGGAAAAACACCAATTGTTAAAAATATGTTTGCTGCTTGCTTTTCAACTTGATCTTACTATATTATTTTGGTCGTATCTCAAAAAATACATATATAATACGCACAAAATTTGGTAGATAAATAGCTGACACAATTTCATACAACTTTCATATTTATGTGATTAGAAAATTCAAACATCCAAAGGGCCAAAATTGGGTTAGAAGAGAACATGTTTACTGTTACAGTCTAGCCCAACTGTACTGTAGTTTTTTGGTCTTCTTTCAGAAAATACATATTTAACGCATACGAAATTTGGTGGATGAGTAGCGGACATAATTTTCTACAACTTTCATGTTCACGTAGTCAATAAATTTGGACATTAAAAATGCAAAAATTGGGCTATTATTGAATCTATTTTCTATTGCAGTCCATCTTGACCTTGCTCTAGTATTCTAGCCATACGTTACAAATTACGTATCCAATTTGTCCACAATTTGTATTGCAAGAAAGATAATGAAATTATTTACAACTTTTATGTATATAGGGTCAGCAGATTTGGTGGATATAAAGCAAGAATTAAAGGATTACTTTTGGTGCCCAATTTGTCAACTTAATGCAACTTGTTAGCCACCATTTTTGACAATTACCACACCTAATTGCATTTATAAATAAAGGGTTTTGAGAAATCTTTTGGGAGAGCTAAGAGTGATCTTGGGAAATCTTTTTTTGAAGTTCTAAGTGCTTGTAATGTTTTTCTTTCTTAAGACATTTTGTATCTTTACTTTCTTTCATAATATTATCATGCTTCTTCATCTTTCATTTTGCTTTCTCGCCTTGATTATAGAGAACTAATCTCCTAATGCTAAGGTGAAAGGGTGAAACACTTGGTATGAAAATAATAATTTATAACTCTTAATTTCAATGTTTATATTTGATGTTGTATTTATCTTCTTATTTATTTTCTTGTTATTTTCTTTCTTAGAGGATGGCTTTGTCGCCCCTCTGTTGTTATTTTCTTTCTTAGAGGATGTCTTTGTTGCCCATCTATTGTTATTTTATTGTTATTTTCTTTCTTTGAGGATGGCTTTGTTGCCCTTCTATTGATATTTTCTTATTTTTTTCTTTCTTAGAGGACGGCTTTGTTGCCCCTCTATTGTTATTTTATTTCTTAATGGCTTATTTTACCACTTACTTTATATTATTATTATTGACTCTACCACTTATCTGCTGTTATGTTTTTCTTCCTTTTACATCTTTCCATTTTTAATTTTGTAAAGTGTGAATCTTGATACATTGTTGACAATCTTTGGCACAATAAATGCTTGAATCATTCTTAATTTATTGTAGACAATATAATGATTGGCATGATGTATATTTGAATTCTATTTTACAAGAGTTGTTTTATTATTAGTAATACAATAAAAAGAAGGCAAATACACTTCATATGTAAACCAATGTGAGTTTAAAGTAACATATCTTCCAAAGGAAATCGCATTTATGTGAGGATTCCCATTTAAGTAATAAGAGTTAAAATTTATTTTTATTTGATATACCAAGAGTGGATCCCCTAACCTTAGCATGTTTCTTTACTTTGAATACATTCTTAATTAATTTCAGTATTTTATTTTTTGCATTCTTTGCTTAAAATTCTTCTCACAAAAGAAAATTTTGACAACTAGGTTAGAAATATTTATTTTGGATATGAATTAGATTTTCTCTCAATTGGAAATCCTTGTGTAATCGATTTCACATACTACTAAATCTATACTCCAATAGATTCGTACTCTTGTGAGTTTTAATTAAAACAACAACACTTGGAACAAAAAGGAAATTAACATCCTATAGAATCCCTCAACAGCACCTGAAGTATAAATATGTTCGGTTCATATCCATACTAACGATCCTACTAAAGAATTCTTTACTCCAGTAGCCACAAGAAAACCTAATGCTCTGATACTAACTTGTCACGCCTCTAATTTAAAGGCACGTGAAAAACATATATCCCAAGTAGATATTTGCCATAACATGCATTGGACAATCCTTTATTATGAAAAAAGATACATATAGGGTTTTCCCAGGTATACACAATATACAAATCAAGTTGATACATATCAAAGTAACAGTAGAAGAATGGATCCTGTCTGTGGCATTCTACGTATACTCTAGAATACAAATATAGTACAATCCAAACAAAGTGAGCCTTGAAAGAATCGTAGGCTCACTTAGTGAATATGTCACCTAGCTAATCACCTATCTGCAGGACCAGACTCTATATCTTTATATGAAAAATATGGAAATATCATGTAGTGAGTTTGACAACTTAGTGAGTAGATAAAACCTCCCATGAACTCTAGGTCAGCATATGGATGCACTCATATGTTAAAATTGTCACATATAAAATACAGTTCAGAAGTACATCCATATGAGACCTGCATTTCAAGTATTCTTAATTCAAAAGATAGTAAGATATATGTAATGACTCTCAATACAAATGTTTGTGTTTGTTGTTTACTAGTATAGGCATGACACATTATGTTTCATTTCATAATACTTAGTTTATTTGTGCATAATAGTGCTTAGATACTTTAGGCTGGTTCAAACCTGTCTTCACCATTTTGTGCATAACTCCCAGATATAAACTCTAATTTATGTGATTCTAATTTCTGTATAAAGATAAGACATATATCTACAACTTTTATGTTGGTAACTTTTACTGGTTCTAAGGAAATAGGGGTGATAATAGGCCAAAATCGAAAAAATAGAGGTTTGTGTGGTCTGGATATTTTCTCGCTACTTTAGGCTTAACACCCTTATATGACCACTAATTAAGTTGATTCAAGTGTTTATAGAAATCTAAGACAAAGGGCTACAATTGTTATGTTGGACGTTTTGGCAAATTGTGTCATATTCATGGTCAAATGAGGCAAAATATAAGTACTTTAATGTTAAAAATGGATGCTGCCAACCCTATGGATAGTGTGCATTGCGCACGCCTATATAGCGTGCGGGCAGACCAAGATGCGCACCCAGTAGCACTAGCACCCACCCTCTTTCGCAATTTTTGCATCCTAATTTCAAATCCTCATATCTTGAGTTACATGACTCCAATTGACGAACCGTTTGGACCCTTAGACTCGTGGTGAAGAGAGCTTCAAAATCCACCATTTAGGTTCATCGAAAAGTCGTCAGAGAGTAGTGAATAGTAGCTTTGTGGTAAGTTTCCATTGGTATGCTTGGAAGCTCCTATTTCTGAAATTTCTTACTGTTTATAGCTTTAGAAATGGTAGTATGACAAATATAGGAGTTTAAGACCCTATAATTATTTTTCAGCCACCGTGAATAGTATTTTCGACAGGCATGAATAGTTATTTCATGATTTTTGTTAGAAATTGACCTTGAAAAAATTATTTTTCTAGGAATTAAGATATCGCAAGACCAAGTACAACATCGATTCAACCGTTTGAGCTTTGGAATTGTTTGAATGGCATTCAACTACCTTGAATCCCTAGTGTTGTGAGTGGATAATACTTACTATAAATTGATTTTAGTCTTCCTTTTAATAATGTCCTTAGCCTTATTTTGTGAAATATTGATTTCACTTAAAAACCAACAATTTGATTGATAGTTCATTCAAAAGTACTTGTGAGACTTTATCGATATCTTGAAGTTATTCCTATTATATAGCTCCTAGGATAAACCTTAGGAATACAGGACAAGCGTCGTATACATTTTAAACTCTCCATTGATATTGATTAAAATTGACTGAGAATACCCAAATTTGTGTTAGACTGTGACAATGTTCTAAGTTCATTTGGATTGATGGATGATGGTACCAGGCACATGTATGGGCCTATAAATAGAAATGTGTTAATGATGTTGAATGGTTGATAAATAGCATTGATCATTAGAGACATGTTTTTCATGAAATATTATGAACTTTTATTTACCTTTTACACTTCATTGATGTTTTCTTTGTCACATCTTATGGAGGAAACTAAATCAGAAACACTGCAAGCTAGCAGTAATGAGTCCTAGCCCTGGTGCACCTGGAACTTTATGTAACAGCCTTTTGCCCAATGGTTTATGCAGGCTTTAGCCTGATGGATTGTGTGGCCTTTACCTGATGAAGTACGGACTTTCAGCCTGATAGTTGGTGATTACCCCTTCCCTTGTTGTGTGCTTGAGAAATGATTTATGGTTCTGATGTAGAGTCTTCTGATTTGTGAAAATCTTTAAAATTATTTCAATTAATTACTTTCTGAATTGTAGATATGCATTCTTTATTTCTATAAGATACTTTTAACTTTCTTTAATGAATAAACTTTTATATTGCGTTCCAGTAATTAGTTTAAGGCTTGTTTTATAATTATTTATGCAACATTTTCTTTATATATATATATATATATATATATATATATATATATATTCTTTTCTTATACTTATACTTCTTAGCATTGATGGTAATTGTTGTTAATCTTTTAAATTTAAGATTTATGTCATATGCAAGTTTTCTTACATTTAACCGTTATTTAAGAAAAAAAACTCATGCTATGCTTGTCATGTTCCTGTTATAGTAAGGATTACCTACTCACTGAGTTTTATACTCACCTTATCTTATGTTTTCGCTTTTCAGATAGTCATAAAGATTCTGATCCAGCTCCAACTACTTAGAGAGCTGAGCATGGTTGTGGTGGGCCCAAGTTGCTTTCAGGGCTCCCGGTTTTGGTTTAGACTCTTACTATTTTGTTTTTCAGGGATAGTTCCATGAACTAAAGGCAGGATCCCTACTTTCCTATCTATATGAATGTTTATGTACCTTTTGTTGCATATACAATAGATTATTTTGCTATTGTTGGCTTGGTACCAATTGTGTATGGATTTTATGGTATTTTTTTTATGGATGGTTCTCATGTTATGCATGCATCTGTTTTAGCCTATCTTCTGTGTGTTATGGTTATGCTGAGGTCTGCTGGCTTAAGATTTATGGAGTGGGATTTACCCTGTTTCCGTGCCGGTCACATGCCTTCTCCTTTAAGGGCCGTGATAATATCCAAACTCAGATATAGTATGGTATGATCATAAAATAAATATAGTTATGCATAGGAATATTTCATGTGTAAATATTAAGAGGATACCAGTTGAGTAAAAAAAGAGTTAAAATTTATTTTTATTTGATATACCAAGAGTGGATCTCCTAATCTTAACATGTTTCTTTACTTTGAATACATTCATGTTTAATTTTAGTATTTTTTTTCTTGCATACTTTGCTTAAAATTCTTTTCACAATGAAAAATCTTGGCAACTAGATTAGAAACATTTATTTTGGATCTAAATTAGATTTTCTCTCAATTAAAAATCTTTGTGGGATTGACCTTGCATACCACTAAATCTATACTCCAATAGATTCGTATGCTTGCAAATTTTTATTAAAACAACAAGTTTTTGGCGCCGTTGTCGGTGATTATGACGAAAAAACTGATTAGATCCAAGTAAGTATAATTCTTCCATTAGTTATGATTTAGAATAATTATTTATTCTTTGTATAGAAAATTTTCTTTGTGAAAAAAGTATTTATTAAAAATTTGTGTGGTAATTTGGGTGTGTAAAATTAGTTGATTTTGACAACAAGAATAAAAATTCCTAAGGAGTATGGATTTTAAGTAAGACTATTGTGACTCCTCCACACTTTCTTGGAAATCCACTAATTAAATACCACACACTGTTACTAACACTCAAATAAAAAGATAAAAAAATTCCTTGCTGCATAATTTTGTGATTTTTTTTCTTTTTGTTATATTTGCATTTTGTTACTTGTAGTTAACATTGTTTATATATGTTATTAAGTTGTAAAATTATCCTCTTCTGTAATTGTGTTGTATGCTATTAGAAATAATTGTTTATAGTTTTTCTTTTAGTTTATGCGTGCTTGGAAACATGATAAATATCAGCGTTTGGTTATAAGAAGTTTAGAATCACCCATTGATTTTAAAATTGAAACATTAGACTTTGTTGGGACACCATCAAAAATGGAAGAACAAGTTCTACATGAGAAAATCCTTATGAAATATTTCTCACCTGTTATACTCCATCTTGTATAGTGTTACCACAAACTAATGCAATTCACTTTGAGCTTAAACCAACCATAATCCAATTGTTGCCATCATTTTATGGATTAGAGAGAGAAGAACCATATATGCATATTAAAGAGTTTCTTGAAATCTTTTTAACATTCAGCTTCCAAAATTTCAATGATGAGTCAATCAAACATAGAATGTTTCTATTTTCATTGAAAGATAAAGTTAAAGTCTGGTTGAATTCCCTTCCTATAGGAACTATTATTAGTTGGAATCAATTAGTAAATAAGTTTTTAGCAAAAAAATTTCCCATGTCTAAAACGGATGCCCTTAGGAGAGAAATATCTGATTTTTTTCCAAAAAAGAGGGTGAACAATTTTTGAGTGTTGGGAAAGATTTAATGACCTTCTTTTGAAGTGTCCTCATTATGATTTTGAAACTTGGAGACTCATGAAATATTTTTATGACAATTTGACTTCATCAAATCGTCAAATGATCCAAAGTATGCATGTGGGAATGTTTTTATAGTTAAATGAGGCTGAATCTTGGGGATTCTTAGAGTCTCTATTTGAAAATTCTCAACATTTGAACTGTATTGATTCAAAGGATAGAAAGTCTCAAACCCCTAAAAGAGGAAGAATTTATAAAGTGAGTAATGATACAGATGTGAGAGCTTCCTTGGCCAATCTTACTAAAAAGGTAGAAGCTTTGAATTTAAGCCATACTTTAAACTCTTCTACCAATACTAGGAATAAAGTATGTGCTTTATGTTCTAGTACTTCTCAGACTGCACAATCTTGTCTATCCATACTAGCTTACCAAGAGGCATTCTCTAAGCAAGCTAATTCTCTTCAGTCTTATGGAAAGTCATCAAATAGCTTATTTGCACCCACATATAATTCAAATTAGAGGAATCATCCAAACTTCTCATGGAGGAAAAATCAACCTTCAATGAATCAAGGTGGGAAACAATTTTCCCCTTCAATTCATACGCTATAAATCCTTAACATGCTCCTCCTTTCGGGGTACCACAAGAAAGAAAACCTTCTTCGGAGGATACCTTACAACAGTTCATGCAGTCGACCCAACAAGTTTTACAATCTCACACTCAATTTATTTCAAAACTTAAAACACAATTGGGTTAATTAGCCAATGATGTAAGAGAAAGAGAGAAGGGGAAATTCCCCAATCAACCTATTCCTAATCCTAAGGGTCAAGAAGGATCATCAACAAATCCTAATGTAAAAGTGAACTTTGTAACAACCCTTAGATCTAGAAAAGTAATTGATAATCAAGTTCACATACTAGAAACTGAAGAACAGAGTCAGCATGAACCACAAATTAATGACTCAAATGAGAATAAAAGTGAACCTATTCCTTGTGCCCTAAAAGCTCCATTCCCATAAAGAATTACGACAATCAAGAAAGGTACTCAATATAATGACATTTTAGAGGTGTTTAAACAAGTAAGCATTAACATCCCTTTTTGATGCTATCAAATAGGTACCTGCTTGTTCCAAAATTTTGAAAGATCATTGCAAGGTGAAAATGAAAACCAATGTTTCGAAAAAAACATTTTTGATTGAACAAGTTAGCTCCATAATTCAACAAAAAACTCTTATCAAGTACAAAGATCCTGGTTATCCTACAATTTCTTGTGTTATAGGTGACCATGTGATTAAATGAGCATTACTTAATTTAGGAACAAGTGTGAATCTGTTGCATTACTCTGTGTATGAGAAACTTGCGTTAGAAAAACTAAAACCTACACCAGTCACTCTTCAGTTAGCTGATAAGTCTACAAAAATTCCTAGATGTATTATAGAAAACATTCTCATTAAGGTTGATAAATTCTACTTTTTAGTAGAGTTCATTATTCTTGACACTGAACTTGTTAAGAATGCAGGTACACAAATTTCATTCATTTTGGGTTGACCATTTCTGGCAACTTCTAATGCAATCATTAATTGTCGAAATGAAAATTTGAATTTGTCTTTTGGAAATATGACTGTGGAACTCAATGTTTTTATTTCTCCCTTCAACTTGTGTGTAACATCCCTAATTTCGTTTCTTTTATTAATAAAGGTACATAAATATTTAGTTACGGAAATAAAATTTATTAGCCAATTAAGGAAATTAGATATTCTTCACTTTATGTGTATGCATAAAAAATGTTTCTAACATTAAGGGAATAAGAAAAGAGAGAAAAACCTAATAGGAAAAAAAATTGAAATAACATACTAAAGAGAGGCGAAATTCTTGGTTAAGGAAGATAAATTTTTGGGAAGTAAGTCAAGGTCTTAAAATTTCAAGAACATTGATTAAGGTAATTTTTTCTAATTCAAGAGCTAGAGTTCCTAAGTTTAACATCTCCACCCATATATTGGGCTTTCACCTATGGACATTTCATATAGAGTTTTTCCACTTCACACGAGTTTCTAGCAAGCCAATAGGATAACTCAAGAAAGAAATAAAATATAGAATTGAAATAGGATATAGAAATTGGACCGATAGCCTACAAACCACGAAAATGTAATCAAGCCGTCTATGAAAGGTAGAATTTCAACCAAAGCAAAGAAAATGGGTAAGAATGAGCCCAAATCCAAGAGGGAAAAATGAGAATCATGTGAGAAAATAGTAGTGTAATAATAATCAAGATTAGGTCACATGGCATTAAGACAAAACATCTATATCCTACATTCATAATTTCAACAAGTAGGTAATAATACATGAAATTATGACGAAACATCGTTATCCTACACAAATAATTTCAGCCAAGCAAGAGAGACTCAAGTGCTAAAAATTTGCCACCTAGAAAGGCAAACCTATCATACTTGATCAAGACAAAAGAAAATGAAAAAGAATCCCTAAATCAAAGGGACCTTATCTCTTGTCTTAATAACATTTTGTCATAATTTTCAAAATACAAATCTCCTTTTGTTATGCATATCTTGACTAAGGGAGGAGAAGACAAGAACATGAGTTGTCTTTTCCCAAAAAACAACCAAGTGCATCCTAATTGTGATAAGATAGACCCATGATTATGAAAGGTGAACCACTTGATAGTTTATTTAAGCAAAACCCACCCTTATAACATTATAATTTCGTCCAAGTGAGGGAGAGGAAAAACATAAGTAAGGTAGAGTGAGGAAATGAGAGAAAGAGATGAGAAGAGAGGAAGGAGAAGTTTAGAGGACTAAGTACTCAAGGTAAGTTAGCTTAATCTCTACTTGAATCCATCTTTTCTCTTTATTCTTAGGGTTTAAAACTCACCCTTATTCTCTTATTTAAGCTGCTAGAAAAGCTAAGAGAAGGTAGGAATATTGATACTTCCTTTAAGAGGAAACAAGAAAAAGAATTCACTAAGTGAGCTAGGGAGATATTTAGGTAGGTTTAAAAATATCTCTTTTTGAAGAAAAGCTTTGAAATTTGTAACATTTATATGGGATTATGATCTTAGAACTTTGATGAAATTTACAATATTTTCTACTTTGATGATGGGTCATGGATGTTGCTATATCATGTTACATGTTATCTTACATATGATGGATGTTTTGAACATTTCATTTGGTGTGGAAAGTTCTACATAGGTATGGCTTTGGGTGGCAAAATTTTAGGATTTTTATGCTGCTATTTTGTATATTTGAATGTGGTGAAAATTTGATGGAAGATGATTAGATGTAAATTGCAAAGAAAATAGAAAAGGAAGTAATAAAATGATGAACTAAAACTATAGGAAAGGTTTGGTTAGGAAACTGGATTTCAGAGTAACTAGAGAAGCTTCTGTTTTTGAAATTTTGGGAAGCATCGGTTAGGAATTAAAAGAAATGGTTAACATAAAAAATATAGATATATGTCTCATGGATATTTAGACACTAGAATCACTTAATTTTGAGTCCAAATGAGGAAGATATTTTTCGATTAGTAAGTAGTGGTCAAAAAATGGTTAACTATAGAAGAATCTGTTAGGTAAGCTTCTGTTTTTGAATTTCTGGGAAACATCTATAGGGAACTAAATTATATAGTTAACATGAAAAATATGTATATATGTCTCAATAATTTTTAGAAATTGGAATCATTCAATTTGGATTCCATATTAGGAAGATATGGTCATATTAGTAAGAAGTTGTCAAAAACTAGCTAACCAGGGAAGAATCTGTTAAGTATGCTTCTGTTTTTAAATTTCTGGGCAATATATATTGGTAATTAAAGAAATTTTTTAACATAATAAATATAGATATATGTATAATAGATCTACAAGCTTTGAAATCACTTAATGTGGAGTCCATATGAGGGAGATATAGCATATTAATGAGTAGAGGTCAAAATTAGTCTAGAATCCAGGGTGGTAAATGTAAGTATATTTTTTTTCAATTTTTTAGGAATAATTCGTAAAGACGATGAAGAAATGATAAACATTAAAGTTGTATATAAGTGTCTTAAATTTTTATAGGCTTTGGAATAACCTTAATTGGAGTTCGTATGAGGTTGATATGGTCAGATTTGTAAGAGATGTCTTAATCTACCCGAGAAGAAATAACATTGAATTTGAGGGAGTAATAACACTATGATTACTTAATATTTCACTAAAATGTTCAACATAAGGGTTTTAGAGTATTGTCTTATATTTCAATTGACACTATGATCACCTCAATTGAATTTAAAATGAGGGTGTTATGCTCTGTTTAATGAGAAAGGGAATAATATTTAAAAAAAAATGAAGAATCTTATAAATGAAAATAATAAATGACTAGTGTATGCCATAGCCATTGTCATTTAATAAACTCCTTACCATTTTAAGTGTGTAATTTTGATATGAAAATATTTTATAAAGTGATATTCGAAAATGATTATGTTCATAGAAAGATTGTATTTTACCATTGATTTTTTGTAATGATTATGCTTTGATGATAAATTATGGCATGTGAGTATATTGAACATACTTATTATTAAAATCATATTTTTGGCTATTAACGTGAAAAGAAAAGAGACGAGCACAATGCACCAGTAGAGGATGCCTTACTCATGGCTATGATTATGTTAATGAGAAAAGAAAGAGAAAGTGTGCCATGGCAGTCCGTGTGGTGTACCAATATTAATGTTATACCATAAACCTTAATTATACTTGGTTAATTTAATTGAATGTTATTATGAGTTAAATAGTTGGAAGTAAAGAGGTAATGACTTCATGGGATTTTAAAAATACATATATTTGTATATATGTAAAAAAATGGAGTTGTTACACTGTGGACATGGATGATTTGTGTGAAGTTAACCTGATTGAAAGTTCAATTAATGATTCATTTTAAGACTCTTTTGGTAATGATCATCTAGAAAAATATTTGGCTCATTTCAACATGGACATAGATGATGATTGTTTGGTTAGTAAGGTAAATTCTTTATTATAGACCACTCCACTAATGACTACTGATAGATGGAAAGCCAAAAAAGAAATAGTTTCACCTTCTGAGTCTATTTCACTGCGATTAGTAGAGAAACCACCCCAATTGGAATTGAAACCTTTACCAAATTCTCTGAAATATGTGTTTATAGGACCTTCTGAGACTTTTCCTGTCATTATAGCATCTGATTTAGATAGAAAATAGGAAATTAAACTCATAAAAGTCCTCAATGAGAATAGTGAATGTAACAGCTCCATTTATGTAACAACTCAATTTTTTTAAAAAATTCCATGAAGTTATTACCCCGTTATAACTTAACTCAAAATAACATTTATTTAATTTATACAATATTGAGTTTACATACACATCATTAATTTACAAACATCTGTACAAAAGTCTAACATATACATATTAACCCTAACCATCCACGTAGACTAATTCTGAGGACACTGGTGGGGGTGGCAGCACCTCCACTGCAATTTCAGTCACGTCTATTACAGATATATCTGATATAATCAGTAGTTGCCCAAGGTAAGGCAGTTCGATCCAATGTACAACAATAATAAGTGTCATGGAGAATAGCTGCACAGTTACTCTTCCGAACATGATATGGAAAAAATAGTGAGAATTAGGCTCAACAATAAATCATAATTAATATAGCTCATCACGTCATGTTCATCTGTATAAGCTACAACAAATACCTTAGGTCACATGAATGCACTTTATCTATGCACATGAAAATCGTATAGTAATGACATGTATGGTAGGATTAACTATTTTCAGAATATCATATGATGACTATCAATTTATTCTCATATCAAGCTACTTCGGTTAGGTTGAGTATTTTTTACTCACTAGTACGGGCTTTTCTTGCTCCATCTGACATGGCACACTTTCTCTTTTTTTTCTCTTTAACATAATCATAACCATTGGTAGGGCATCCCCTACTGGTGCACCACATGGATTACCATGTGACCGTGCTTATTTCTTTTCTTTTCACAATAATAGCCAAAAATATGATTTCAATAACAAGTATGTTCATTAAACTCACATCAAAGTATAATTTTTACCAAAAATCATTGGTAATCATGCCATGAACATAACTGTTTCAAATATCACTTTATAAAATATTTCTATGTCAAAATTACACACTTAAGATGGTAAGAAGTTCATGCAATGGCAATGACTATGGCATATACTAGTCATTTATTATTTTCATTTATAAGATTCTTTTTTTTTTAAATATTATTTTTATCTCTTTATTTTCTTGATGTAGGTTTTCATCCTATTTGACCTTCTCTTACTAATCAAAGCATAACTCCCTCATTTTAACTCCTATTTAGGTGATCGTAGTTTCAATTTAAAGATAAAATAATTATCTAAAACTATTATGTTGAAAAGTTTAGCCAAATATTAAATATTCTTGGTGATATTACTCCCTCAAGTGACAAGTTATTCCTTCTCGGGTAGGTTCTGAACTCTACTTACTAATCTGTCCATATCTCTCTCATAAGAATTCCCAATTGAGTGATTCCAGTGGATAAAATTCTGTGACACATATATCTATAATTGTTATGTTAACCATTTATTTTAATTCCCTATAGAATGTTCCCAGAAATTCAAACACAAAAACTTTCCTAACAAATTCTTCCCTGCTTAATTATTTTCTGACCACTGCTTACTAATCAAACCATATCTACCTCATATGGACTCCAAATTGAGTGATTCTAGTGTCTAAAAATCTGTGAGACATAGATCTACATTTTTCATGTTAACCATTTATTTTAATTCCATATCGATTCTTTCCAGAATTTTAAAAATAGAATCATAAAATTTTGCCACCTATAGCCATACCTATACAAACTATCTACATCAGCCTAAGTATTCAAACATAAACCACATGCAAGATTAATATGTAATGTAACAACTTTTTTTATATTTATTATTATACAATATAAAGTTCACATACACATCATTAATCAAAACGTACGTACAACATTTCAAACATATAAATATCTACATCTTATTTATTCTGGTTGACCTATTCTGGAGATTCGGGTGCGGGTGCTTGCACCATCACCAGGATCTGTGCCAACTCACCCACAAACATTTTATTTAGGATCCGCCCATCATAGAATAACTCGATCCAACGTGCAATAAAAGCTAGAGCTATAGAAAAATCTACATATCTAATTTTCTGAACATGACATGGAAATATAGTGAGAATTAAATCCCAGTAAGTTCAACAATAAATCATTATCAATATAGCTCATCACGTCATGTTCAGCTGTATAAACTACAGTAAATAACTTTGGTCATATGAATGCACTATATCTATGCACATGAGAATCGTACAGTAATGACATGTATAACAGGATTAATTATTTTCAGAATATCATATGATGACTATCAATTTATTCTCATATCAAGCTACCCCGGTCAGGGTGAGTATTTTCTACTCTCCGGTATGGGCTTTCCTCGCTCCGTCCGACATGGCCCACTTTCTCTTTCTTTTCTCATTAACATGATCATAACCGTTGGTAGGGCGTCCCCTACTGGTGCACCACACGGATTGCCATGTGACCATGCTCATTTCTTTTCTTTTCACAATGATAGCCAAAAATATGCTTTCAATAACAAGAATGTTCATTAAAATATAACTATTACCAAAAATCATTCGTAATAATGCCATGAACATAACCATCTCAAATATCATTTTATAAAATATTTCCAGGTCAAAATTTCACACTTAAGATGGTAAGAAGTTCATACAATGGCAATGGCAATGGCTATACGAGTCATTTATTATTTTCATTTATAAGATTCATCTTCTTTTTTAAATATTAATTTTATTTCTTTATTTTCTTGATGCAGGTTTTCATCCTATCTAACCTTCTCTTACTAATCAGAGTATAACTCCCTCAATTTAACTCTGATATAGGTGATCGGGGGTTCAATTTCAAGATAAAACAATTATCTAAAACTATTATGTTGAACATTGTAGCGAAATATTAAGAAATCAAGGTGATATTACTCCCTCAATGTATAGGTTATTTCTTCTCGGATAGGTTATGACCTCTACTTTCTAATCTATCCATATCTCCCTCATAAGAATTCCAAATTTAGTAAATCCAGTGGCTAAATATCCGCGACACATGTATCTATAATTCATATGTTAACCATTTATTTTAATTCCTTATAGAATGTTCCCAGAAATTAAAACACTGAAGCTATCCTAACATATTCTTCCCTGATTAACCATTTTCTAATGTTTGTTTACTAATCAGAACATATCTACCTCATATGAACTCTAAATGGAATGATGCCAGTGGCCAAAAATCAGTGACACGTGTATCTATAATTCATTTGTTAACCATTTATTTTAATTCCTTATAAAATTTTCCCAGAAATTAAATCACCAAAGCTATCCTAACATATTCTTCCCTAATTAACCATTTTCTGACCTTTGTTTACTAATCAGACCATATCTACCTCATATGAACTCTAAATTGAATGATTCTAGTGGCTAAAAATCCGTGAGACATAAATATAAATTTTTTATGTTAACCATTTGTTTAGATTCTCTATATAATATTCCCAGAAATTAAAACACAGAAGCTTAATATTCTGCCACCCATAGCCATACCCATGCAGAACTATCTACACCAACCTAAGTATTCAAACATACATAATATGTAACATGATATAGAAACATCCATGACCAATCATCAAAGTTCTGAGATCAGAATCCCATACAAATATTACAAGTTTCAAAACTTTTCTTCAAAAAGAAATATTGTTAAACTTACCTGGAGCACTTAGTCCCCTTGACTTCTCCCTCCTCTTTGTTCCTTTCTTCCTCTCCTTTCCTCACTCTACCTTGCTTTTATTTTTCCTCTCCCTCACTTGGACAAAATTCTAATGTTGTAAGGGTGGATTTTCTTATATAGACCACCAAATAATTCAACTTTCATGATCATGGGTGTACTTTATCACAATTAGGTTACACTTGGTTGAATTTTTGGAAAACAAAAAACTTATGTTCTTGTCTTCCTCTTCCTTAGTCAAGATATGCATAGAAAAAAGAGATTTTTATTTTGAAAATTATGATAATATGTTCTTAAGATATGGGAAAAGATCCCTTTGATTTAGGGATTTATTTACTTTTTCTTTTGTCTTAATCAATTATGATAAGTTTGTTTTTTTAAGTGGCAAATTTCTAGCCGTTCAATCTCTATTATTTGGTTGAACTTATTTGTGTGGGGTAGAAATGTTTTATCCTAATGCTATGTATTATCATACCACTTGCTAAAATTATGAGTGTAGGATATGGATGTTTTGTCCTAAAGCCTTGTATTATCATACCACTTGCTAAATTTTTGTCTTAATGCCATGTCACCTAATCTTGATTACACCATTATTTCATCACTTTAATTTTATTTTTATTTTTATTTTTCCTCTTGAGTTTGGGCTCATTCTTGCCCATTTTTTTTACTTTGGTTAAAATTCTACCTTTCATAATGGGCTTGGTCACATTTTCATGATTTTTGGGGTACCGGTCCAATTTCTATATCCTAGTCCAAGTCTATGTTTTATTTCTTCATTGGGCTATCCTATTGGCTTGCTAAAAATTTATGTGAAGTAGAAAAACTCTATATCAAATGTCCATAGGTGAAAGCCCAATTTATGGGTGGAGATACTAAACTTAGTAACTTTTGCTCTTAAATTAAAAAAAATTACCCTAATCCGATCTTCTTGAAATTTTAAGACCTTTACTTACTTCACAAAAATTTATCTTCCTTACCTAAGAATTTCACCTTTCTTTAGTATGTTTATTTCTAATATTTCCTCTTAGGTTTTCTTTCTTTACCTATTCCATTAATATTAGAACATTTCTATACAAACACGTAATGTGAAGAATTTCTAAGGATTATATTTCCTTAGATATCTAAAAATTGTCTAATAAATTTTATTTCCTTAATTCAATATTTATGTACCTTAACAATAAAAGAAATGAAATTATGGATGTTACTTTGAATACTTTTCTACTTTTATTAATACATGAAACGAAATTAGGGATGTTACATGTAACATGATATAGCAACATCCATGACAAATCATCAAATTTCTAAGATCAAAATCTCATATAAATGTTACAAATTTCAAAAACTTTCAGAAAGAAATATTGTTAAACCTACCTAAGGATCTCCCTAACTCACTTAGTGAATTCATTTTCTTGTTTTCTCTTGAAGGAAGTAGCAAGATTCCTCCTTTCCCTTAACTCTTCTAGCAGCTTAAATAAGAGAAGGAGGGTGAGTTTTTTGAATCCCAAGGATGAAGAAGAAAGATGGATTCAAGTGGAGATTAAGCTAACTTACCTTGAGTACTTAGGCCTCTAGACTTCTCCTTCCTCTTTCTTCCTCTCTTCCTCTCCTTTCCTCACTCTACCTTGCTTATGTTTTTCCTTTCCCTCACTTGGACAAAATTCTAATGTTATAAGGGTGGATTTTGCTTAATTAGACTATCAAATAATTCACCTTTCATGATCATGGGTCTACCTTATCACAATTAGGATGCACTTGATTTATTTTTTGGAAAACAAACAACTCATATTCTTGTCTTCCTCTTCCTTATTCAAGATATGCATAGGAAAAGGAGATTTGTATTTTGAAAATTATGAGAATATGTTCTTAAGACAAGGGACAAGGTCCCTTTGATTTAGGGATTTATTTCCTTTTTCTTTTGTCTTAATCAAGTATAATAAGTTTTCCTTTTTAGTTGGCAAATTTCCAACCCTTGAATCTTCCTTGCCTAACTGAAATTATTTGTGTAGGATAAGGATGTTTTGTCATAATGCTATGTATTATTACCCACTTGCTAAAATTATAGATCTTTTTCCCTAATGCCTTGTATTATCATTCCACTTGCTAAAATTATGAATGTAGGATATAGATATTATCACACCACTTGCTAAATTTTTGTCTTAATGTCATGTAACATAATCTTTATTATTATTACACTATTATTTCATCATATGATTTATTTTATTTTATTTTTTCTCTTGGATTTGGGCTCATTCCTATCCATTTCCTTTGCTTTGGATAAAATTCTATATTTCTTGGAGGGTTTGGTCACATTTTCATAATTTTTGGGCTACCGGTCCAACTTCATTATCCTAGTCTAAGTCTATGTTTTATTTCTTGCTTAAGTTATCCCATGGGCTTGCTAGAAAATTATGTGAAGTGGAAAAACTCTATATGAAGTGTCCATAGGTGAAAGCCCAATTTATGGGTGGAGATGTAAAATTTAGAAATTTCTAACTCTTGAATTAGGAAAATTACCCTAATCTAATCTTCTTAAAATTTTAAAACCTTTACTTACTTCACAAAAATTTATCTTCCTTACCAAAGAATTTCGCCTATCTTTAGTATGTTATTTCTAATTTTTCCTATTAGGTTTTCTCTCTTTACTTGTTCCCATAATGTTAGAAACATTTTCTATGCATACACATAAGGTGAAGAATTTCTAAGGATTATATTTCCTTAGATATCTAAAAATTGTCTAATAAATTTTATTTCCTTAATTAAACATTTATGTATCTTTAAAGAAACAAAATTAAGGATGTTACATTAAATATTTATGTACCTTTATTAATAAAAGAAACAAAATTAAGGATGTTACAGGGAAACCATAGAGTGGACAATAGCAGACATTAAAGGTATTAATCCGTCAATTTGCATGCACATGATACATTTGGAGGACAATGCTAAAATTTCAAGAGAGCCACAAAGACATTTGAATCTAAATATGAAAGAAGTTATGAGAGCTTAAGTGATTAAACTTCTTGATGTGGGTGTCATTTACCCGATTTCTAATAGTGCATGGGTTAGTCCTGTACAGGTACTTCCTAAGAATTCTGGCATTACTGTAATCAAGAATGAGGATAATGAATTAATTCCCACTAGAGTACAAACTGGGTGGCGTGTTTGTATTGACTACCATAAGTTGAATGTTGTTACAAGAAAAGATTATTTTCCACTTCCCTTTATAGACCAAATGCTAGAGAGGTTGGATGGACATGCATATTATTGTTTTCTTGATGGATATTCTGGTTACAACCAAATTCCAATTACACCTGAGAATTAAGAGAAAACTACATTCACTTGTCTTTTTGGAACCTTTTCCTATCATCGAATGCCATTTGGATTGTGCAACGCATCTGCTATATTTCAGCGTTTCATGATAACTATATTTTCTGACATGGTAAAGCGATTTCTAGAAGTATTCATGTATAATTTTTTTGTGCATAGGTCTAGTTTTGAGGAATTTTTATACCACTTAAGATTGGTCTTAATTAGGTGTAAAGAAAAAAAACCTTGTTTTGAACTGGGAAAAATATCATTTCATGGTTAAAAAATGAATTGGTTTGGGACATATTGTGTCAAATCAAGGGATTGAGCCAAAATTGATTTGATTTCAAGTCTTTCACCTCCTCAGACAGTGAAAGAGGTACGTTTTTTTAGGCCATGCAGGGTTTTATCATAGATTCATCAAAGATTTTAGCAAAATCTCCAAACCTTAGTCTAATTTGCTTACCAAAGATGCACCTTTTATCTTTGATGAAGAATGCTTTCAAACTTTTGAGAAGCTCAAATCCCTACTTACCTCTGCACCTATCATTTGACCACCCAATTAGAATCTTCCATTTAAAATCATGTGTGATGCCTCTGATTATGCAATTGGTGTTGTTTTGGGTCAACATCTAGAAAAGTTTCCTTATGTGATATACTATGCTATTAAAACTCTTAATGATGCTCAATTGAATTATTCTACGATAGAAAAATAGTTACTAGCTGTGGTATTTGTTTTAGACAAGTTTAGATCTTATTTATTAGGATCTAAGGTTGTGGTCTTTACAAATTATGATGCACTTAAGTATCTTCTTACTAAGAAAGATGCTAAAACACATTTGATAAGATGGATATTGCTATTGCAAGAATTTGATTTAGAAATTTGGTATAAGAAATGATCTAAAAATGTTGTGGCTGATTACTTGTCTAGGCTAATAGTTGAATCAGATGACAATAACTTGCCTATTGGAGACTCATTTCCAGATGAGCAACTCATGTCTATTTCTCAGTTACCTTGGTTTACTGACATTGCTAATTATCTTGCCACATGTCAAATGCCTACACATTGGAGTAATCAAGATCGGGTAAAATTTTTAGCAAAAGTAAAGAAATTTTTTTGGGAAGATCCATACTTGTTTAAGTATTGCCTTGATTACATCATTCGGAGATATGTTCCTAAGAGCGAGCAATATAGTGTTATTTCTTTTTTGTCATGATCATATTTGTGGAGGTCATTTTAGTGCTACAAAAATTGCTGCAAAAGTCTTGCAATGTGGCTTCTATTGACCATCATTATTCAAAAATGCCCATTTGTATTGTAGTTCTTGTGAGCATTGTCAAAAATTGGGCAATATCTCACGCAGGAATATAAACCCTTTGAGTCCTATTCTTATTATTGAGATATTTGATGTCCGGGGAGTTAATTTCATGGGTCCTTTTCCTAATTCTTTTGGTAATTTATACATTCTTGTTGCTGTGGATTATGTGTCAAAATGGGTAGAGGCTTTTGCATGTAAAACACATGATCACAAGATTGTGGTAAAATTTTTGAAAGAAAATATTTTTTCAAGGTTTGGCACACCACAGGCTATCATTAGTGATGGGAGAAAATATTTTTGTAATAGGCATTTTGAGCAATTATTGAGGAAATATGGCACCACACACAAAGTTGCTACCACATACTACCCTCAGGTTAGTGGTCAAGTTGAGATTTCAAATAGAAAAGTTAAAAACATTTTAGAGAAAATGATTAACCCAAGTAGGAAAGATTGGTCTTTGAAACTTTCTGATGCTTTATGGGCTCATTGTACTGCTTTTAAAACCATTATTGGAATATCTCTTTACTAACTTTTGTATGGCAAGGCCTGTCATTTACCTGTTGAATTAGAACATAAAGCTTATTGGGCCATCAAACAATTTAACTTTGCTCTTGACAAAGTAGATTCCCATAGAAAGCTTCAACTCAATGAACTGGAAAAAATAAGGAATGAAGCATATGAAAATGCAAAATTGTATAATGATCAAATGAAAGTTTTTCATGATAAAAATATTTTAAGAAACTCATTTAATATAGATCAAAAAGTCCTTCTATATAACTCTGGTTTGCATTTATTTCTAGGAAAACTACGTTCTTGATGGTTAAGACCATTCATTGTTCGTACTATTTATCCACATGGTGCATTAGAGATTGAAAATCCCAAAACTGGTGATGTGTTTAAAGTCAATAGCCAAAAATTGAAATCATTTTTGGAATTATGCAACCTAGAGGTAAAGGAGACACTTTTGCGTGATCTTGTCTACCGGGATTGATTTTCTTCCTTTGTTAGAAGTTGCTACGCACACTATTTAAGTGAGATCTTTCTTTATTTAGTTTGCATTATTTTGTTCCCTCATTGCTATCTTCTTTTGAATTGCAATTGTTTTCTTATTTTTGTTGCTTTTGATATTTTTTGTTAAAAAAAAATTTGAATTAAAAATGGAACACATACTTGAAAACTTGAAATATCATTTTCCTTCTCTTCCACCCAATGCATTGATGAAAATTTATAAAGCACAGGTTGAAAGATTGAGGTTAATGATGAACATGGGAATACCTGCTAATGTTCATTGGCTAATTAAAGCTAAGGTACAATTACCAAGTGAGTCTGCAAATGGTTTTATTTCTTACATACCTGGTCTAGGAAAAAGTAGTTTTCTAAAATGCATAAATCTAAAAGAATGGGTGTCTACTACAAATGTGATTATGAAACTTGCAACACACGTTGCCATTCTTTAGGATGGGTTCATGTAAATTGAGAAGATAAAATAAAATTCATTAAGGATGGCTTGAGTAAGGAGTCATTGGACGATGAGTTTCATCTAACATCTCTTAAGATGTATCATAATGGATTTGTGCATATCAAGATTGTTGGTTTATGGCTTCATTTTAAAAAAGAACAGAAAAGATATAGTCTTAAGATTATAACGATAAAAGACTCTGTTTGCCAATTTATAAGAAAATTGGACAGGAAGCATATCTTCGATCCATAGAGGGCACTTAAGCCGTTACTGAATGTAAAACCAGAGGAAGATATGAGCCACAATCATAACTACTATCACGTCCTTACTTTTAAGGGCATGTGAAACACATGCTTTATAAACAAATATTTTTTCATAACATGTATAATACACTACTTTATCATTGAAAACATTTACATATAGGTATTCCAAATTATACACAATATACAAACCAAGTCTATAAATATCAAACTAACAACAGAAGCAAGGATCTTGTTTGTGGTGTTCAAAGCATAATCTAGAGTACAAGTAATAGGCTCACCAGAGACTATGTCGCCTAGCTGATTACCTATCTAAAGGGAAATGACCAAACTTTATATTCTTATATGAAAAAATGTGAAAATATCGTATAGTGAGTTTGACGACTCAGTGAGCAGATAATACCTCCTATGTCTCTTAGGTCAACATATCGATGTACTCATATATTAAAATTTATCACATTGAAAATTACAGTTCAGAAGTATATCCATATGGGACCCGTATTTCAAATATTCTTAGTTCAAATCACATTCAGATATCCAAAATCATATGCAATATGGTATTATCATTATTCAAATATTGTTATGTATCAAAATATCTCACATGAAAACATTAGGAAGATCCCATATCAGAACCACCAAATCAGAGTTCAAACCCTTCCGTACTTTGGTGGTGTAGGATTTTCCTAAACTCAGCATATCAGCCAAGGTTTTCCCTACCACCATTCAAGAGGACACGCGAAGAGACTCTAATATGGGTATTTCCTAAGCACAAACTAGGGAGAGCAAATCACATATCATATAGTCGGTATCTCGCCCAAATAGGAGGATCCCGCTCTCTTTCACATATTGTATCCCGTGTGTTGGCTATCACACGAGACTAGCACCACCTCTACTAGCTGAGGTGTCAAGGTGCACTAGGGCTAACATCACCTGCTATTAACAAAAAATGTTTCCAATATCATTCCCCCACAAAAATTATAATTGCACATGTGCCATATCGTTCAAAACAGAGGTTTCAGTATAATACAGAATTTTCAATCTCAATAAAATTCCTCTGTCAAAAATTGTTCAATCAGGGTTATCATATATACATGCCCTTTTCCAAGGCAATCTTATAGCTTTACATATCAATGCCACGTGCACAATATATTTCCTTTGCCATATGATGAGAAATACATTTAGAATAACATATTCAATGATTTCAAAAATCTATTTTCAAAACTATACTCTTCTTGAACTATATTCCAAACTGTAAACAAATCAGATAATTTAATCAATTTTAGAGACATATAAAGTATAAATAACTTGTAAACAGAATAAATTATACATTTAAATTTCACGAAGAGCATAGGGTAAGTCATAGAAAGAATTATCTACTCATAGAGTAAGGCTCCAGGTTGGATAGCCCTAAAATGCACTTTTCTAATCTAAGTGTGACCAAATTAACCTAAAAAACGAGTCTAGAGGGTCCAAAAACCTAGGAAATGACTACAAAATTGCAAAATTTGACCTTCGAGAACTTGGTCAACACTAGTTAAATGATGGGTACTATTCATAATCGGAATCACTAGTCATGACTGTCGGATTTACTATTCACATCGGCCAAAATCACTATTTACGCCAGTTGGAGTTACTGTTCATGACACAAAAAATTGTTAGATGGTTGTGAAACTTTATATCCTATAGTTTATTTATCTCCTCAATCCATCTACGGTGTTAGATTTTTAATTTGAGGTCGCTAAATAGAAGTTTAAGAGCTTACATTTTTCTAAAATTTTCTACTTATGATCTATAGCGATTTTGCAGCCTATTTGAAAATTTATTCGGCTAATATCGTAGTACTCTTTGTCCTGAATCCAGTGGTACCCTTAGTTTTGAGATTTGATGCTCGAAAATACTCCAGATCTAGAGAGAAAACACTATTTATACTATTCATTCACCTTGTTTACGAAAATTTTTCATTCTTTTTTTAATATTGATGGAAGGACCATTCTACAAATATTCAATTTTTTGAGGGAGGTCCTTGCAAATTTCATTATTTACATTTTGACCCCTAAACTTTTAGGAAATTATACTTTGACCCCAAGAATATTAATAAGTTTTTCATTTTCATCCCTAAAACCTTTCAATTACATCCATACTCCTTTATTTCTTTTAATTATCCATACATAAATGAAAATTACTAAATCTTAGGGGTGTTACATTCTTCCCCCTTAAGAAATTTGATCCCTAAATTTCAAACCATCCTATCACAAATAGGGAATGAAGTCAAGGCATAAATTATAATTATTAACTTCACTACTCAAACTATTGGGGATATCTCTTTTTTGTATCATCTTTACTTTCTAATGAGTCTCTTCACTTGTGTGATTTTTCCATATAACCTTAACCATAGGGATTTCCTTCAACCATAAGTTCTTCACTTGTCGATTAACAATGGACATCGATTTTTACTCATAATTAAGCCAAATTCCTATCCAATAGAATTTCTTGAAATTAGATAACATCAGAAGAATCTGATAGGTACTTCCTTAGCATTGATACAAGAAAGACTGTATCAACATCACTTAATCCTGATGGCAAGGCTAGGCGATATACTATTATGCCTACTTTGTTCAAAATTTCAAAAGAGTCTATATACTCAAGTTTAACTTTTTCCTTCTTTCCAAACCTTATTACTTTTTTCATGGGTGAGTCCTTTAAGATATTTTGATCACCAAATGATAATTTCTAATGCTCAACATTCCTGGTCCTTATAGACATTTTGATATGTATTGAGCTACTTGTATTCTTTTCTAATCAATTTCACTTTATCAACAATATCTTATAATAAGTCTGACCCCACTGAATCATTTAACATAAATTTTGTAATACCTCTTACAAAAGGCTTTAAGTCATCTAATCTCACTTTATTATAGGAAAATTCTGCTAAAGGATCTCCCACCAAACTCGAAGACATATGTTTGAAGCATGCTCTCCAAACTAGCATCATCTATTTAGGTTAGTCATATTCTATCTATTGTATGTTATTTCAAATTAGATTCCAAAAGCTTAACTTTACTCAACTCACTCACTTATTAGTAAACCTACGATGTTCATGTAAAACCTCAATGATGCCATTTGTATATTGGCCTAATTATTACTAATTTGGGCAAGTTCAACTAAGGATAAATAATTCATCTCAACTTTCACCAAAATTATATAAAGACACCTAAAGCATAACTTTTAATACATAAACACATCATTTAGATTTACTATTAGCTATAATATAATCTAACTAAGATCATAAAGGTTCCTGAATAACTCTCATGAAACAATATATTCAATTATTTTTACTTTCTGATATACCAAACAACGAAAAATATTTCACTTATATCTTCTTTTTACCACGATGGTAATAAAATTCTTTCATATCTTAGTATATCCTTATTGCCTTGAGGTTATCCATATTCACAATCAATGGCTTCTTCTGAAATCTCCTTTCTCAACAATTATTCACACGTGAATTTTCAAATCTCTACATAATTCACATCCTAGATACTAGACTTAACTTAACATGGTATAAACCCTTAACACAAATACCTTGATCGTTTTACATTTTTTTCGGACATGGTTCTCAAAATATTCTCCATTACTTTAATCTACTAACTACTTGGACACCATAATAATTGAGTTTCAAAGAAAAGAAATTAATTTTCCTTGTAATGAGGGAAAATAACCTTGCATTTAATGTCAAACATTAATGAAGGAGGGTGCAGCAGAAAAAGTAGAATACATAATAGAGCATGGTGCCAAAATAGAAAGTTAAAAGTTTGGACAAAGTATTGAAAGAAAATAAAAATCGGTGACCATAATTCTTGAAAAGCTATAAACATAACTTAGCTTTTATTTCGATAAAAATAAGTGGCCACAAGTTTTGAATATATTTGCCAAAATATAATTCAAAGCTATTATTATTCGGTGGAAGAATATCACATGGATCAGAAGCATTTTTGAGCTGATAAAAGTTTGTGAAAAATAAATAGCACATAGTTAATTGGTAGTATACAATTGGTTGCTTTAAAATAGATGTAATCAATTAACTGTAAAATAAACCATTCCAAATTAAAAATTCTCAAAATAGTTGGTCGACTTAATAATATCGATAGTCGACTAGCAAGAAAATTGGAAAAACAAGATAAATCATTTGATTGTCCCTCTTCAACATTTAATTGGTTTGCATTTTCACTTTCTTTATTTTTCAATGACGCCTATCACTTACAACTTCCCTACAAGAATCAAGACATCCATGCTTCATCAAAGACAACAAGGAAAAGGAAAAATTCTGATGATTTTTTAACCTTATTCTCTTCATGTGGCTAATATCAGCCATAATCATAACTACTATACATATGCATGTGTGCCGTCATTTTTTAAATTCAACTTCAATTTAGCTGATATCTATTGGCCACTCACATAGCTGTTGTAAGCCTATTTGCATAGCTATTATAAGTATGCACTTCTCTGAGTTCTATAAATGTACACATTAGTATCTTTACCTTCATACTCAAAGTTAGGGTGAGTGTAGTTATGGAGGGAACCACATTCCGTTAGTTTCGAAATATTTATGTCTTTTGTGGTTCCAGTTTTAGAAAAGATGGAGAGTATGTGAAAGCAGCACAAAATCTGGGTATGGTGTTGGCCAAGAGAAAAATTCATTTAGTCTATGGTAGGGTAAATAGGGTGTATGCCTACAGCTGCACATGTAGGAGGATGTCAAGTTCTAGGTATTATTCCTACAGCCCTAGCTGCATCTAACATTATAGGGTAGACAGTTGGGGAAGAATTTAGGGTAGCTTCCATGCATGAGCGCATGGTAAGAATGATGAGCAATGTTGATGCCTTTATTGCCTTACCAGGTGGTTTTAGTACTTTAGAGGAGATTTTCCAAATAGTTTCTTGAGCACAACTGAATATGCATCACAAATGGATAGATTTGTTAAATGTTAACCATTTCTTGGATGGTTTGTTGTCTTTTCTTGATCAAGTTATGGAACAAAGGTTTATTTCACACTCAGCACAATGAATTCACATCTCGGCTTCTAATGCTGATGAGTTGATTTATGCTTTACAAGCATTTGTTCATGTACCTGATCCAGCTACAGCTCAAATAGATTGGACGGCAAACAACTGCAGGAAGCACAAATTGGACTTGGATCTTCATCTGTAACTGTAGTAAGACATGGCCATTACTGTACGACTTCTACTTTCTTAGGATCTACTTGAATACTATCCTTGTTAACCACATGTCTTAAGAAAGTAACACAAGTAATTCAAAATTCACATTTTGAATGCTTAGCATATAATTGATGTACACTTTGAGTTTGTAAAACTATCAGCAAATATTGCTTATGATCCTTTTTATAAGATTCTATAAAAAAATAGAGGGTCAAGATAAAATTTGTGTATAAGTTAAGTTATTACTCTAAAAGTCTAAGTGTCTCTTGCTAAATTCAAAATCTTTTTCTTAACATAGAAATATAGAAATTCAATTAAATATATATGCAAATAATTTGCGTCCAATAGGATTTGAACTTGAAATATACTAGTATATCATCAATAAATACAATAACAAGTTGATCCAAGAATGGCTTAAGTACTCTATTCATAAAGTTCATAAATGCAGCTGGGACATTTGTCAAACAAAATGACATCACTAAGAACTCATAGTACTCATACTGAGTCTTGAAAACTATTTTCATAATATCCTATTCCCTTATCCTTAATTGATGATATCCAGATCTCAAATCAATTTTTTAGTTCCTTAAGTTCAGTCGATATCATTCTATATAGGGATATAGATACTAGTTAGGTTCTATGAAGTAAATCAATATCAAATTTTATTTCTCGTTTCGGGGTAATCTAAGCAATTCTTCTGGGAACTCATTAGGAAATTCCTTAACCACTGGAACCTGATCTACATTAGTATACTTTATATCAACATATCTCACCACTGTCAAATATCCTTGGCATCCTTTTTGTAATAACTTATGGGCTACTAAAGCTAAAATTAAATTACTTAGTACATGCTTCCAAAATTGTTCACTACTTGCAACTCCTTTACTAACATTTTATGCTATTGATGACATCTTCATACTGTATTAGCTAGAACGCACTTCAGAACATTTAAACAAGGTCAATTCATTTTGACTTTATTCTTTAACATGCTTATACAATGTCTTAACAATCAATCATAAAATTTTTATGTCTATCTAAGAGTCCTTGACATAAATTATCCATTTTGCATACCTTAAATTTTAAATTTCCATAGGCAAACCTTCATTTCTCATAATGCTTGTACATAATATTATTGAAAACCAAACTATCTTTGTGTAATGACCGTTTATATATATATAGCCACCGATAACGGATTCTAAGCAACGAACCATACACATCTATATAAGCAGCTAATATTCCATTATCATAATATTCGAACTACATCAGAGATCAATATTTATAGATAAGTGACATTGAGTCACATAACTACATCAACTTAACATGAACCCTATACCGCACATCTCCCATGGGTGTAAAGGGTGGAGGAGGTGGTGATGGCATCAGGATCTGTACGAAACATCGCCATCCATTGGACCTTCCATGATCAAGTGTACGGAAGCAATTAGTGTATCGTTTGCGCTTATCTGAACATAACACCAACAATGATGAGAATAGAGGTTCCCAATAAGTTTAACATTAAAAGCATCATACGATAAATAAGGAAAACACAATGTTATGTCTAGGTGTATAAACTACAGAAAACATTTTCTCTTTGTATATGATAAAGTAACAAGAATGTATAGCATGCTTTCATATTCAACAGACAGGTTATGCATCAATATCAGGCATGTATAATAACTAGGTTATACTTCAATAATATGCTTGTGTATCTATCTTTGCAGTACTTTTATGCAGGGTGACTAATCGTCTGTGGCCACATCGCAACACTCAGTGACTAATCGTCTGTAGCCACATCTCCACACTCAGTGACTAATTGTCTGTAGCCACATCTCAACCATATATATCAACATGATATAACCATGTATACATCAAACAACTCACCTTTATCATTATCCTTGCCATCCACAATCAATTTCGTCTCTTTATACAATCAATATGTAACAACTCCTATATCGTCATACATTAATGTACACATCATATTCTTTAATCATCATGACTGTAACAACTCCATTTAAGTAAAAAAAAATTTTTAAATACCATGAAGTTATTACCTCGTTACAACTTAACTCAAAATAACATTTATTTAATTTATGCAATATAGAGTTTACATACATATCATTAATCAATAACATCCGTACAAAAGTCTAACACATATAATTACATCTTATTCATTCCTGTTGACCAGTTCTGGAGATACGAGTGCGGGTGGTTGCACCTTCACCGGGATCTTAGTCAACTCGACCATAGACACCATATATATTTCTGGGATTAGCTCAAAATAGAGTAACTCGATCCTTGTCAAACTTTCACACTTAAGATGGTAAGAAGTTCATACAATGGCAATGGCTATGGCATATACTAGTCATTTATTATTTTTATTTATAAGATTCTTCTTCTTTTTTAAATATTAATTTTATTTCTTTATTTTCTTGATGCATGTTTTCATCCTATCTAACCTTCTCTTACTAATCAGAGTATAACTCCCTTAATTTAACTCCGATGTAGGTGATCTTGATTTCAATTTAAAGATTAAATAATTATCTAAAACTATTATGTTGAACAGTTTAGCGAAATATTAAGAAAACAACGTGATATTACTCCCTCAAAGTATAGGTTATTTTTTCTTGGGTAGGTTCTGACCTGTACCTACTAAACTGTCCATATTTCCCTCATAAGAATTCTGAATTAAGTGATTCCAGTGGCTAAAAATCCGTGACACATATAGCAATAATTTTTATGTTAATAACTTATTTTAATTCCCTATAGAATGTTCCCATAAATTAAAACACAGAAGAAATCCTAAAATATTCTTCCTGGCTAACGAATTTATGACTATTGCATACTAATCGGACCATATCTGCCTCATACGGACTCCAAATTGAATGATTCCAATGGCTAAAAATCTGTGACACATATATCTATAATTCTTATGTTAACCATTTATTTTAATCCCTTACCAATTCTTTCCAGAATTTTAAAAACAGAAGTTCAAAATTTTGCCACCCATAGCCATACCTATGCAGAACTATCTACACCTGCCTAAGTATTCAAACATACATAATATGTAACATGATATAGCAACATCCATGACCAATCATCAAAGTTCTAAGATCAAAATCTCATATAAACATTACAAGTTTCAAATCTTTTCTTCAAAAAGAAATATTGTTAAATTTACCTTCAGCACTTAGTCCTCTAGACTTCTCCTTCCTCTTTCTTCCTCTCCTTTCCTCACTCTACCTTGCTTCAATTTTTCCTCTCCCTCACTTAGACAAAAATTATAATGTTATAGGGGTGGGTTTTGCTTAAATAGACCACCAAATAATTCACCTTTCATGATCATGGGTCTACCTTATCACAATTAGGATACATTTGGTTGAATTTTTGGAAAACAAACAACTCATGTTCTTGTCTTTCTCTTCCTTAGTCAAGATATGCATAGGAAAAGGAGATTTGTATTTTGAAAATTATGATAGTATGTTCTTAAGATAAGGGACAAGGTCCCTTTGATGTAGGGATTCATTTCCTTTTTCTTGTCTTAATCAATTATGATAGGTTTGCCTTTTTAGGTGGCAAATTTCTAGCCCTTGAATCTCCATTATTTGGTTGAAATTATTTGTGTGGGATAGGAATGTTTTGTCCTAATGTCATGTATTATCATACCACTTGCTAAAATTATGAGTGTAGGATATAGATGTTTTGTCCTAAACCCTTGTATTATCGTACCACTTGCTAAAATTATGAGTGTAGGATATAGATTTTTTGTCCTAAAGCCTTGTATTATCATACCACTTGCTAAGTTTTGTCTTAAAGCCATGTAACCTAATCTTTATTATATTATCACATGATTTATTTTATTTTATTTTTCCTCTTGGATTTGGGCTTATTCCTACCCATTTCCTTTGCTTTGGATAAAATTCTACCTTTTTTGGAGGGCTTGGACACATTTTCATCATTTTTTGGGCTATCGGTCCAATTTCTATATCCTAGTCCAAGTCTATGTTTTATTTCTTGTTTAAGTTATCCAATGGGCTTGCTAGAAACTTATGTGAAGTGGAAAAACTCTATATAAAGTGTCCATAGGTGAAAGCCCAATGTATGGGTGAATATGTTAAACTTAGTAGCTCTAGTTTTTGAATTTGAAAAAATTACCCTAATCCAATGTTTTATTGAAATTTTAAGACCTTTAGTTGTTTCCAAAAATTTATCTTCATTACCCAAGAATTTCACCTTTCTTTAGTAGATTATTTATAATTTTTTTCTCTTAGGTTTTCTCTCTTTACCTATTCCATTAATGTTAGAATATTTCTATGCATACATGTAAGGTGAAGAATTTATAAGGATTATATTTCCTTAGATATCTAAAAATTGTCTAATAAATTTTATTTTCTTAATTAAATATTTATGTACCTTAAAAAGAAATGAAATTAGGGATGTTACTTTGAATACTTTTGTATTTTTATTAATTCATGAAACGAAATTAGGGATGTTACAATGACCATCATAATAGGACTATGCATTAACCAAGCACATAACTAATATTATGCATAATATCATCACCACATCATTTAACAAATATGTATTAATACACTTACCGACAATGCATACCTTATATCATGTAATCCTCATGCATTGATATACTAGCATAGGCATCAAATCAATATGCATTTCATCTATACATTGCACATCTAGCTCATATGCAATTCCCTTACATATATCTCGTCAATATATAACAAATTCACTTGCATAGGTTTCATTAATATGTATTTTTATCCATACATCTCATCATTATGCAACATGTGATTCAATTTCTCATAATAAAAGGATGGAATTCACACTATAATGCATCATTAAAAAGGTATTTATTTGTACTTTAGTTCCCCTTAGTATCATTCATTCAATGGAGTTCATTTAGACCCTTTAAAATGCAAAACAGAGCAAAAAAGCCTCAAGAACAGCCTGGCCATGTCACCAAGCACGGCTGTCCTTTAAGCTGTGAAAACCGTGCTGAAAAATCACAAAACAAACTGAAGTACGACCGTGCTTTGGGTTTTCCCTGCAGTCCAAATTTTCGTCCAATCAGACCTTCCTTTACTAAAAAGAACATAACTACCTCATTTTAACTATGATTAAGGTGTTTTCAGTGTCTTTAGTAAGCTAAGACAATTATCTACAACTTTGGTGTTTACTAATTTAACATATTAGAAACAAAAGCAGGTGAAAATGTTTCTGAAAACAGCATCATGATTCTGTGCGTTAAATCTGACCTTTCTTCACTCATCAAGTAATATCTCTCTCATTTCAAATCCGATCAAGGTAATTCCAGAGGCATTAGAAAGATAAGAAACAGGGCTACAATGAATATGTTATACATATTTCCAGATTAGATATAAATCATAACCAACAGAATCAACCATACAGAGCATTGATTTTCACCCCTTTCTAGCCCCAAAATCAGCAAACACATGTATGATCTATGCATCCAACTCTCACTTTTCATGGACAACCATAAATATACATCATGAATCATCGAAAGAGGATATTTGAAACACTTATAAATCATTCAAATTGCATGAACTTCCATAAAAATATGAATAATGTTAAACCTACCAAACCAGAGATTCTTTCTCTTCTCAAGCTTTCCTTGGATTTCTTCCTCTTGATCACTCTCCTTCCTCCTTTCTCTTGAATTTTCACCTTTGCTACGTTTCTCTCACCTCTCTCTCTCTCTCTTTTTCCTTCCTCTCCTTCTCTTTGTCTCTCTCCCTTCTCCCCTTTTCCTTTGGTCGCCCCCTTTCTTTCCCTTCACCTTTTTGGCCTACTTCTCCCCCAAGCCACTTCTCCAAGTCAACTACTTCTTCTCCAAGCCAAGGATAAGATATTTTAATCCAAGCTTCTCCAACAAGCTTAGCCAACCTCTCCTCCAAGGCAAGGAAAAACAATATTATTTAAATCTCAAACTTCTAGAAGGTTGCCTCTCCTTAACACATGCCTTTTCTATCTTTAAGAATTACATTTTTACCATTTAGCCACTTTATCATTTTTCTAAGGTTTCATTGATGTTCCATTTTATTCTCTTCCATTTCCTTCACCATGAAAATTATTTTCCACTTATTAAAATTTGGGATGTTACATTTCTCCCCCCTTAAAAGGAATTTTGTAACGTCCGAGTTTTTTTTCGATACGCATGTTACATATGCCATATGTATAAACACAATATATATATATATATATATATATATATATATATATATATACATATTTATTACAAACCTCATACATGTTATAATTATACAATACAACATTTCAAAACACAATATACATGTTTACATATATATTACAAACCTCACACATATTATATTTATACAATATAACATTTCAGTACATAATTAAGAGTCTTTATACAGCACTTCACCCTTGAAATACAAAGGGTGAGGAGGTGGTGCTGACATCTAGATCTCCATCAGTAACGTCATTTTGTGTTGCATTTCATTTCTTTTTATCTGAACATAACACCACAATAATAGTGAGAACAAAGGTTCCCAGTAGATTTAACATAAATAAAATATGATGAGAAAACAGGAGTTATGTTCAGCTGTATAAGCTACAGAAAAATATTAAAATTTTGAGATAAAATCATAATTTTTGTTTATGCATAATTATCATACTACACATGCACTAGAAGTCCATTTTTTTTTCTAATGCTTAGCCCTATCACAGCTTTTAATTTACTCATTTGCTATATGCATAGTGACTTATCGACTATAGTCACAATAAGTGATCTGGAAATGTGAGTACATCACCCTCCTGCCTCCTCACATTACCATTGACACTCGATTGGAGTGGCCCTCCCTTGGTTCACTCAAGCTAATAGGGCGTCCCCTACTCGGTACTGTCTCAAGCCATACAACTAGTCGATATTCATCCATACATATAAATGTATATATATAAATTCATATTTATCAAATACAATATATATCTATCAAGCAACTCGTCATGAGTTTTACGCTTGCCATTTAATTACTTTCATAATATGATGCATCATTTTTATACCAAATGATTAATAATCATTCATCACATACCAATATTCAATATAATACATTTTAAATCAAATAAAGAAAAAAAGTAAATTTTAGATACCAAAATCATCATTTTAAAAGTATTTTTCTTGAATATATGTTTCTTAAAAATATTACAACAAATAAGATTATTTTTAGACATAAAACAGTGAAAAGTATAATAATTCAGCACCCAACACGGCCTGGCCATGTTCAAGACATGGCCATACTTGAAAAATACTTCAAACATGCTTAAAAACAGCCCCGAACATGGCCTACCCGAGTTGAAGCAACCTAGAACACTGCTTGGTCGTGTTCTGTGACCTTTCTTCACTTATTTAATTATATCTCCCTCATAAAAACTCCGATTGAGGGGATTTCAAATCCTATAGAACTCTAAGACAATTATCTACAACTTTTGTGTTTATTATTTCTTCAGATTCTTTACGGATTATTCCCCGAAAATTAAAACAAAAACGCTTATTTTTACTATCTTGAATTTTGACCTCTGCTCAATTAACTAGCCATAGCTTCCTCATATGAACTCCAAATTAAGTACTTTTAAAGCCTATAGATCCGTGAGACATATATCTACAATTCATATGTTTACCATTTCTTTACAATCCTTACCAAATTTTCCAAGAATTCCAAAAACCGAAACTTTCCCAATTATTCCGAAATTTAGCTTAATTTATCTTCTCCTTTGATTTTCTTTTATATAATCCCATGCACCCATATGCATGTCCAAACATCCAAAACAGAATTTCATATAAATATCTAGACCACATGTTATCCAAAATCACATCGAAACAAATCTAAAAATGTATATATAATTTTGTACAAAAATTTATTAGAAGATGTTAAACCTACCTCAAATTCCTTTAAATTCGGTGCTTGATTCCTTGATTTCTCTTTACTCTTTCTCTTCTTCTTCTTCCTCTTTCTCTTCTTCTTCCCCTTTTCTCTTCTTCCCCTTTCTTTTTCTCCTTTTCTTTTTCTTCTCTTTTCTTTTTCTCCTTTTCTTTTTCTTCTCTTTCCCTCCGTCACTCCCTCCCCTTCTCCTTCTTATCTTCCTATTATTTTATTTTATTTTTTCCCTACTTACCCCTTACCTACCACCTCTTTATCTCCAAAATGTCCTTGCCATCATCCATAATTACACTAATGCCATCCCCATTAATTACATAAATTAAATGTCATTTTAACCATTTCTACTATCTTATTTGACTTAAGTAAAAATAATTTAATCCTCCCATAAGATCCAAAATCCGTTCTCCTCTCTGAAAGAAATAAATTTCAATTAGTAACATAAGAAAAAAATTAGGGATGTTACAGTTCTCCCCCCTAAAAAGAATTTTTTCCTCAAAATTCAAGGTTTACCTGTCTTCAAACAGTTGTGGATACGTCTGTCTCATGTCATCTTCCCTTTCCCATGTGGCTTCTTCCATTGTTAAACTCTCCCAACCTACCTTCACCAATGGAATGGTTTTATTTCTCAACTATTTCACTTCTTTATCCAGAATTACTATCGGCCTCGATCGGTAGGTTAGATTCTTGTCTACAGCTATTATTTCTTCTTGAATTATGTGCAACAGATCTGGTCGATACTTTCGAAGTTGAGAAACATGGAACACATCATGCAGATTTGATAAATGCGGAGGAAGTGCAATTTGATACGCCGATGATCCTATCCTTTTCAAAATTTGATAAGGTCTTAAATATATCGGACTCAATTTCTTAATTTTCATTGCTCGGCCAATTCCGGTAGCAGGAGAAATTTTCAAGAACACATACTCACCTTCTTAGAATTATATCAGTCTCATTTTCCTATCAAAATAGTTCTTTTGTTGACTCTGAGCTATTCGCATTTTATCTCGAATTATCTATATTTTCTCAGAAGTATGTTGCACTAACTCGGGCCCTAATAACCTTTTCTCCCCCACTTCATTCCAACATAATGGCGATTTACATCTCCTACCATACAAAGCTTCATAAGGTGCCATTCTGATACTAGAATGATAACTGTTATTATACGTAAACTCGCCTAGTGACATATATCCATTCCATCCTTTTCCTTACTCTAGCATGCACGCTCTTAGCATATCCTTTAAAGTCTGTATATTTCTCTTTGTTTGACCATCTGTTTGAGGATGATATGCAGTACTAAAACACAAATGAGTACCAAAAGCTTCTTGTAGTGCTCTCCAAAATCTGGAAGTAAATCGAGGATCTCGATCTGAAATAATACTATTAGGAATTCCATGCAACCGTACAATTTCCTTCATATACAACTGGGCCAACTTAATCAATGAGTAGTTTTTCTTAATGGGTAAAAAGTGCGCAGATTTCGTCAGTCTATCAACTATTACCCATATCGCATCATGACCTGTCTGAGTCTTAGGTAATCCAACAATAAAATCCATAGATATACTATCCCATTTCCACTCAGGGATTTCTAAAGGTTGTAACATCCCAGAAGGTTTTTGATATTCTATCTTCACCTTTTGACAAACCAGACACTTAGACACATATTCAGCAATGTCTCTCTTCATTCCTGGCCACCAGTATAATCTTTTCAAATCTTGATACATTTTTGTAGATCTTGGATGGATTGTATACTTACTTTGATGAGCTTCTTCCAGAATCTTAGCCTTCAAATTCTCTCCTTGTGGTATACATGTTCTGCCCCGGTACATAATAATTCTATCCTCTGACATTGCAAAGTCAGGCTGATCTCTTCGATCTTGTAAAAATTGATCATGTGTCTGCGCTTCTTTAATCTGAGTCTTCAAGTCACTTTCAATTCTTAATTCACTAACAATCAAACTACCAGGGACAGTCATAACTGATAATTTCAAATTTCTGAATTCCTCAATTAGCTCCATTTCTTTTATCAGTATTTGACTTAAATGCAACGACTTCCAGCTCAACGCATCAGCTACTACATTTGACTTCCCTGGGTGATACTTTAATTCAAATTTGTAATCATTAATGAATTCCATCCGCCTTTTTTGCCTCATATTCAATTCTTTTTAGTCAAAGAGATACTTTAAACTCTTGTGATCACTGTATATTTCAAATACAGCTCCATACAAGTAGTGTCTCCAAATCTTCAGGGCAAAAACAATAGCAGCCAACTCTAAATCATGAGTAGGATAGTTCTCCTCATGCGCTCTCAATTGTCGAGACGTATAAGCAACGACCCTACTTTCTTGCATCAAAACACAATCTAAACCTTTCTTGGAAGCATCTATATAGACTACAAAGCATCCAGAAGGGTTAGGAACAACTAGAACAGGTGGAGAAGTCAATTTGACTTTAAGCTCTTGGAAACTATTCTCACATTCTTCAGTCCAATTAAAGAGACATCCTTTTCTGGTCAATCGAGTCAAAGGCAAAGTTATTTGAGAGAATCCCTGTATAAACCTTCTATAATATCCTGCTAAACCCAAGAAACTTCTAATTTCAGTCACAGTTTTTGGTCTCTCCCATTTCAGCACTGCTTCAGTTTTACTGGGATCCACCGACACATCATCGTTAGAAATTACGTGACCCAAAAACTTTACTTCTTCTAGCCAAAATTCACATTTTTCCAACTTAGCGAAAAGTTTCATTTCCTTCAAGACTTGAAGTACTAATCGAAGATGCTGGTTATGTTCTTCCTCACTCTTAGAGTAGATTAAAATATCATCTATGAACACTACTACGAATTGATCCAAGTACGGTCTAAAAATGCGATTCATATAGTCCATAAAGACTGCAGGTGCATTTGTGACCCCAAAAGGCATGACTAAAAATTCGTAGTGTCCATACCGAGTTCTAAAAGCTATTTTTGGAATGTCTTCTTCTTTAACTCCGATCTGATATCCTGACCTCAAGTCTATCTTAGAGAAAATAGTAGCTCCCTTTAATTGATCTAATAGATCGTCTATTCTAGGCAACAGATACTTATTCTTAATAGTCGCCTTATTCAATTGCCTGTAATTAATACACAATCTCAAACTGCCATCTTTCTTCTTTACAAACAATACTGGCGCTCCCCAAGGTGATACACTAGGTCTTATAAAATTCTTTTCTAATAGCTCTTCGATATGCTTCTTCAGCTTTTGTAGTTCCACAGGAGACATTTTATAGGGAGTGATAGAAATAGGCCTCACCTCTGGTGCTAGATCGATGAAAAATTCCACTTCTCTCTTCGGTGGAGGTTCAAAAATTTTAAAGTGAAAAACCTCTGGAAATTCATGGACTACTAGAATCTCAAGCAGTTCCCATTTCATACTCGAGTTGATGGTATACAAGAAAACACATTTCAAATATGCATCCCTCATCTCCTTATAGAGTCGATGAGCACTAATAATACTATACTTTCGGTCCTTCGGTGGGTCCGAGAGAAACTCAAAAGTCTTATTGCAGCAATCCAGTAGGACTCGGTTCTGACTTAACCAATCCATACCCAAGATGACACCTATATCGTCCAGAGGTAGACAGATCAGATCCACTACAAAGGATCCGTCATTCAATACAATGGGACAATTCAAACACACTGAGGAGGTAATTATTTTTCCTCCTGTAGGTGCCACCACCGCTAACTCATATGGTAACTCCGCAATAAAGTGTTGTAATTTCCCCATACATTTTATTACTATGAAAGAATGGCTCGTGCCAAAATCAAACAATACATTCAGAGACAAATTGTTGATACAGCACATACCTTGCATTAAATCAGGAGCTGTCTTTGCTTCAACACCGCTCAAGGTGAAAACTCTTCCTGTCGTTTGTTGAGTTCGTGTAATACCTTTCCCTCTTCCCAGTGGACAATATCGTGCCATGTGACCCTTCTGTCCACATTGGTAGCAAGTAACTGAATCAAAATAACATGGATTATTCTCATGGAATTTCTCGCAATTTCCACACTGACCCGTTGCCGGATTTTTCAGAAAAGGTCTGGGTTCCACAGTTGCTGGTTGTTTACCTCTCATGATATTCTTCCCTCTGGTATTTCTATCCATAACTGGGAACTCTCTCTTCCGCTTCCATTGAGTCTGCCTCTCCTTTTCATCCTCGACTGCTTTTAGACTTGTCGCCAGCATTTGACATTTATTTACCAACGAGGCATATTCCTGAATCTCTAATGCCACCACAACATTTCTAAGCATCGGGTTTAATCCTGATTCAAACTTCACTGCCTTCCAAGCTTCATTTGGATTATTCTTCAAAGTACTTGAGAACTTAGACAGTTCTTCAAACTTGGTAATATAGTGCTCAATGGTTCCATTTCCCTGTCTAAGCTGAAGAAACTCAATCTCTTTCTCAGCTCTCATATTATTGAGAAACTATTTGTTCAGAAAAGTCTCTCGGAACAAGTGCCATGTAATTTCCCTGTCTTGGTGTACCAGTAACTCTTTGGCTCCTCTCCACCAGTATTCAGCTTCTTCCTTCAGCATATATGTCCCAAAATTCAACTTCTGCTCATCAGAACAATTTAGAACTTCAAAAATCTTCTCGAGTTCCGTCAACCATCAAAAATTTATTAGAAGATGTTAAACCTACCTCAAATTCTTTTAAACTCGGTGCTTGATTCCTTGATTTCTCTTTACTCTTCCTTCTCCTTATTCATCCTCTTTCTCTTCTTCTTTCTCTTCTTCTTCTTCCCCTTTTCTCTTTTCCCCTTTCTTTTTCTCCTTTTCTTTTTCTTCTCTTTTCTTTTTCTCCTTTTCTTTTTCTTCTCTTTCCCTCCGTCACTCCTTCCCCTTCTCCTTCTTATCTCCCTAAGATTTTATTTTATTTTATTTTTTCCCTACTTACCCCCTACCTACCACCTAAATGCCCTTGTCATCATCCATAATTACACTAGTGCCATCCCCATTAATTACATAAATTAAATGTCATTTTAACCATTCCTACTATCTTATTTGACTTAAGTAAAAATAATTTAATCCTCCCATGAGATCCAAAATCTGTTCTCCTCTCTGAAAGAAATAAATTTCAATTAGTAACATAAGAAAAAAATTGGGGATGTTACAAATTTTGTCCCCAAAATTCGGAGCTTACCCGCTTCTCGAAAATTTGAGGATAATTTCTTTTCCTGGTATCTTTTCTGCCTCAAAACAAGATAATGTGAGTCATTCCCCCTCGCTACTCACATAGCACAACAACACAAGATCATGTAAGCCATTTCCCCCCGTTGCTCACATATCCCCACAACACAGCAATATGAGCCATTCCCCCCAATGCTCATATTGCCCAACAACATCACATGATCATGTGAGGCATTCCCCCCGCCACTCATATTGCCCAACAACATCATAGGATCATGTGAGCCATTCCACCCTGCTGCTCACATATCCCCACAACACAGCAATATGAGCCATTCCCCCCCACTGCTCGTATCGCCCAACAACATCACAGGATCATGTGAGCCATTCCCACCCCGGCTGCTCGTATAGCCCAACAACATCATAGGATCATGTGAGCCATTCCCCCTCGCTGCTCCTATCGCCCAACAACATCACAGGATCATGTGAGCCATTCCACCCCAGTGCTCACATATCCCCACAACACAGCAATATGAGCCATTCCCACCCCCCCCGCTACTCATATCGCCAACAACATCACAGGATTATGTCACGCCCCTACTTTAGGAACGCGAATAACACTAATGTCCGATAACTTTCTTTATTTATTTACAATCAACTTCATATTATGTCATAACAGGATAATATCATACGTTGGCAAATCTCAACATAACTAATTAGACATACTAGGTCTACACTTTTTAGTTTTACAACGAAAACAAAGATCCTACCGGTGACGTTCAAAGCAACTCTAGAGTACATTTATATTACAATTTAAACACTGAGAGCCCAGAAACAATTTAGGCTCACCACGGAAGTACAACACCTAGTCAATCAAGAAGTCGTAGGACCAAACTCTGGGTCTTTATCTGAAAAATATGTCAACCACATGTATTGAGTTTTACAACTCAGTGAACAGATAATACCTCCTATGACTTCTTAGGTCAACATATGGATGTACTCTTTATTTTAAAATTTTTTACATTGAAAATCACAAATAAGAGGTACATTCATATGGAACCTGCATTTCAAATAATCTCTGTTCAAATTCATATGCATAGTCAATTCATAAATAATGCTGTAAGAACGGTAATAAAATCATGTTATGCATAAACATAATTCTTATGAAAACAATTGGAGGATCCCATATCAAAACCACCATATCAGAGTTTAACCCCTTCCCTACTTGGTGGTATAGGATTTGCCTAAACTCAGCATCCCGCTGAGGTTTGTCCTACTACCATTTAAGAGGACACGCAAAGGGACTCTATATGGGTATTTCCCAAGCACACAGCAAAGGAAGGAAAATCACATCTCATATAACTGGCATCTTGCCCATATAGGAGGCATTCCGCTCTTTATCATATATCATCTCCCGTGTGTTAGCCCTCACACGAGGCTAGCACCACCCCCTGCTTGTTGAGGCAATCAAGGTGCGCACCAGGGCTAACATCACCTGCTGTTAGTAGACAGTGTTTCCAATAGGATTCCTCCACAGAAAATATCATATGCACATATACCATTAATCCAGTATAAAATTCTCAATATAATATAGACTTTCAGTCTTAGTATATTCCTCTGTCAAAACTTCCCAATCAGGGAAATCAAGTATACATGCCCATATCAGAGGTAAACATATCACTGTATAAATCAAGATCATGTGCATAACATATTTCATTTGCCATATAATGAAAAATACATGTAAAAAACACATGTTCAATTTATTTCAAAATTTCATTTCAAAATTCATACTCTTCTTAAACTAGACATAATATTGCAACCATTTCAAATATTCTAAACCAGTTTAGAAATATATCAACGTATAAATATCTTGTAAACATACTCATTTATCAATTTAAAGTTCAAGAAGAGTAAAGACAAGTCTTAGGAAGAATCATCTACTCACAGGGTAAGGGCTCTAGATTGGATAGCCCTAAAATGTACTTTTTCAATCTCAATTTGATCAAATAGACCTAAAAAATGTATCTAGAGGGTCCAAAACTCAAGAACACAACTTCAGGAACTTGGTCACTATTCACAATGAACAAAAAGCTGTTAGATGGTCGAAAATATTCATATCCTAAGGTTTATCTAGCTCTTGAATCTATCTACGGTGTCAGAATTTTAGTTGGAGGTCTCTAAGTAAGAGTTTTAGAGTTTACCTTTTTTGAGATTTTCTACTTCAGATCTATGGCGATTCAACGGCTGATTTGAAAAATTGATCGGTCAAAACCGTAGTATTCTTTGTCCTGAATCCAGTAGCACCTTCAGTTTTGAGATCGAAAGCCAATAGGCACTCCAGATCTAGAGAGAAAGTTGAAGGTTTCACTCACTATTCCTTCTTCTCTGATTTTTTTCTCGTCTCCCTCATCCGATTCTTCTTCCCTTTTATTGTTTATTTTTTTAATAATAATAATTATTTAATAATTGAATAATAGGATTTTATTTTATATATATTCATATAAATTCTATTTTTCATCCTAAAATATTCCAAATTTTTTTAAAAATTTACATTCTCATAAACCTTTAGTTAAACTCTTAAATCATGATTTTTCTTGATAAAAATCATAATAAAACAAATATCAAAATAAATATCTTTTTACATATTAAAAGAAAGAATATTTTTAAAAATAAAACAAAAATTTATTAGAGGTCAACATAATTATTTTAAGCAAAACAATAATTATTTTAACTAAAAGTATACTTACTTTAGGAAAGACATAATCATTTTTAAACAAATAAAAATATATTTGTTTACAATAAAATATTATCATTTAAAAATAAAAATTACGCCCCAAAACATAAATTCTCATATTTTCTTTGTACTTTTTTAACCCATGTAATAAATATACATATTTTCTACGGTTCTTATCTCCATTTTTGAAATTTTCTCATTTATTCCAAATTTTCTTTAATTTGAATTTTCGTTAAATTTTACGGTTATTACATTCTTTCCCCCTTAAAGAAATTCAATCCCCGAATTTTATCACCATAGTTGCATATAAGTACTAACCTTATTGTTCAAACAAATGCGGATATCTAATGCGTATATTCTCCTCTTTCCCATGTAGCTTCCTCAAAAGAGTGATTTTTCCATATCACCTTCACTGTAAGTATTTCTTTTGACCGCAACTTCTTTACTTGTCTATCCACTATTGCTACTAGTTGTTCTTCATAGGTTAAATCTTCCTATAACTGAATCTATGGACATTGTATAACATGTGTAGGATCCGGTAAATATTTCCGTAGCATAGACACATGAAAAACTGGATGGACATTACCCAATTCAGGAGGTAAAGCCAAATGATAAGCTACTGGATCGATCCTATCAAGAATTTCAAATGGTCCTATATACTATGGACTTAATTTCCCTTTCTTCCCAAATCTCACTACTCCCTTCATAGGAGATATTTTCAAAAAAATATGTTCACCTATGGCAAATTCCAATGGGCGACGTCTATTATCAACATAAGCCTTCTGTTTACTCTGAGCTGCTAATAACCTTTCCTTAATTATTTTTACCTTGACCAATGCATCTTGTACCATATCAAGCCCTAAAACCTTTGCTTCGCCCATCTCAAACCATCCAATCGGGGAACGGCAATGCCTGCCATATAATGCCTCAAAAGGAGCCATTTGTATACTAGCTTGGTAACTATTGTTATAATCAAATTCAGCTAAAGAAATAAATCTTTCCTAACTACCTTAAAAATATAAAACACAAGCCTGAAGCATGTCTTCCAATATTTGAATGGTTCGTTCAGACTACCCATTTGTTTGAGGATGAAATGCAGTACTGAGATTCAACTTCATGCCCAAAGCTTCTTGAAAAGCTCTCCAGAAACGAGTTGTGAATTGTGGTCCTCGATCAGAAATAATTGATATTGGCACTCCATGAAGCCTCACTATTTCATTCAAAAATAATCTTGCATACTGAGCTACATTGTATGTGGTTTTCACTGGTAAAAAATGTGTTGACTTAGTTAACCTATCAATGATCACTCAAATTGAATCAAATCCTTTTGGTGTTCTCGGTAATCCCGTAATAAAATCCATATTTATTCTTTCCCATTTCCATTCAGGTATCTCTATCTGCTGATATAGTCTTATAGGCTTTTGATGTTCTGCTTTCACTTGCTGACAGGTTAAACATCAAGACACGTAATCCACTATGTATTTCTTCATACCTTCCCACTAATAGATTTCTTTTAGATCCTTATACATTTTAGTTATTCCAAAATGAATCGTATACATGGATCTATGGGCTTCCTCTAAAATTTATTTCTTAAGTTCTTCTTTATTAGGTACACATATCTGCTTGCTAAATCTCAGAATTCGTTCATAGTCTACAATAAATTCAACTTCACCACCATTCTTCACCTTTTCAATTTTCTTGCACAAATAGGCATCCTCTTTCTGTGCCTTTTTCACCTGCTCGATCAAAAATGATTGAAACTACATATGAGCTAATAATACTCCAGGCTCCTTTACTTCCATTACTACCCCATCACTTTCCAGCTTATGCATCTCTTTAATCAACGGCCTTCTTACCATTGTGATATGAGCCAAACTACTCATAAATTTCTTACTTAATGCATCAGCCACAACATTAGCTTTACCTAGATGATATAGTATTGTGCAATCATTATCTTTATTATATTAAATAATTATTTTATATTAGTAAATAATTATTTTTATATTAATATAATTAATATATTTATAATTAATATATATAATTATAAAATTAATATATTTAATATATATAATTAATATATATATATATAATTATAAATATATAATTATAATATAATTACAAATATATAATTATAAAATTCTAAATTTTTAATATCCAAATAACAACAATAACACGAATAAAAAAAAGTTCTTTTTGGATCTACATCTTCAAAATGACTCGATTTAGAAACGAATCATTAAAAAAAAAGAATCACATTCTACCCAATATTATATACTCTTAAACAGAAGGTTTCTAAAAAAAGGAAAGGGCAATCTTTATTCTAATAGAAAATTTGTATTCAGATACAATATATATCATGAATGGATATGCTTTGGGACGGAAGGATTCGAACCTCCGAATAACGGGACCAAAACCCGTTGCCTTACCGCTTGGCCACTCCCCATTTCTATTTCTATTCGATACTAATAAACACTATTATTAGTATTGGTTGTTCGTCAATTACAGTCCAAATATTTAAATATCTATAGAATAAATTGATAAATTGTTGCTAGAATTTTGATAGGTTGATATGTGTAGATATAGAATTAAACTGAATTTATTGATCATTACATATAATTCAATTAAGATATTGCATGAAAGTATAATTTCTTCTATTTTTTATTTCAGAATGGAAAGATTTTGAATTGGATAAGTTCAAATCAAAGAAGGATTTTTTGGGGTCTACTTTTTTTATTTGATTCATTTTATTTTTATTCGTAATTAATTCTATTTTTTATTAATATTTAATAGATATTTATAAATAGTATAAATCACAAATGAAATAAATAACAACAAAATAAATTAAATTAGTATAAATTAATAGTTAATTTATTATAAAATTCATAATATATTAAATAATTAATCATATTAACTTAATTTTTAATTAATTTAACTCACAAAAAGAAAAAAATACAATTATCTTAAAGAACAAAATGTTTGTTATGCTTAATATCTTTTTGTTGGAAAATATATTTGAGACTTTTATGATCTGTATAAATTTCATATGTCTTACCATATAAATAATGCCTCCAAATTTTAAGAGCAAAAACTACTGTTGCCATTTCCAAATCATAAGTCGTATAATTTTGCTCATGTGGTTTAAGCTGTCTAGATGCATATGCAATGACTCGACCATTTTGCATCAATACACATCCTAATCCAATTCTCGATGCATCACAGTATACCGTATATCCTCCAGTACCTGAAGGAATAGCCAATACTGGCGTCGTAGTCAAACATTCTTTGAGTTTCTGAAAGCTTCTTTCACATTCATCTGACTAGTCAAACTTTATTCCCTTCCTTGTCAATCTTGTCAAAGGAGCAGCTATCTTTGAAAAATCTTTAACAAATCTATGGTAATAGCCTACTAAACCAAGGAAACTACGAATCTCTATAACTGTGGTAGGGCGTGGCCATTTCTGCACTGCTTCTATCTTTTTAGGATCAACTTGAATACCATCCTTAGTAACCACATGCCCTAAGAAAGTAACACTACTAAGTCAAAATTCACATTTTGAAAACTTAGAATACAACTGGTGTTTCCTCAGGGTTTGCAATGCTATTCTTAAATGTCGCCCATGCTCTTCTAAACTTATTGAGTATACCAAGATATCATTTATGAATACAATGACGAATTGATCCAGAAAAGGTTTGAACACCCTATTTATTAAATCCATAAATGCAGCTGGGGCATTTGTTAAACCAAAAGGCATTACTAAGAACTCATAGTGCCCATACCGAGTTTTAAAAGCAGTTTTCGGAATATCTTCTTTTTTTATCCTCAATTGATGATACCCAGATCTCAGATCAATTTTTGAAAAACATTGGGCACCCTGTAACTTGTCAAACAAATCATCTATTCTGGGTAAAGGATATTTGTTTCGTATAGTCACTTGTTCAACTGCCTATAGTCAATATATAGGCGCAGGGATGCATCCTTTTTCTCCACAAAGAGAACAGGAGCACCCCAAGGAGATGTACTAGGTCGAATAAAACTTTTATATAGTAAATCTTGTAGTTGCTCCTTTAATTCCTTAAGTTCTACAGGTGCCTTCCTATAAGGAGGTATGGATATTGGTTGTGTTTCAGGGAAGAGGTCAATACCAAACTTAATCTCTCAATTTGGTGGTAATCCTGGCAATTCCTCAAGAAACACATCAGGGAATTCTTTAACCACTAGAACCTACTCTACACTGGTATACTTCATATCAACATCTTTGACTACTGCTAAATACCCCTGGCATCCTTTTTGTAACAGCTTATGAGTTGTTAAAGCTGAAATTAAATTACTAGACTCCTTACTACGATCTCCTTGTATCATAAAGGAAGATTCTCCAGGGACATTAAACTTAATCACCTTATGGTGACAGTCTAGAAAGGCATGACATGATGACAAACAATCGATTCCTAGAATCACATCAAAGTCTACCATATCTAGAACTATCAAATCTACAAGAGTCTCTTTGCCTTCTATCGAAATCTCACATGATTTATAAACATCATTTACTAATAGTAATTCTCCCATTAGAGTAGCAACCATGAAAGAACAATGTAAACTAGCAGGATCTCTATACAATTTCTTAGCAAAGCATGGTGATATATAAGAATGAGTAGAACCAGGATCAAACAGGACATATGCTCTATGGGAACATACAACTAATGTACCTATCATGATTGCATTCGAAACCTGAGCATCCTGTCGTGTCAAAGAAAAAACTTGAGCTGGTTCTTGACCTCAACTTCCTGATCCTCTACCAGTACCACCACTACTTTCTTGAACTGAAGTTGCTCTATTTGGTCGTGTTGGCACAGATGCAGGAGGTGAAGCTGGTTGTACCGATGCTTGACTTAAACTTCGTAGTTGTGGAAAATTCCTCATCAAATGACCCATTTGTCCACACTTAAAACATGCACCAGTTTCTCTGCGACACTTTCCAGTATGGGGCCTACCACAAATAGGACATGGTGGAATCGATCTTGAATCTTGTTGGCTAATAGATCTCATATCTTTTTGATTCATTCTTTGCTTATTGATATTTACTGATGTCTGATTAGAACTACTAGTTCCTATTTGAGTGAAGCACTGTGGATTTTGAAATCTTGATCCTCTGACGTTAGGATTATAACTTGTTTGAGCATTACTATCTCGCTCTCTTTTTCCTCTCTTTAAACCTTCAATATCTGCTTGCTCTCATGTTTCCATCATTCTAGCACAGTCCACAACTGCTGAATAAGTTAAAAAATGATTCATCTAAGGACCCACCAACTTAAACAATGGGCGTATCAATCCCGAGACAAACCTCTTAATTCTATCTTTTCAGTAGGGACCAGATAGGGTGCATATCTGGATAACTAGGTAAAACAGATGTCATATTCAGACATTGTCATGTTCGATGTTTGTCTTAATTCTTCAAATTCTCTGGCCCTCTTGTCTCTTTCACTCATTGGTAGAAAGCGATTCATAAATGCTTCCTTAAATTCGTCCCACTCCATTGATAGTAAAATAATTGCCTGTCCTTGTACAAGTGTCTCAAACTAAACTTGAGCCACATCAGATAGTTGAGAAGACACCGGTTCAACAGATCTTCTACTAGAGCACCCCAAAACTCTTAGGACTCGTTCCACAGCATCAATAAATATCTGTGGGTCTTCCTGACCATCTGACCTAGAGAAATTCGGAGGTTTCAACTTAAGGAATTGCGGTAATGACACCTCAATCCCTGTAAGCTTATCCTCTTGCTCAGTTGTTCTTCTCAATTCTTGCACTTCAGGAGCATTTTCTGGTGGCTGGCGTTCCCTTTTTCCTTGTTCCACTATAAACCTAGCCAATGTCTCTAAACTCCTATGTATACCAGCAATTATATAAGCGGTTTTATCAGGTGGCTCCTGAGGGGGTTCTACTCTTTCCTCAGGAACTCTATCAGATACATGGACCTGTTCTTGGGGTTCTCAAACCCTGTGTATGCCCTCCGCCTCTACCTCTTCCTCTAGGTCAGCCTTTACCACAGCCTCTTTGTATTGGAATTGTAGATTAAACAGACTCTTCTGTAGAGGGTGCACGATCTACAGCTTCTTCTCTAGTGACCGCTCTAGTTCTTGGTGGTATCATTTACTATACAGAATAAAACACCTCTATAAGATACTATAATATGTATTCAAACCTTACACATTTAAGCACACTTGGAATAGGAAGGAAGTGAATATCCTATAGAATCCTCAGCGGTACCTAAAATATAAATATGTCCAGCTCATATCAATACTAAAAGTCCTACTAAAGAATCCTTTGCTATGATAGCCACAGGGAAACCTAATGCTCTGATACCGACTTGTCACGCCCCTACTTTAGGAATGCGAATAACACTACTATCCGATAACTTTATCTTTATTTATTTACAATCAACTTCATATTATGTCATAATAGGATAATATCCTACGTTGGCAAATCTCAACATAACTAATTATACATACCAGGTCTACACTTTTCAATTTTACAGCGAAAACAAAGATCCTGCCTATGACGTTCAGAGCAACTCTAGAGTACATTTATATTACAATTTAAACACTGAGAGCCCATAAAGCATTTAGGCTCACCACGGAAGTACGACACCTAGTCTATCAAGAACTTGCAGGACCAAACTCTGGGTCTTTATTTGAAAAATATGTCAACCACGTGTAGTAAGTTTTACAACTCAGTGAGCAGATAATAGATTCTATGACCTCTTAGGTCAACATATGGATGTACTCTTTATTTTAAAAATTTTTTACATTGAAAATAAAAAATAAGAGGTACATTCATATGGAACCCGCATTTCAAATAATCTCTGTTCAAATTCATATGCATAGTCAATTCATAAATAATGCTGTAAGAACAGTAATAAAATCATGTTATGCATTAACATAATTCTTATGAAAACATTTGGAGGATCCTATATCAGAACCACCATATTAGAGTTTAACTCCTTTCGTACTTTGGTGGTATAGGATTTGCCTAAACTCAACATCCCGTTGAGGTTTTTCCTACTACCATTCAAGAGGACACGCGAAGGGACTCTATATGGGTATTTCCCAAGCACATAGCAAGGGAAGGCAAATCACATCTCATATAACTGGCTTCTTGCCCATATAAGAGGCATTCCACTCTCCATCATATATCATCTCCCGTGTATTGGCCTTCACACGAGGCTAGCACCACCCCCTGCTAACTGAGGCAATCAAGGTGCACACCAGGGCTAACATCACCTACTGTTAGTAGACAGTGTTTTCAATAGAATACTTCCACAAAAAATATCATATGCACATATGCCATATAATCCAGTATAAAATTCTCAATATAATACAGACTTTCAGTCTCAGTATATTCCTTTGTTAAAACTTTCCAATCAGGGGAATTAAGTATACATGCCAATATCAGAGGCAAACATATCACTATATAAATCAAGAACATGTGCATAACATATTTCATTTGCCATATAATGAAAAATACATATAAAAATCACATGTTCAATTTGTTTCAAAATTCATACTCTTCTTGAACAAGACATAATATTGCAACCATTTCAGATATTCTAAACCATTTCAGAAACATATCAACATATAAATATCTTGTAAACATACTCATTTATCAATTTAAAGTTCAAGAAGAGTAAAGGCAAGTCATAGGAAGAATCATCTACTCACAAGGTAACGGCTCCAGATTGGATAGCCCTAAAATGTATTTTTCCAATCTCAAATTGATCAAATAGACCTCAAAAACATATACAGAGGGTCCAAAACTCAAGAACAAAACTTCAGGAACTTGGTCATTATTCACCGCTGGAAAATACTATTCACAGGGCGAAAATCACTATTCACAACGAACAAAAAGCTGTTAGATGATCAAAAATATTCATATCCGAAGGTTTATCTAGCTCTTGAATCCATCTACGGTGTTAGAATTTCAATTGGAGGTCTCTAAGAAAAATTTTCAGAGTTTACTTTTTTCTGAAATTTTCTACTTCAAATCTACGACGATTCAACTGTTGATTTGAAAAATTGATCGGTCAAAACCATAGTATTCTTCATCCTAAATCCAGTAGCACCTTCAGTTTTGAGATCGAAAGCCAATAGGCACTCCAGATCTAGAGAGAAAGTTGAAGGTTTGACTCACTAATCACTCACTATTCCTTCTTCTCTGATTTTTTTTCCCGTCTCCCTCCTCCGATTCTTCTTTTCCTTTTATTGTTTGTTTTTTTAATAATAATAATGATTTAATAATAGAATAATAAGATTTTATTTTATATATATTCATATAAATTCCATTTTTCATCCTAAAATATTCCAAAAATTTCTAAAACTTTACATTCTTATAAACCTTTAGTTAAACTCTTAAATCATGATTTTTCTTGATAAAAATCATAATAAAACAAATCTCAAAATAAATATCTTTTTACATATTAAAAGAAAGAATATTTCTAAAAATAAAACAAAAATTTATTAGAGGCCAACATAATTATTTTAAGCAAAACAATAATTATTTTAACTAAAAGTATACTTACTTTTAGCAAGACATAATCATTTATAAACAAAAAAAAAATTGTTTATAGCAAAATATTATCATTTTAAAATAAAAATTACGCCCCAAAACGTAAATTCTCATATTTTCTTTGTACTTTTTTAACACATGTAATAAATATACATATTGTTTATGGTTCTTATCCCCATTTTCAAAATTCTCTCTTTTATTCCAAATTTTCTTTAATTGGAATTTTCGTTAAATTTTATGATTATTACAGATCATGTGAGCCATTTCCCCCCGTTGCTCACATATCCCCACAACATAGCAATATGAGCCATTCCCCACCCCCCTGGTGCTGCTCATATCGCCCAAGAACATGACAGGATCATGTGAGCCATAACTCCCCGCTGCTCAAATACCTACAAACACATAGCCATGTGAGCCATTCTGTAACAACTTTTTTATTATTATTTATTATTATACAATATAAAGTTCACATACACGTCATTAATCAAACGTACGTACAACATTTCAACATATAAACATCTACATCTTATTTATTCTAGTTGACCAATTCTGGAGATACAGGTGCGGGTGGTTTCACCTTCAACAAGATCTGAGCCAACTCGCCCACAAACATTTTATTTAGGATCTGCCCATCATAGAGTAACTCGATCCAACATGCTCTAAAAGCCATAGCCATAGAAAAAGCTGCATAACTAATTTTCTGAACATTACATAGAAATATAGTGATATTTAAATCCCAGTAGGTTTAATAATAAATCATCATCAATATAGCTCATCACGTCATGTTCATCTGTATAAACTACAACAAATATCTTTGGTCACATGAATGTACTTTATCTACGTACATGAGAATCGTATAGTAATGACATGTAGGGCAAGATTTACTAATTTCAGAATATCATATGATGACTATCAATTTATTCTCATATCAAGCTACCCCGGTCAGGGAGAGTATTTTCTACTCTCCAATACGAGCTTTTCTCACTCCGTTCGACATGGCACACTTTCTCTTTCTTTTCTCATTAGCATAATCATAACCGTTGGTAGGGCGTCCCCTACTGGTGCACCACACAGATCGCCATGTGACCGTGCTTATTTCTTTTCTTTTTACATTAATAGCCAAAAATATGATTTCAATAACAAGTATGTTCATTATACTCACATACCATAATGTTTCATCAAAATATTTCCATGTCAAAATTACACACTTAGAATGGTAAGAAGTTCATGCATTGACAATGGCTATAACATCTTCTAGTCATTTATTATTTTCATTTATAAGATTCTTCTTCTTTTTTAAATATTAATTTTATTCCTTTATTTTCTTGATGCAGGTTTTCATCCTATCTGACATTCTCTTACTAATTAGAGCATAACTCCCTCAATTTAACTCCAATTTAGGTGATCTTGGTGTCAATGTAAAGTTACAATAATTATCTAAAACTATTATGTTGAGTAGTTTAGCGAAAAAGTAAGAAATCGTGGTGATATTACTCCCTCAAAGTATAGGTTATTTCTTCTCGGGTAAGTTTTGACCTCTACCTACTAATCTGTACATATCTCCCCCATGAGAATTCCAAATTGAGTGTTTCCAGTGGCTAAAATTTCGTGACACATATATCTATAATTTTTATGTTAACCATTTATTTTAATTCCCTATAGAATGTTCCCAAAAATTAAAACACAGAAGCTATCCTAACATATTCTTCCTTGATTATCCATTTTTTGACATTTGCTTACTAATCGGACCATATCCACCTCATATCGACTCTAAATTGAATGATTCCAGTGGCTTAAAATCTGTGAGACATAGATCTACATTTGTTATGTTAAGCATTTGTTTTAATACCCTATAGAATGTTACCATAAATTAAAACACATAAGCTATCCTAACATATTCTTCCCTGATTAACCATTTTCTGACCTTTGCTTACTAATCAGACTATATCTACATCATATGGACTCTAAATTGAATGATTCCAATGGATAAAAATCTGTGAGAGATAGATCTACATTTGTTATGTTAACCATTTGTTTTAATGCCCTATAGAATGTTCCCAGAAATTAAAACACAGAAGCTATCCTAACATATTCTTCCCTTATAAACCATTTTCTAACCTTTACTTACTAATCAGACCATATCTACCTTATATGGACTCTAAATTGAATGATTCCAGTGGCTAAAAATCCGTTAGACATAGATCTACATTTTTTATGTTAACCATTTATTTTAATTCCTTACTGATTCTTTCTAGAATTTTAAAAGTAGAAGCTTAAAAGTTTGCCACCCATAGCCACACCTATGTAGAACTATCTACACCAGCCTAAGTATTCAAACATACATAATATGTAACATGATATAGCAACATCCATGACCAATCATTAAAGTTCTAAAATCAAAATCTCATATAAATATTACAAGTTTCAAAACTTTTCTTCAAAAAGAAATATTGTTAAACTTAACTGGAGCACTTAGTCCTCTAGACTTCTCATTCCTCTTTCTTCCTTTCTTCCTCTCCTTTCCTCACTCTACCTTGCTTCTATTTTTCCTCTCCCTCACTTGGACGAAATTCTAATGCTATAAGGGTGGGTTTTGCTTATATAGACTATCAAATAATTCACCTTTCATAATTATGGGTCTACCTTATCACAATTAGGATGCACTTGGTTGAATTTTAAAAAAACAAACAACTAATGCTCTTGTCTTCCTCTTCCTTAGTCAAGATATGCGTATGAAAAGAAGATTTGTATTTTGAAAATTATGATAATATGTTCTTAAGATAAGGGACAAGGTCCCTTTGATTTAGGGATTCATTTCCTTTTTCTTTTGTCTTAATCAATTATGATAGGTTTGCCTTTTTAGGTGGCAAATTTCCAACCCTTGAATCTTCCTTGCTTAGCTAAAATTATTTGTGTAGGATAAGAATGTTTTGTCATAATGCTATGTATTATTACCCACTTGCTAAAATTATGAGTGTAGGATATAGATGTTTTGTCCTAATGCCATATATTATCATACCACTTGCTAAAATTATGAATTTAGGATATCACACCACTTGCTAAATTTTTGTCTTAATGCCATGTCACCTAATCTTGATTACACCATCATTTCATCACTTTATTTTATTTTTATTTTTATTTTTCCTCCTGGGGTTGGGCTCATTCTTGCCCATTTTCTTTACTTTGGTTAAAATTCTACCTTTCATAATGGGCTTAGTCATATTTTCATGATTTTTGGGCTATCGGTCCAATTTCTATATCCTAGTCCAAGTCTATGTTTTATTTCTTGCTCGGGCTATCCTATTGGCTTGCTAAAAAATCATGTGAAGTAGAAAAACTCTATATGAAGTGTCCATAAGTGAAAGCCCAATTTATGGTCGGAGATACTAAACTTAGTAACTTTAACTCTTAAATTAGAAAAAATTACCCTAATCCAATCTTCTTGAAATTTTAATACCTTTACTTACTTCTAAAAAATTTATCTTCCTTACCCAAGAATTTCACCTTTCTTTAGCATGTTTATTTCTAATATATCCTCTTAGGTTTTCTCTCTTTACCTATTCCATTAATGTTAAAACATTTATATGCATACACGTAAGGTGAAGAATTTCTAAGGATTATATTTCCTTAGATATCTAAAAAGTGTCTAATAAATTTTATTTCCTTAATTAAATATTTATGTACTTTTATCAATAAGAAAACGAAATTAGGGATGTTACTTTGAATACTTTTGTACTTTTATTAATACATGAAACAAAATTAGGGATGTTACTCATTCCCCCCTCGCTACTCACATAGCCAAACAACAAACAATAAAGTAATGTGAGCCATTTTCCCCCGCTGCTCACATACCTCCAAACACATAGCCATGTAAGTCATTCCCCCTCGCTACTCACATAGCCAAACAACAAACAATAAGGTAATGTGAGCCATTCCCTCTCACTGCTCACATACCTACAAACACATAGCAATGATATTATATTCAACTACATTCATGAATCATGTTCACCATTGTCATCATATAACAAATATTTACTAATATTTCTGATATTGTGCAACCATGTATGCATTATACATTACAAGCCTTAATGTGAACTCATCATTACATCATATCATCTTTTCTTTCCCTTTCATTTGTTGTCGTTATTCTTGTCCTCTTTCATCCCCTTGTGGGCATTGCCGTGCTAAGTGCCCCTTTTGTCCGCAGCGATAACAAGTCATTTGGTTGATAAGACATGGTTTATTTCCATGTGGCCGTCCACACTTTCCACATCTATCCATCACAACATTTGGCAGATAAGATCTAGATTCCATCGCAACAGGCCTTCCATCGCCAGTATCATTCCTCCCTCTCATGCTTTTGTCAAAGGTTGAAGACTCCCTCTTTCTCTTCTGTAGAATTTGCTTCTCCTTTTCTTCTTCGACTGCTTTTAAGTTTTTCTCCAACAATCGGAATTTATTGACTAAGGGAGCAAATTCTTGGATCTCCAAGGCAACTATAGCACTTCTAATCTCAGGATTCAACCCTGCCTCAAACTTCACAGCTTTCCAGGCTTCATCCGGATTATAGCTCAAATAGGTTGAAAATTTGGCCAATTCCTCAAATTTAGAGATGTACTGGTCCACAGTCCTACTGCCTTGATTAAGTTGAAGAAATTCAACCTCCTTTTCGGCCCTCACACTGTTGGGGAAGTACTTATCAAGAAAATTTTCTCAGAACACTTGCCACGTAATCTGCCTACCTTAATGAATCAACAACTCCCTAGCTCCTCTCCACCAATATTCAGCTTCCTCTTCCAACATGTACACATCAAAGTTAACCTTCTGCTCATTAGAGCAGTTCAAAACTTCAAAAATCTTTTCTAACTCGGTCAGCCACCTTTCAGCTACTATCGGCACATACTTGTCCACAAAAGAAGGAGGCTGTGTCTTCATAAATTCTGCCCAGCCATTTCCATTCCTTGCGTTTGTCTGATTTCCTCTAACCTCATCGTCATTATTATTATTTTTGCATATGTTGCAAGATTTGATTTGTGGCAGACACTTGGTCCCGAATCGCTATGGCTAAATTGTGCAGGGTAGCTTCCACACTTTTCATCGAATCTCTCCTCAGTGGTGCCATCACTTACTGTATCAATTAAAAGAAGTCAGTCACTATTGAGGTGATCGGCCTCAACAGCGAATTAAATATTTTTACAATAGTCATTACACTACTCAAGTACGCAGATAGGAAACACTAGTGCTTTCCTTACTGACACTATATGTAACCTTACACTACATAGGCATATGCTGACTCAAGACATCCTTAGATCGATATAGGTAACCGACCATCCCATGGTCACCTAGGATCGACCTACTCTGATACCAACTTATAACGACTGGTTTATATATATATATATATATATATATCGATTGATAATAACAGATTCCAAGCAGTGAACCATACACATCTATATATAAGCAGCTAATATTTTATTATCATAATATTCGAACTACATTAGAGATCAATATTTATACATAAGCGACACTGAGTCACATAACTACATAAACTTAACATGAACCCTATACTGTACATCTCCCTTAGGTGTAAAGGGTGGAGGAGGTGGTGCTGGCATCGAGATGTGTACAAAGCATCGCCATCCACTGGATCTTCCATGATCAAGTGCACGGAAGCAGTTAGTGTATCGTTTGCTCTTATTTGAACATAACACCAATAATGATGAGAATGGAGGTTCTCAATAGGTTTAACATTAAAAGCATCATACGGTAAATACAGAAAACAGAGTGTTATGTCCAGCTGTATAAACTACAGAAAAAGATTTCTCTTTGTATATGATAAAATAACAAGAATGTATAGCATGCTTTCATATTCAACAGACAGGTTATGCATCAATATTAGGCATGTATAATAACCAGGTCATACTTCAATAATATGCTTGTGTATCTATCTTTGCAGTACTTTCATGCAGGGTGACTAATCGTCTGTAGCCACATCTCAAGCATATATATCAACATGATATAACCATGTATACATCAAATAACTCACCTTTATCATTATGCTTGCCATCCACAACCAACTTCATCTCTTCATACAATCAATATATAACAACTCCTCTATCGTCATACATTAATGTACACATCATATTCTTTAATCATCATGACCATCACAATAGGACTATGCATTAACCAAGCACATAACTAATATTATGCATAATATCATCACCACATCATTTAATAAATATGTATTAATACACTTACCAACAATGCATACCTTATATCATGTAATACTCATGCATTGATATACTAGCATAGGCATCAAATCAACATGCATTTCATCCATACATTACACATCTAGCTCATATGTGATTCCCTTATATATATCTCGTCAATATATAACAAATTCACTTGCATATGTTTCATTAATATGTATTTTTATACATACATCAAATATACATCTCATCATTATACAACATGTGATTCAATTTCTCATAATAAAAGGATGGAATTCACACTATAATACATCATTAAAAAGATATTTATTTGTACTTTAGTTCCCCTTAGCATCATCCATTCATTGGAGTTCATTTAGAGCCTTCAAAATGAAAAACAGAGCAAAAACAGCCTCAGGCATGGTTTGGCCGTGTCATCAAGCACGGTCATGCTTCAAGCTATGCAAATCATGTTGAAAAATAAAAAAAGAGCCCAAAGCACGGCCAGGCCGTGTCACCAAGCACGGCTGTGCTTTGGGTTTTCCCTGCAGTCTAGATTTTCGTCCAGTCAAACCTTCCTTTAATAAAAAGATCATAACTCCCTCATTTTAACTCCAATTAAGGTGATTTCGGTTTCTATAAAACGATAAAACAATTATCTACAACTTTAGTGTTTACTACTTTAATAGATAAGAAACAGAAATAGGTGAAAAATGTGTCCGAAAACAGCATTACGATTCTATACGTTAAATCTGACCTTTCTTCACTCATCAAGGAATATCTCTCTCATTTCAAATCCGATCAAGGTAATTCCAGAGGAATTAGAAAGCTAAGAAATTGGGCCACAATTCAGATGTTAGATATATTTCCAGAATCGATACAAATCATAACCAACAGAATCAACCATACAGAGCATCGATTTTCACCCCTTTCAATCCCTAAAATTAGCAAACACATGTATGATCTATGCATCCAACTCTCACTTTTCATGGCCAACCATAAATATACATCATGAATCATTAAAAGGGGATATTTGAAACACTTATAAATCATTCAAAATGCATGAAATTCCATGAAAATATGACTAATGTTAAACCTACCAAACCAGAGATTCTTTCTCTTCTCAAGCTTTCCTTGGATTTCCTCCTCTTGATCACTCTCCTTCTTCCTTTCTCTTGAATTTTCACCTTTTCTACCTTTCTCTCTCCTATCTCTCTCTCTTCTTTTCCTTCCTCTCCTTCTCTTCATCTCTCTCCCTTCTCCCCTTTTCCTTTGGCAACCTCATCTCTTCCCCTTCACCTTTTTGGCCTACTTCTCCTCCAAGCCACTTCTCCAAGTCAACTACTTCTTCTCCAAGCCAAGGATAAGATATTTGAATCCAAGCTTCTCCAACGAGCTTAACCGACCTCTCTTCCAAGGCAAGGGAAAAAAATATTATTTTAATCCCAAGCTTCTAAAAGGTTGCCTCTCCTTAACACATGCCTTCTCTTTCTTTAAGAATTACACTCTTGCCATTTAGCTACTTTATCATTTTTCTAAGGTTTCATTGATGTTCCATTTTATTCTCTTCCATTCCCATCACCATGAAAATTATTTTTCACTTATTAAAATTTAGGATGTTACATTTCTCCCCCGCTTAAAAGGAATTTTGTCCCCAAAATTCAGAGCTTACCCACTTCTCAAAAATTTGAGAATACTTTCTTTTCCTGATATTTTCTTTGCCTCAAAATAAGATAATGTGAGCCATTCCCCCCTGCCCGCTACTCACATAGCACAACATCACAGGATCATGTGAGCCATTCCCCCCCGCTGCTCACATATCTACTCTTTACCTTCATACTCAAAGTTAAGGTGAGAGTAGATATAGAGGGAACCACATTTCTTCAATTTTAAAATATTTGTGTCTTTTGTGGTTCCAATCCTGAGAAAATTGGAGAGGATGTGAAAGTAGAACAAAATTTGGGTATTGTACTGGCCAGGAGAAAAATTCATTTAGTCTATGGTGGAGGTAGTCGTGGGTTAATGAGGTGTGTATCTACAGCTGCACATGTAGAAGGATGTTAAGTTCTAGGTATTATTCCTACAGCTCTAGCTGTATCAAATATAAAAGGAAAAATAATTAGGGAAGAATTTAGGGTAGCCTCTATGCATGAGGGCATTGCTAGAATGATGAGCAACGCTGATGCCTTCATTGCCTTACCAGGTGGTTTTGGTACTTGAGAGAAATTTTTTCAAATAGACTCCTAGGCATAACTGAATATTCACCATAAACCCATAGGTTTGTTAAATGTTAACCATTTCTTTGATGGTTTATTGTCTTTTCTATATCAAGCTGTGGAACAAATGTTTATCTCACACTCAGCACGATAGATTCTCATCTCAGCTTTAAATTTTGATGAGTTAGTTGATATATTACAAGCATTTGTTTATGTTTCTTATCCAACTATGGCTCAAATATATTAGACTTTAGACAACCGTAGAAAGCGCAAACTAGACTTGAATCTTCATCTGTAACTTATTTTATTTGATTTAATAAATTTTTATTCTCTATTAGCTTGCTGTAGGTTTATCTTTTCCTAGATATTCTTTCAGGTAATATCTTTTTCAATCTTTACTGTTTGTTTTGTGTTTGTTTAAATAAAAAAAACAAAGTGATGTGTTAGAAATAGGCAAAATTAGCACCAATGATGAAAATGGTTAAAAGTGCTTATAACTTTTGGAAAATAGATGAGTTCAGAATGTTATGTGTGAACCTAAACTCAATTGTAATCTATGTTGTACTTGAGAATCCTAATATCCTGAGCACTTAATCTTTTACATTTGATTGATTATTTATTCAGAAAAGGTTTATGTGATTTAGATATGCTAAGTGATCTCATTAGATTCTATAACTTATTTGATTGTCACTTGAGACGAAAACCTAGACTACTCTCTATTTAAGAAATGAATTAGGCATTGTTGAAATTATTTGAACCTTTCAAACCAACCTATACATTATGATATCCCTAGTAACCCATTTTGAGCCCATATTTATTTATTTTTTGTACACCGATATTATTATCTAGCCTTTAAACAAAAATATTTTTAACTTTTATCTTTCACTCACAGGAATGATCATTTGAAAAGATATGATTCATGGGTGAGTGGAAGAAGTTTGAAAAAAAGGGAGAAAAAGAAAAAGAAATAGAAATAGAACTTACCAAATAAATAAGTTTGGAGGTGTTTACATAAAAAAATGTAGCATTAGTAAATAATGTAAAGATAAGGATAAGGTTGGAGATAGAATTCACATGATAATTTCAAAAGCATTTGGGAGGACTTAAATGATCATGTATGTTGTAGATTGAATTGAGCTTTTATAAATATCTTTTTATCTGCCTTTAACCTATGCCATACATTATAATCCTAATGAAAGTTCTAATGATCTTAAATAATATGATTAGTCTATATTAATAGAGTGACATGAAAAATAAGCTTATGGAGTTTCAAATGCATAAATCTGGAGATCTGTTTTTAATATTTGATTACATAAATTTATTTGAATGCAAAAAGTCTAATTTCATAAGATTACCATACACACACTTGGCATTCAATAGTAAACTATACGTTGCATTTGAATTGAAGTTCTACATAACCTTGGGATTCTGATATTTTCCTTGGTTGCACATTTAAAATCCTTGAGGAATGCTTAGTAACCCAACAACTCATCATTCACTCATCTTTTGAATTTTAAAGTTTGTGTGTTTTGCTTGAAGACAAGCAAAAGATTAAGTTAGGGGCTATTTGATGAGTGAGTTTTATACTCATAAATGAAATATTTGCATCTTATCTTTTTACCTTAATTAAGCATTTATCTCCCTTATTTTTCTTTAGTTTTTTATATTTTTTACAGATGGAGAAAAGAATATAAAATGGACTCAATTGGAGGAATTAAAGCTAAATTGTGGTTCTTTGGGAATAATGTATATAAATCAAGCAGACAAAATAAATTCATTGAGGATGGCTGAGTAAAGAGCATTATATTTTTTACTCTTGAGACGCATCTTAATGGATATATGCATCAATTAAATCTTGATTTATGACTACATTTCTAAAAGAATTGAACCATAAAGATTCAAGGCAAAACACCCAATGTTAAAAATATGTTTGTTGCTTGCTTTTCAACTTGATCTTATTGTAGTATTTTGGTCGTATCTCAAAAATTACGTATATAATACGTATGAAATTTGGTAGATGAATGGCTAATATAATTTCATACAACTTTCATGTTTTTAGATAAGCAAATTCAGACATCCAAAGGACCAAAATTGGACTGTTTCAGTCCAGCCCAATCTTACTGTAGTATTTAAGCCTTATTTCAGAAAATACATATTCAATGCATACAAAATTTGGTGGATGATTAGCTGACATAATTTTTTACAAATTTCATGTTTACATAGTTAGCAAATTCAGACTTTAAAAGGGCCAAAATTAGGTTATAATAGAATTTGTTTGCTGTTGCAGTCTAGCTTGACCTTCCTCCAGTATTCTGGCCATAAGTCACCAATTACGTATCCAATTTGTCAACAATTTATAGGGCTAGAAAGATAATGAAACTATCTACAAATTTTATGTTTATGGGGGGTTAGCAAATTCGATTGATATGAAATAATAAATAAATTATTAATTTCGGTACCCAATTTGTCAACTTAATGCAACTTGTTAGCCACCATTATTGACAATTACCATACCTAATTGCATCTATAAATAGAGGGTATTGAGAAAGCTTATGGGAGAGCTGAGAGTGATCTTGGGAAAACTTTTTTTGAAGTTTTAAGTGCTTGTAATATTTTTCTCTCTTCAAACATTTTGTATCTTTACTTTCTTTCATAATATTATCATGCTTCTTCATCTGTCATTTTGCTTTCTTACCTTGATTATAGAGAATTAATCTCCTAATGCTAAGGTGAAAGGGTGAAACTCTTGGTATGAAAATAATAATTTATCTAATTCTTAATTTCAATTTTTATATTTGATGTTATATTTATCTTCTTATTTATTTTTTTGTTATTTTATTTCTTAGAGTATGGCTTTGTCGCCCCTCTGTTGTTTATTTTCTTGTTATTTTCTTTCTTAGAATATGGTTTTGTTACCCCTCTGTTGTTATTTTATTGTTATTTTCTTTATTAGATGATGACTTTGTTTCCCCTTTGTTGATATTTTCTTGTTATTTTATTTCTTAATGGCTGATTTTACCGCCTACGTTATATTATTATTATTGACTCTGCTACCTATTTGTTGTTATGTTTTTCTTCCTTTTCATCTTTTCATTTTTAATTTTGTAATTTTGAAACATTGTAGATAATCTTTGGCACAATAAATGTTTGAATCATTCTTGATTTATTGTACACAATATAAAGATTGGCACGATATATACTAGAATCTATTTTACAAGAGTTATTTTATTATTAGTAATACAATAAAAAGAAGGAAAATAAACTTCATATGTAAACCAATGTGAGTTTAAGGTAACATAACTTCCGAATGAAACCTCATTTATGTAAGGATTCCATTTGAGTAATAAAATAGTTAAAATTTATTTTTATTTGATATACCAAGAATGGATCCCCTAACCTTAGCATGTTTCTTTACTTTGAATACATTCCCATTTAATTTCACTATTTTATTTCTTGCATACTTTGCTTAAAATTCTTTTCACAAAAGAAAATCTTGGCAACTAGGTTAGAAATATTTATTTTAGATTTGAATTAAATTTTCTTTCAATTGGCAATCCTTGTGGGATCGACCTTGCATACCATTAAATCTATACTCCAATAGATTCGTACGCTTGCGAATTTTAATTAAAACAACAACACTTGGAATATAAAGGAAATTAACATCCTATAGAATCCCTTAACAACACCTAAAATATAAGTATGTCTAGCTAATATCTATACTAAAGGTCATACTAAAGAATCCTTTGCTACAATAGCCATAGGGAAACATAATGCTCTGATACCAACTTGTCATGCCCCTAATTTAAAGACACGTGAAAAACATATATAACAAGTAGATATTTGCCATAACATACATAGGACAATCTTTTATTATGGAAACAGATACATATGGGGTTTTCCCATGTATACACAATATACAGACCAAGTTGTTACATATCAAAGTAACAGTAGAACTATGGATCCTGTCTGTGACATTCTGAGTATACTCTAAAATACAAATATAGTACAATCCAAACAAAGTGAGCCTTTGAACAATGCAGGCTCACCTAGCTGATCACCTATCTGTAAGACCAGACTTTGTATCTTTATCTGAAAAATATGAAAATATCGTGTAGTGAGTTTGATAACTCAATGAGCAGATAAAACCTCCCATAAACTCTAGGACAACATATGGATACACTCATATGTTAAATTGTTACATAGAAAATACCGTTCCAAAGTACATCTATATGGAATTGGCTTTTCAAATATTCTCAATTCAAAAGATAGTAAGATATCCAAACCCAGATACAGTATGGTATGATCATAAAATAAATATGGTTATGCATTATAATATTTCATGTGTAAAATATTAAGAGGATCCCATATCTGAACCATTAGATAATCCTAAGCACACAACAAGGGAGAGCAAATCACATATCGGAAAATTGGCATTTTGCCCAGATATAAGGCATCCCGCTCTCCTTCACATAACAGATCCCGTGTGTTGGCTGTCACATAAGGCTAGCAACACCACTGCTAGCTGAGATGTCATGATGCACCAAGGCTAACATCTCTTACTTTTAGCAAACAGTGTTTCCAATAAGATTCCTCCACAGAAAATAATTTCATAAATACAATATTGTTCAAATCAAAAGTTACAGTTTGATACACAAATTTTAGTTTGAATTTAGTCCTCTGTCAGAACTTTCTAGTCAAAGTTTAACACATACTGATACCTTTTCTCCAAAAGAGACCTTATAATTCCACATATCAATGCCTCATGCACATAAATATTCTCTTTTCAAAATTATGATAAATGTATCTAGAAACACATGTTCAATGGGTTTAAAAATCAATATGTAAAACCATACTCTTCTTGAACAATATGCTAACTAGTAAGTAAATATGGTAATTTAACCCATTTTAGAGACTTATATTAGTGTAAATAACTTGTATGCATAATCAATTATACATTTAAAATTCAAAAAGAGCATAGGATAAGTCATAGAAGGAATTATGTACTCACAAGGCTAAGATTCCAAGTTGTACAACCTCAAAATGCACGTTTCCAAACTAAATTTGACCAAATAGACCTCAAAAATGCATCTAGAACGAATGAAAACCTAGGAAATGACTCCAAAATCACAAAATTTGGCCTATGGGAGCTCGATAAACGCAAGTCAATGCAACAGGGTTCCAGTCCACACGCTACACGCGCCACCTGCAGGGGTTGCGCATGGAATTTGTAACAAGCTTTTTTTTTCTTTATTATTATACAATATTATATCATCACCTAATTTATTTAATTTATACAATACAGAGTTCACATACATGTCATTAATCAAAACATACGTACAACATATCAAACACATAAAAATCTACATCTTATTTATTCTGGTTGACCAATTCCAGAGATACAGGTGCGGGTGGTTGCACCTTCCCCGGGATCTAAGCCAACTCGACAACAAACATTTTATTTGCTTCTGGGATCTGCCCAACATAAAGTACTCGATCCAACGTGCACTAAAAGCCAGAGCTATAGAAAAATCTGCATAACTAATTTTCTGAACATGATATGGAAATATAGTGAGAATTAAATCCCAGTAAGTTTAATAATAAATCATCATCAATATAGCTCATCATGTCATGTTCAGCTGTATAAACTACAGAAAATATCTTTGGTCACATGAATGCATTATATCTATGCACATAAGAATCATACAGTAATGATATGTATGACAGGATTAACTATTTTTAGAATATCATATGATGGCTATCAACTTATTCTCATTTAAAGCTACCCCGGTCAGGGTGAGTATCCTCTACTCTCTGGTACGGGCTTTTCTCGCTCCTTCTGACATGGCACACTTTCTCTTTCTTTTCTCATAATCATAATCATAACCGTTAGTAGGGCGTCCCCTACTGGTACACCACACGGATTGCCATGTGACCGTGCTCATTTCTTTTCTTTTCACAATGACAGCCAAAAATATGCTTTCAATAACAAGTATGTTCATCAAAATATAACTATTACCATAAATCATTGGTAATCATGCTATGAACATAACCATTTCAAATATTACTTTATAAAATATTTCCATGTCAGAATTTTACACTTAAGATGGTAAGAAGTTCATACAATGGCAATGGCTATGGCATATACTAATCATTTATAAGATTCGTCTTCTTTTTTAAACATTAATTTTATTTCTTTATTTTCTTGATGCAGGTTTTCATCATATCTAACCTTCTCTTACTAATCAGAGCATAACTCCCTCAATTGAACTCCGATGTAGTTGATCATGGTATCAATTTCAAGATAAAACAATTATCTAAAACAATTATGTTGAACTTTGTAGCGAAATATTAAGAAATCAAGGTGATATTACTCCCTAAATGTACAGGTTATTTCTTCTCGGATAGGTTCTGACCTATACCTACTAATCGGACAATATCTACCTCATATGGACTCCAAATTGAATGATTCCAGTGGCTAAAACTCTGTGACACATATATATTTAATTCTTATGTTAACCATTTATTGTACTTCCATATAGATAATTCCTAGAAATTAAAACACAGAAGCTAAAAATTTTGAAACCCATAGCCATACCTATGCAGAACTTTCTATACCAGTCTAAGTATTCAAACATACATCACATGCAAGATCAATATGTAACATGATATAGCAACATCATGACCAATCATCAAAGTTCTAAGATCAAAATCTCATATAAATATTATAAGTTTCAAAAGTTTTCTTCAAAAAGAAATATTGTTAAACTTACCTGGAAAACTTAGTCCCATAGACTTCTCCTTCCTCTTTCTTCCTTTCCTCACTCTACCTTGCTTCTATTTTTCCTCTCCCTCACTTTGACGAAATTATAATGTTGTAAGGTTGGGTTTTCTTATATAGACCACCAAATAATTCACCTTTCATGATCATGGGTCTACCTTATCACAATTAGATTACACTTGGTTGAAGTTTTGGAAAACAAATAACTTATGTTCTTGTCTTCCTCTTCCTTAGTCAATATATGCATAGGAAAAGGAGATTTGTATTTTGAAAATTATGATAATGTGTTCTTAAGATATGGGACAAGGTCCCTTTGATTTAGGGATTCATTTCCATTTTCTTTTGTCTTAAACAAGTATGATAGGTTTGCCTTTTTAGGTGGCAAATTTCTAGCCCTTGAATCTCCATTATTTGGTTTGATATTATTTGTGTGGGATAGGAATGTTTTGTCCTAATGCCATGTATTATCATACCACTTGCTAAAATTATGAATGTAGGATATAGATGTTTTTGTCCTAAAGCCTTGTATTATCATACCACTTGCTAAATTTTTGTCTTAATGTCAAATCACCTAATCTTGATTACACCATTATTTCATCACTTTATTTTTATTTTTATTTTCATTTTTCCTCTTTGGTTTGGGCTCATTTTTGCCCATTTTCTTTACTTTGGTTAAAATTTTACCTTTCATAATGGGCTTGGTCACATTTTCATGATTTTTGGGCTACCGGTCCAATTTCTATATCCTAGTCCAAGTCTATGTTTTATTTCTTCCTTGGGCTATCCTATTGGCTTGCTAAAAATTCATGTGAAGTAGAAAAACTCTATATGAAGTGTCCATAGGTGAAAGCCCAATGTATGGGTAAAGATTTTAAACTTAGTAACTCTAGTTCTTGAATTAGGAAAAATTACCCTAATCCAATGTTCTTGAAATTTTATGACCTTTACTTGTTTCTAAAAATTTATCTTCCTTATCCAAGAATTTTGCATCTCTTTAGTATGTTATTTCTAATTTTTTTTCCTATTAGGTTTTCCCTATTTATTTGTTCTCTTAATGTTAGAAACATTTTCTATGCATATACATAAGGTGAAAATTTTCTAAGGATTATATTTCCTTAGATATCTAAAATATTGTCTAGTAAATTTTATTTCCTTCATTAAATATTTATGTACTTTTATTAATAAAAGAAATGAAATTAGGGATGTTACATTTCTCTCCCCCTAAAAGAAATTTTGTCCTCAAAATTTCAAAAATTACCTAATAAGAACAATTGCGGATATTTCTTCCTCGTGACTTCTTCAAGCTCCTAAGTTGCTTTTTCCGGAGTCAAACCTTCCCATAACACCTTAACAAGGGGAATGGTTTTATTTCTTAGTTGCTTCACGTCAGTGTCCAATATAGATGCAGGCACTAGCTGGTATGTCATGTTCTCCTTTATTTGGATTGGTTCATCCTGTATTACATGTGATGAATCTGAAAGATACTTCCGCAGCTGTGATACGTGGAAAACGTTATGCATGTTGGACAAATTAGGTGGGAGAGCAACTTGATATGCTGATGTCCCTACTTTCTTCAGAATTTGGTAGGGTCTCAAAAATTACAGACTTAACTTTCTTGTTTTGAGAGACCTACCAACTCCAGTAGTCAAGGAAAGTTTCAGAAATACATGGTCTTCTTCCTCAAACTTTAGAGGTCTATGTCTTTTATCGTAGTAACTCTTTTGCCGACTCTGAGCTGTAAGTATTTTGTCTTGTATCATCCTGATTTGTTTAGTGATTTGTTGAACTAGATCAGGACCCAACAAGTTCTTTTCTCCTACCTTAAACCAACATAGTGGAGATCAGCACTTCCTACCATATAAAGCTTCGTAGGGGGCCATCTTAATACTGGAGTGATAACTATTATTATAAGCAAACTCTACTAAAGGTAGGTACTTATCCCATCCTTTACCTTTCTCTATCACACATGCCCTTAACATGTCTTCTAGATTTTGAATGGTCCGTTCTGTCTGCCCGTCAGTCTGAGGATGGTAGGCAGTACTAAACTGCAACTGAGTACCAAAAGCTTCCTGCAACGCTTTCCAAAACCTCGACGTGAACCTCGGATCTCTATCAGAAACAATAGTTAAGGGAATCCCATACAGTCTAACTATTTCCTAGATGTACAGTTGGGACAATTTATCCAGTGAAAAATTAATTTTTATGGGCAGAAGGTGAGCAGATTTAGTTAATCTGTCAACTATTACCCAGATAGAGTCATGTCCCACTGAAGTCTTAGGTAAACCCACAACAAAGTCCATCGAGATACTATCCCATTTCCATTTAGGGATCTCAAGAGCTTGTAGAAATCCCACTGGCTTTTGATGCTCCACCTTCAACTTTTGACAAATTAGACATTTCGCCACGAACTCTGCAATATCATTTTTCATCCCTGGCCACCAATACATCATCTTTAAGTCCTGGTACATTTTAGTGCATCCAGGATGGACAGTATATTTACTCTGATGTGCTTCCTATAGGATTTTACTCCTCAACTCTCGTTCTTGAGGGACACAAATCCTTCCTTGATACATGATTGCTCCATCTTCTATGACAGAAAAATTTCCTTGATCTTTATAATCTTGTAAGTATTGGTTGTGAACTTGAGCCTCTTTGATCTGGGTTCTAAGGTCACACCCTATACTTAAACCATTAATGGCTAGTTTCTTTAAGGAAAAAGTAGTGTCAAGCTTCAAATTCTGAAACTCCTCTAGCATTTGCATCTTATACAACATCATCTGGCCCATGTGTAGAGATTTTTGACTTAAGGCATCAGCTACAACATTTGCCTTTCCTATATGATACTTTATCTCAAACTTGTAGTCATTGAGAAATTCCAACCATCTTCGTTGCCTCATATTTAACTCCTTTTGATCAAAGAGATATTTAAGACTCTTGTGATCGCAATATACTTCAAAGGTTGCTCCGTATAAGTAATGTCGCCAAATATTTAAAGCAAACACCACCGCGGCCAATTCAAGATCATAGGTTGGATTGTTTTCTTCGTGGGGTCTTAGTTGTCTAGAGCTGTAAGCAACTACTCTCTTGTCTTGCATTAGCACACACCCTAGTCCTTTCTTTGAAGCATCACTATATACTTCAAAATGTCCTGTGGGGTCTGGAATAATTAAAACTGGAGGAGTGGTCATTCTTGTCTTAAGCTCCTGAAAACTAGCTTCACATTGATCAGTCCATTTGAAAGGACTTCCCTTCCTAGTCAATTTAGTCAATGGCAAGGATATACGAGAGAAGTTTTGTATAAACCTCTTGTAGTATCCTGCCAAACCCAGGAAACTTCTGACTTCCGTAACCGTCTTTGGCCTCTCCCACTGAATCACTACTTCCGTCTTGCTAGGATCTACGACTACCCCTCTTTTAGAGATGACATGTCTGAGAAACTTCACCTCTGACAGCCAAAATTCACACTTCTCCAATTTGGCATATAACTTTTTCTCTTTCAGCACTTGCAGCAAGATTCAGAGATGTTGTTCATGTTCTTTCTCACTCTTAGAGTATATCAAGATGTCATCAATGAACACTACAACAAATTGATCTAGGTAGGGTCAAAAAATACGATTCATGTAATCCATGAAAATTGCAAGTGCTTTCGTCAACCTGAAGGGCATTACGAGAAACTCAAAGTGCCCATACCTAGTCCTGAAGGCAGTTTTTGGTACGTCCTCCTCCTTGATCCTAATTTGATGATATCCTGACCTCAAGTCAATTTTAGAAAAGATGGAGGCTCCCTTTAATTGATCTAATAAGTCATCTATCCTAGGCAGAGGGTACTTGTTTTTTATAGTCACCTTATTCAGCTGTCTATAATCTATGCATAGTCTCAAGCTCCCGTCTTTCTTCTTAACAAACAATACAGGAGCTCCCCAAGGTGATACACTTGGTCTAATGAATTGCTTGTCTAATAGTTCCTCTAACTGCTTCTTGAGTTTCTGTAGTTCCTTCGAGGCCATTCGATAGGGTGTAATAGAGATAGGCTCTATCCCAGGTAGGAGATCAATAGAAAACTCTATCTCTCTCTTGGGAGGTAAGCCTGGAATATCTGATGGAAATACTTTAGGAAACTCGTTGGCTATTGGGATTTCATCAAGCTTCGATTTGACTTCTAGGTTTGATAAATACAAGAGAATGTATCCAAGTACTCCATTCTTCAACTCCCTATTAACTTGATTGCCATTTAGCATCAATAATTGGACCTCCTCTTTCAGAGTAGGAGGTAGAAATTCAACGGTCTTGTTACAACAATTCAACAAGACTCGATTTCTAGACATCCAATCTAACCCTAGAATGACCTCAATACCTCTTAAAGGTAAACAGACGAGGTCTACAGAAAAAGTTTTCTCTTGGATGGTGACTTGACAGTCTTTACATACAGAGGAAGTTAATACCCTTTCCCCTATAGAGGTTACTATGGATAGCTCATAGGGAGTTTCAAAAATAGAAAACTGAAACTTCCTAATACATTCTTCTGATATAAATGAATGACTAGCACCAGAGTCAAATAACACCATAAGAGCAAATCCATAGATATAGCATGTACCTTGAATCATTTTGAAGATTGAGCAGCCTCTTGGCCGCTTAGGGTAAAAAACCTTCCTTTCACCTGAGGCCTTCGTTCTGGCTGCTTCCCCACATTCTGTGGGCAGTTTCTCGCAAAATTTCCATTCTGTCCGCAATTGAAGCAGACATCTTGTCCCATGTAGCATGGCTGGTTACCATGCATGCGTCCGCAATTAGTGCACTTGACTGGGGTGAGTTCTTGTTGAAAAGGTCTAGGACCCGCAGTCAATGGCCTCTTTCCAGCTCCATATCCACTTCTTCTCATGTTCTTTCCAGGGTTGGGAAAAATTTTCTTCCTCTTCCATAGGTTTCGCCTTTGCTTCTCGCCCTCTACTGCCCTTAAACTCTTTTCCAGGAGTCTGCATTTATTTATCAGAGGTACAGACTCCCTGATCTCCATAGCTATAACAGCATTCTTTATCTCCGGGTTTAGTCCCGTTTCAAACTTAACCACCTTCCATGCTTCATCTGGGTTATATCGCAGATAAGAGGAGAACTTAGACAGCTCCTCAAACCTTACGATATACTGGTCCACGGTCATGCTGCCTTGCCTGAGTTGGAGGAATTCGATCTCTTTCTCTGCTCGTACAGTACTTGGAAAGTACTTTTCAAAAAAAATGTCCTTGAACACTTGTCAGGTGATCTGTCTTCCTTGATGAGCTAAACGTTCTCTAGCTCCACGCCACCAGTATTCTGCTTCATCCTTTAACATATATGCAGCAAAAATAACTTGCTGCTCTTCAGTACAACCCATCACTTCAAAGATTTTCTCTAATTCCCTTATCCACCTTTCAGCTACCGTTGGGTTATAGCCACCTTGGAAACAAGGTGGTCTAGTCCTTAAGAACTCAGATATGCCATTATCTTTTCCAACCATCTGGTTGTTAGCACCATTCTCACTATTTGGGTTATTAGTATTCTAGAGATATTGTAAAATTTGGTTGGTGGTCATGACTTGGTCTTGAATTGCCGTGGCCAGGTTGTGCAGGGTTTCCTCTGCATTGGTTGCTGGATTCCTCCTTGGTGGTGCCATTTCCTACTGTGGCAAAACAAAGTTATACTGCTATTGAGGTGATCAAGCACAATATTTAGTTCAAAAACATTTCATAGCAGTCATAACATCACCTCGGCATATAGATAGGAAACACTAGTAATTTCTTACCTATATGAATCACTGATCCCCTACACAGCACAACCACAACATACTCAATACACTATAAGATCGATTTAGATAACCATCCACCCACTGGCCATCTAGGATCGACCTTCTCTGATACCAATTATGTAACAACCTTTTTTTTCTTTATTATTATACAATATTATATCATCACCTAATTTATTTAATTTATACAATACAGAGTTCACATACATGTCATTAATCAAAACATACGTACAACATATCAAACACATAAAAATCTACATCTTATTTATTCTGGTTTACCAATTTCGAAGATACAGGTGCGGGTGGTTGCACCTTCACCGGGATCTAAACCAACTCGACCACAAATATTTTATTTGCTTCTGGGATCTGCCCAACATAAAGTACTCGATCCAACGTGCACTAAAAGCTAGAGCTATAGAAAAATCTGCATAACTAATTTTCTGAAAATGATATGAAAAATAGTGAGAATTAAATCCCAGTAAGTTCAACAATAAATCATCATCATTATAGCTCATCACGTCATGTTCAGTTGTATAAACTATAGAAAATATCTTTGGTCACATGAATGCATTATATATATGCACATAAGAATCATACAGTAATGATATGTATGATAGGATTAACTATTTTTTGAATATCATATGATGGCTCTCAACTTATTCTCATTTAAAGCTACCCCGGTCAGGGTGAGTATCCTCTACTCTCTGGTACGGGATTTTCTCGCTCTATCCGACATGGCACATTTTCTCTTTCTTTTCTCATAATCATAATCATAACCGTTAGTAGGGCGTCCCCTACTGGTGTACCACACGGATTTCTATGTGACCGTGCTCATTTCTTTTCTTTTCACAATGATAGCTAAAAATATGCTTTCAATAACAAGTATGTTCATCAAAATATAACTATTACCATAAATCATTGGTAATCATGCCACGAACATAACCATTTCAAATATCACTTTATAAAATATTTCCATGTCAGAATTTTACATTTAAGATGGTAAGAAGTTCATACAATGGCAATGGCTATGGCATATACTAATCATTTATAAGATTCGTCTTCTTTTTTAAATATTAATTTTATTTCTTTATTTTCTTGATGCAGGTTTTCATCATATCTAACCTTCTCTTACTAATCAGAACATAACTCCCTCAATTGAACTCCGATGTTGGTGATCTTGGTATCAATTTCAAGATAAAAATATTATCTAAAACTATTATGTTGAACATTGTAGCGAAATATTAAGAAATTAAGGTGATATTACTCCCTAAATGTACAGGTTATTTCTTCTCGGATAGGTTCTGACCTATACCTACTAATCGGACAATATCTACCTCATATGGACTCCAACTTGAGTGATTCCAGTGGCTACAAATCTGTGACACACATATCTATAATTCTTATGTTAACCATTGATTTTAATTCCATAGAGATAATTCCCAAAAATTAAAATACAGAAGCTATCCTAACATATTCTTTCCTGATGAACCAGTTTCTGACCTTTGACTACTAATCAGCTCATATCTTCCTCATATGGACTCCAAATTGAATGGTTCCAGTGGTTAAAAATCCACGACACACATAACTATAATTCTTATGTTAACCATTTATTTTAATTCAATACAGATAATTCCAAAAAATTAAAAAACATAAGCTATCCTAACATATTCTTTCCTGATGAACCATTTTCTAACCTTTGACTACTAATCGGACCATATCTACCTTATATGGACTCCAAATTGATTGATTCCAGTGGTTAAAAATCCAGGACACATATATCTTTAATTCTTATGTTAACCATTTATTTTAATTCCCTACAGATAATTCCCAGAAATTAAAACACAGAAGCTATCCTAACATATTCTTTTCCTGATGAACCATTTTCTGACCTTTGCTAACTAATTGGACCATATCTAGCTCATATGGACTCCAAATTGAATGATTCCAGTGGCTAAAAATCCATGACACATATATATTTAATTCTTATGTTAAGCATTTATTTTAATTCCCTACAGATATTTCTCAGAAATTAAAATATAGAAGCTATCATAACATATTCTTCCCTGATGAACCATTTTCTGACATTTGACTACTAATCAGACCATATCTACCTCATATGGACTCCAAATAAAATGATTCCAGTGGCTAAAACTCCGTGACACATATATATTTAATTCTTATGTTAACCATTTATTTTAATTCCCTATAGATAATTCCCAAAAATTAAAACACAGAAGCTAAAAAGTTTGCCACCCATAGCCATACCTATGCAGAACTTTCTAGACCAGTCTAAGTATTCAAACATAGATCACATGCAAGATCAATATGTAACATGATATAGCAACATCATGACCAATCATCAAAGTTCTAAGATCAAAATCTCATATAAATATTATAAGTTTCAAAAGTTTTCTTCAAAAAGAAATATTGTGAAACTTACCTGGAGCACTTAGTCCCCTACACTTCTCCTACCTCTTTCTTACTTTCTTCCTCTCCTTTCCTCACTCTACCTTGCTTCTATTTTTCCTCTCCCTCACTTGGATGAAATTATAATGTTGTAAGGTTGGGTTTTCTTATATAGACAACCAAATAATTCACATTTCATGATCATGGGTCTACCTTATCACAATTAGATTACACTTGGTTGAATTTTTGGAAAATAAACAACTTATGTTCTTGTCTTCATCTTCCTTAGTCAAGATATGCATAGGAAAAGGAGATTTGTATTTTGAAAATTATGATAATATGTTCTTAAGATATGGGACAAGGTCCTTTTGATTTAGGGATTCATTTCTATTTTCTTTTGTCTTAAACAAGTATGATAGGTTCGCCTTTTTATGTGGAAAATTTCTAGCCCTTGAATCTCCATTATTTGGTTGATATTATTTGTGTGGGATAGGAATGTTTTGTCCTAATGCCATGTATTATCATACCACTTGCTAAAATTATGAGTGTAGGATATGGATGTTTTTGTCCTAAAGCCTTGTATTATCATATCACTTGCTAAATTTTTGTCTTAATGTCAAATCACCTAATCTTGAGTACACCATTATTCCATCACTTTATTTTTATTTTTATTTTCATTTTTCCTCTTTGGTTTGGGCTCATTTTTGCCCATTTTCTTTACTTTGGTTAAAATTCTACCTTTCATAATGGGCTTGGTCATATTTTCATGATTTTTGGGCTACCGGTCCAATTTCTATATCCTAGTCCAAGTCTATGTTTTATTTCTTCCTTGAGCTATCCTATTGGCTTGCTAAAAATTCATGTGAAGTAGAAAAACTCTATATGAAGTGTCCATAGGTGAAAGCCCAATGTATGGGTAAGGATTGTAAACTTAGTAACTCTAGTTCTTGAATTAGGAAAAATTACCCTAATCCAATGTTCTTGAAATTTTATGACCTTTACTTGTTTCTAAAAATTTATCTTCCTTATTCAAGAATTTTGCATCTCTTTAGTATGTTATTTCTAATTGTTTTTCCTATTAGGTTTTCGCTCTTTATTTGTTGTCTTAATGTTAGAAACATTTTCTATGCATATACATAAGGTGAAGAATTTCTAAGGATTATATTTCCTTATATATCTAAAATATTGTCTAATAAATTTTATTTCTTAATTAAATATTTATGTACTTTTATCAATAAAAGAAATGAAATTAGGGATGTTACAGAATTCACATGCTGAAGAAGAATCTACACGTAGGGGGCACAAAAAACATGATCTCATCTTCAAATTTGTTATCCTAATGTTTCGCTACCTACTGGATCTATCTATGGTGTTAGTTTTCCATTTTGAGAACTGTAAATAGGAGTTTCTGAACTCACCTTTTTAGGGGATTTCCTTCTCCATTTTTTGGTAGATTGATGACAAATTTTTCAGAAACCAATTAGATGAATTTGTAGATCTCGTCGTTCTGAGTCCATTAGTGGTGGTGGTGTCGAAATCAGAGGTCTGGAAGTGCTTGGAATCTAGAGAAAAGATATTAGATTTTTAGAGAGAGAAAATAGTGAGAGGGAGATTTTCCCAGCTGTTTCACGCCACTTCTACTGCATGTTTGCCTAAAACATCAAGGGGACCATTCTACAAAAAATAAATCTTTTTAGGGATGGTCCTTGCAAATTTTCATTATTTACATTTTGATCCCTAAACATTTAGAAAATTACATTTTGGCCTCAAAACTTAAATCCTCATATTATCTTTATAATTCTTCAAACAATGTGATAAATAAACACATTTCCAATGGTAATTATCTTCATTTATCATAATCCTCTCTTACATTCAAATTTTTTTCTTTAATTCAGGTTTTTTCATTTATTTAGGATTTTTCTTTATTTTAGGGCTGTTATATCTAACCTCCTTATCCTAGTTGATCTTCTTAATGTTGGTTCAACATTTTCTGTGGATCATGTTGCTTAACATGTTTTGGTAATTGTTCAACAACTGGATCAACTTGGCCTTGGTCAACATTTTGTGGATACTCAATGATTTGTAGTTTACTACCTATTTGATCTTGAGGAATATGTATAACAACCAATCTTTTACTTGATGTGGAAGCCTTGGTACTAAGATGATCATTTTTAGAATGTTAGTTCTGAATTTGATCACTCCCACTTATTCAGCTATTCTAAAGAAACTTTTCATTTCTTGACTCCACAATCCCAGTGCTATGAGATGGACAATAAAACATGTATCCCTTGGACCTTTCAGCATACCCAATGAAGTAGATATTAATAGTCTTCAAGTCCAATTTCTTTTCTTGTGGATTATAGCTCCTTACTTTTGATGGACATTCCCAAATGGGCATATGTCTTAAACTCAATTTCCAACATGTTTATAATTCAAATGGAATTTTTTTCAATAACTTTAGTTGGAACTTAGTTAATAATATACATAGTCATCTTAAGAGCTTCAGTATACAAGAACTTAAGAAGCTTGGAGCTACTCAACATGCTCTACATCATGTCCAATAGCCTTCGATTTCTTCTTTCTGCTACATTATTTTAGTCCAAAGAACTAGGCATGGTGTATTGGGCAATAATCTCATGCTTTTGAAGAAACTTAGAAAATAAACTAGGTGCTTATCCATCTTCTGTGTATCTACCATAATGCTCACCACCTTTATCTAATCTCATTATCTTAATTTGTTTTTCACATTGATTCTTTACTTCTGCTTTAAAAATTTTAAAGGCATCAAGTGCCTCATGCTTATTATTAAGCAAGTAGAGATACATGTATTGTGAGTAATCGTTAATAAAGTGATGACGTATTTTTTATTACTAGAGTCTACATCTAGACAACAAATGTCAATATGTATGATTTTTAATAAAGTAGAACTCTTCTTAGAACCTTTCTTAGTCTTATTAGTCTACTTTCCTTTAATTCAATCTATACAAGTGTTAAAGTCAGTATAGTCAAGAGTGTTAAGTACTCCATCCTTTATTAATCTTTTCACCCTCTCTATTGAGACATGACTTACTCTACAATGCCATGACATAGAGGATTCTTCATTAATAACCCTTCTATTAATACCTATGCTATTAGAAACATGCATCAAATTATTTAATGAACTGTCATTCAATTGAATTTGGAATAGACCATACAAAATTGTACCATTTCTAACAATATCATATTTATAAATCAATTTAACTATATTATTTGAAAATTTAAAAGAATATCCTATAAGGTATTAGAGATATGAATTATTAAACCAAAATCAATCCACCAAGTGTTACTACTAACATCTACCATATTGGATTCATAATGTAACATCCTTAATTTCATTTCTTTTATTAATAAAGGTACATAAATATTTAATGTAACATCCCTAATTTTTTTTCTTTAAAGATACATAAATATTTAATTAAGGAAATAAAATTTATTAGACAATTTTTAGATATCTAAGGAAATATAATCCTTAGAAATTCTTCACCTTATGTGAATGCATAGAAAATGTTTCTAACATTAAGGGAACATGTAAAGAGACAACCTAATAGGAAAAATTAGAAATAACATACTAAAGATAGGCGAAATTCTTTGGTAAGGAAGATAATTTTTTGTGAAGTAAGTAAAGGTCTTAAAATTTTAAGAAAATTGGATTAGGGTAATTTTTCCTAATTCAAGAGCTAGAGTTATTAAGTTTAACATCTCCACCCATAAATTGGGCTTTCACCTATGGATACTTCATATAGAGTTTTTCCACTTCACATAAGTTTCTAGCAAGCCCATTGGATAACCTAAGTAAGAAATAAAACATAGACTTATAGGATATAGAAGTTGGACCGATAGCCCAAAAATTATGAAAATGTGACCAAACCCTCCAAGAAAAGTAGAATTTTATCCAAAACAAAGGAAATGGGTAGGAGTGAGCCCAAATCCAAGAAGAAAAATAAAATAAAATAAATCATGTGATGAAATAATAGTGTAATAATAATAAATATTAGGTTACATGGCATTAAGATAAAAATTCAGCAAGTGGTGTGATAATATCCATATCCTACATTCATAATTTTAGCAAGTGGTATAACAATACATGGCATTAGGACAAAACATCTATATCCCACACTCATAATTTTAGCAAGTGGTATCATAATACATGGCATTAGGACAAAACATTCCTATCCAATATAAATAATTTCAGCCAAGTAAGGGAGATTCAAGGGCTAGAAACTTACCACTTAAAAAGGCAAACCTATCATACTTGATTAAGATAAAAGAAAAAGGAAATGAATCCTTAAATCAAAGGGACCTTGTCCCTTGTCTTAAGAATATATTATCATAATTTTCAAAATACAAATCACCTTTTCCTATGCATATCTTGACTAAGGAAGAGGAAGACATGAACATTAGTTGTTTGTTTTCCAAAAATCAACCAAGTGCATCCTAATTGTGATAAGGTAGACCTATGATCATGAAAGGAGAATTATTTGATAGTTTATTTAAGAAAAATCCACCCTTATGACATTAGAATTTCGTTTAAGTGAGGGAAAGGAAAAACATAAGCAAGGTAGAGTGAAGAAAGGAGAGGAAGAGAGGAAGAAAAAGGAAGGAAAAGAATAGAGGACTAAGTACTCAAGGTAAGTTAGCTAAATCTCCACTTGAATCCATCTTTTCTCTTCATTCTTAAGGTTAAAAAAACTCACTCTCCTTCTCTTATTTAAGTTGCTAGAAGAGCTAAGGGAAGAGATGAATTTTGCTACTTCCTTCAAGAGGAAACAAGAAAATGAATTCACTAAGTGAGCTAGGGAGATCCTTAGGTAGGTTTAACAATATTTCTTTCTAAAAAGTTTTGAAATTTGTAATATTTATATGGGATTTTGATCTTAGAACTTTGATTATTGGTCATGGATGTTGCTATATCATGTTACATATTGATCTTGCATGTGATGTATATTTGAATACTTAGGCTGGTGTACATAGTTCTGCATAGGTATGGCTATGGTTGGAAAAACTTTAAGCTTCTATTTTTAAAATTTTGAGAAGAATTGGTAAGGAATTAAAATAAATGGTTAACATAAAAACTGTAGATCTATCTCTCATGGATTGTTAACCACCAGAATCACTCAATTTAGAGTCCATATGAGATAGTTATGGTTTGATTAGTAACCAGTGGTCAGAAAATGATTAATCAGGGAAGAATCTATTAGGAAAGCTTTTGTGTTTGAATTTTTGGGAACATTTTGTAGGGAATTAAAATAATTGGTTACCTTACAAATTATAGATATATGTGTCACAAAATTTTAGCCACTGGAATCACTCAATTTAGAATTCTTATGAGAGAGATATGGACAGATTAGTAAGTAGAGATCAAAACCTACCCGAGAAGGAATAACCTGTCATTTGAGGGAGTAATATCACCAAGAGGTTTTAATATTTGACTAAACTATTCAACATAATAGTTTTAGATAATTGTTTTATCTTTAAATAAACATGAAGAACATCTAAATCGGTGTTAAAATATGGGAGTTATGCGCTGATTAGTAAGAGAAGGTCAGGTAAGATGAAAACCTGCATCAAGAAAATAAAGAGATAAAAATAATATTTTTAAAAAAGAAGAATCTTATAAATGAAAATAATAAGTGACTAGTATATGCCATAGTTATTGCCATTGCATGAACTCCTTACCATCGTAAGTGTGTAATTTTGACATACAAAATATTTTATAAACTGATATTTGAAACAATTATGATTATGGTATGATTACCATTGATTTTTGGTAATAATTATATTTTGATGAAAATTATGGCATGCGAGTATAATGAACATACTTGTTATTGAAATCATATTTTTGGCTATTAATGTGAAAAGAAAAGAAATGAGCACAGTCATATAGCGGTCCGTGTGGTGCACCAGTAGGGGACGCCCTACCAACGGCTATGATTATGTTAATAAGAAAAGAAAGAGTGCCATATCGGACGGAGCGAGAAAACCCCATACCGAAGAGTAGAAAATACTCACCCTGACTGGGGTAGTATATGAAAACAAGTTGATAGCCATCATATGATATTATGAAAATAGTTAATCCTACCATACATTTCATTACTGTACGATTTTCATAGGTATAGATAAAGTGCATTCATGTGACCAAAGGTTTTTGCTATAGTTTATACAGATGAACATGATGTGATGAGCTATATTGATGATGATTATGATTTATTGTTGAACCTACTGGGATTTAATTCTGACTATTTTTTCTTATCATGTTCAGAAGATTAACTATACAGCTATTCTTCATGACACTTATTATTACTGTACGTTGGATCGAGCTGCCATACCTTGGGCAACTACTGATTATATCGGATATATCTGTAATAAACGTGACTGTGATTTCGGTGGAGGTGTTGCCACCCGCAACAGTGTCCCTAGAATTAGACTATGTGGATGATTAGGGCTAATATGTATAAGTTATACTTTTGTATAGATGTTTGTAAAATAATGATGTGTATGTAAACTCAGTATTATATAAATTAAATAAATGTTATTATGAGTTAAATTAAGGTAATGACTTCATGCGACTTTAAAAAAAAATTTGTTACATAAATGGAGTTATTACATATAACAAAAGCAAAAGATTGAGTTATCTTTCTTTTGAAGCCAAGCCTTGAACTTTATGTAGTATTTCTTTATGTGTCCCTTCTTCTAAAAAAACACTTTGACTCCTTAATGCTGGCTTGAAAGAGCATTTTCCCATTTCCTTTTGATTTGGGCTTGTCTCGACTTTTTCCTTTATTACCATGTGCATATTCTCACCTATTCCAGCTAGAAGCCTTCCTATCTCTTGAATGTAACAACTCCATTTTTTTTTACACACACACACACACACAGATATATATATATTAAAATTTCATGAAAACATTACCTCTTTACTTATAATTTCTTAACTCGAAATAACATTCAATTAATTTAACTAAGCATAATCAAGGTTTAAGATCTACAATTCTGAGTTCACATACACATCATTAATCAAAATGTACGTACAAAAATCAAACACTTAAATATCTACATCTTATTCATTCATGTAGACCAATTCTAGAGATACGTGTGCGGGTAGTTGCACCTTCACTGGGATCTTAGCCAACTCGATCACAAACATCTTATTCATTTCTGGGAACTGCCCAACATAGAGTAATTTGATCCAACGTGAACTAAAAGCCAGAGCCATAGAAAAATCTGCATAACTAGTTTTCTGAACATGATATGAAAATATAATGAGAATTAAATTCCAGTAGGTTCAACAATAAATCATAAATATAGCTTATCATGTCATGTTCATTTGTATAAACTACAGCAAATATCATTAGGTTACATGAATGCACATGAAAATCGTACAGTTATGACATGTATGGCATGAATAACTATTTTTCAGAATATCAGATGATGGCTATCAACTTATTTTTATATCAAACTACCCCGGTCAGGGTAAGTACTTTCTACTCTCTAGTACGAGCTTTTCTCGCTTCGTCTGACTTGGCATACTTTCTTTTCTCATTAACATTGTCACGCCCCTAATTTTAGGACACGTGAAACACATACTTTACGATCATATATTTTCCATAACATGTATAATACACACTTTTACAGATATGTATAAACATTATATAAAGAAAATCTATAAACATCAGAGTACAGTAGAAACAGGGATCCTGCCTGTGGCATTCAGAGCATACTCTAAAGTACAAGTACAATATAAATCAATATCTATGAGCTATGGAAACAAGGTAGGCTCACCCAGAGATCATGTCATCTAGTTGGTCAACTATCTGAAGGGAAAGAACCAAACTCTATATCCTTATCTGAAAAACATATAAACATCGTGTAGTGAGTTTGACAACTCAATGAGCAGATAAAACCTTCTATGACCTCTTAGGTCAACATATGGATGTACTCATATATTAAAATGTATCACATTGAAAATTATAGTTTAGAAGTACATCCATATGGGACCCGTATTTTTAAATATTCTCAGTTCAAATCACATTCAAATATCTGTAACCCCATATGATACAATATGATCTTTAATCAACTTGATATGCATTAAAAACATTTCACATGAAAACATTAGGAGGATCCCATATCAAAACCACCATATCAGAGTTTAACCCCTTCCGTACTTTGGTGGTATAGGATTTTCCTAAACTCAGCATCTTACTGAGGTTTGCCTTACTACCATTTAAGAGGACACGTGAAGGGACTCTATATAGGTATTTCTCAAACACACAACAAGAGAGGGAAAATCATATCTCATCTAACTGGCATCTCGCCCATATAGGAGGCATTCTGCTCTCCTTCACATATCATCTCTCGTGTGTTGGCCCTCACACGAGGCTCGCACCACCCCCTGCTAGCTGAGGCAATCAAGGTGCACCAGGGCTCCCTGCTAGCTGAGGCAATCAAGGTGCACTAGGGCTAACATCACCTGTTGTTAGCAAACATTGTTTCCAATAGGATTCCTCCACAAAACCATAATCACATATATTCCATATTAATTAAAACAGAGGTACTATTATAATACAACATTTTCATTCTCAGTATATTCTTCTGTCAAAACTTCTCAATCAGGGGAATCACGTATACATGCCCATATCTGAGGCAAACATATCACTGTATAAATCAATATCATATGCATAACATATTTCCTTTGCCATATAATGCGAAATACATTTAAAAATCATATGTTTAATGTGTTTCAAAATTTATTTCAAAAGTTAGACTCTTCTTGAACTAAATATCATATTGCAACCATTTCAGATATTATAAACCATTTCAGGATCATATAAAAGTATAAATAACTTGTAAACATACTCATTTATCAATTTAAAGTTCAAGAAGAGTAAAAGCAAGTCATAGAAAGAATCATCTACTCACAAGATAAGGGCTCCATATTGGACAGTCCCAAATTGTACTTTTCCAATCCATATTTGACTAAACAGACTTCAAAAATGTATTTGGAGGGTCCCAAAATTAAGGAAATGACTCTGGGAACTTTGTCACTATTCATGGTCGAAAAACACTATTCACCGCCGAAAAATACTATTCACCAAGAATAAAAAGTTGTCATATAGCTGAAAAATTTCATATCCGAAGGTTTATCTAGCTCCTGAATCCATCTACGGTGTCAGATTTTCAATTTGAGGTCTCTAAGTAAGAGTTTTAGAGTTTACCTTTTTTTAAGATTTTCTACTTCCGATTTACGGCGATTCAACGGTTGATTTGAGAAATTTTTCGGTCAAAATCGTAGTACTTTTCATTCTGAATCTATTTTTTTTGGGTACATGCTAAGCCCATGGGCTAATGGAAAACATAACGGGGTGTTGCCCCACCCCACATATCATCTATCACGAGCTGTCCAGCCTCAATATGAGGTCTATCCAGGATATGCACATCCTGGTCCATCGTGTGTGCTTTCTTCGCGAGCCAGTTGGACACCATGTTCCCTTCTCTGTATGAATGGGCAATGGTTACAGTCTACTCTTTTTCCATCATCTTCCTGATTTGGAAAGTAATGCCTGCTCCAGGATGGCTTCTCTCATGTCCCTTGTTGCATAGATTCACCGCATCCATAGAATCAGACTCAATTATGAGTTCTTTAACATTCCTGTCCCATGCAATCCTCAACGCTATAAGTATACTCCAGAGCTCCGTGCAAATTACATTATAGATTCCCAGCCTTCTGATGAATCCCATTATCCATTCACCCTCTGCATTCCTCTATACGCCTTCGCATCTAGCAAAGCCCGAACCGTGCACAGATCCATCAACGTTGAACTTAACTTGGTAAGGGTTCGGGGAATTCCAGGCTACTCTTCTTTCTTCTCTTATACTGCCCTATATCCTATCTGAATTCTCCAACCATCTAGCACAGTCTTGTGCCCTTGCGATACAGAGAAAGAAAATTTCACTTGACAGTTTTTCCATGGGTTGAAACACTGAGTCGCATCTCCTAGTCCAAATGCTCCAAACAGCCATACCAAACAGCATTTCCCATTTCAGGTGGGTAACAGAATTGTTCCCCAACCTCTGTTTAAGATTACGATTGAACCAATCCTTTATATCCAAAGAAAAGAAACTCTCCCAATGCCTAGGGTGAACCATCCTAAGCCACAGATTTCAGGTCTTTTCACAATCCCTCAAGCAGTGGAGAGTTGTTTCCTGATATTTCTTGCAATCTTGGTATAATCTGGAATCATCAAGATGTCGGTCCATTCTAAGTTTATTAGTAAGGATGCTATCGTTGTAGGCTAACCACATGAAAGTTTTGATTTTTTGGGGTCCTGGCCACCTCCATATATTTTTCCACACCGAATCTTCAGTTGGGCAATGCACCAACTTGCTCTCATATGCTGACTTCACTGTGAACTTCCCTTCCTAGCTAAATTTCCAACATATTTGATCGTTGTCCAGCTCCTCACATGGTGGCATCATAATAGCTATGATATTATTAACCCTTCCTGGGATCATGTAATTAAACTTAGGCCAATCCCATTGTCCCATCATGAACACCATATCAGCTACCGTGTGTTGCCTCATGCTTCCCTAGATAGGTTCTGTGGCAATTCGTTCTAGAGGACCAACTCCTGGCACCCAATCATCTGACCAGAACTTAACACCTTTACCATTCCTTACGTTCCATGTTACCCCACCTTCCACCTCTTGCCAGACATTCCTAATTCCTTTCCACAGATTGGAGGAGTCTGCTATCCTGTCTGGTAATTTAGGCACTATGTCACTTCTACATTTGTATTTGGATATAAGGGTTTAAACCTATAGTTCCTTTGGTTGGTTGATCAATCCCCAAGCCGCCTTCATCAAGAATGCCTCATTCATCTCTCTTAGCCTTCTAATCCCTAACCCCCCCTATATTTTTTGGCAGGCTCACTTTGTCCCAGCTGACAAGGTGAATTTTCTTGGACCCCTCTGTCTCACCCCAAATGAGCTTTCAGCTTTCTTTTTCCAATTCTACACATAGCCCATATGGGAAGAGGGCCGTCTGCATGGAGTAATAAGGAATATTGTTCAACACACTCCCTGTAAGGGTAATTCTACCTGCAAGGGAGAGAACATTGGCTTTCCACCCACTCAGTCGACTCTTCACCTTCTCAATGATGTGTTTGAAAGTTTTGCTGGATACTCTCTTATGTATGAGAGGCATACCTAGATAGGATCTAAGATCATTGGTTAGTTGGAATCCCATCGTTTGGCTATACTGAGAGGCCCGGTTATGGTTAATGTTGGAAGAGAACAAGCACTTCATCTTCCTTTCATTAACTAACTGACCAAAGCTAAGACAAAAGGTGGAGATTATTGAATTAATCAACTCACACTACTCCAACTCTTCTTCAGCAAACAGCACCAAATCATCAGCAAAAAAGAGATGGGACAGGGGGGTATATTCCTGCATAATCTGATGGGTTTCTAGAGCTTGTTGTTCACTGCCCAGTCAATGCATTGGGCCAGCCTTTCGATACACAGAATGAAAAGATAAGGGGAAAGTGGGTCTCCTTGTCTCACCTCTCTTGACATCTCGAAGGGTTCAGTTGCTTCCCCATTCCACAGCATGCTCACTGTTCCTGTTGAAACACAGCTCATGATGATGCTTCTAAAATGATTGTTCAACCCAATATCTCTCAATGTATCATTTAAAAAGTCCCATCGAATTCTGTCATATGCTTTCTCTAGGTCAATTTTAATGGCCATTATCCCTTTCCTTCCTTTTTTCCTTCTCATAGTGTGCATCACTTCCTGGACAATAATAACATTATCTGAGATATGTCTTCCGGGAATGAAACTGCTCTGACAAGGCCCAACCAACTGTGCCATAAGAGGTTTCAATCTATTTGCTATACACTTCGTTAAGATCTTCAAAACAACATTGCATAGGGCGATTGGCCAGAATTCTTTCAAATTCTCTGGGTTTTCAACTTTCGGAATGAGGACTAGTAGAGCCTAGTTAATGTTCCTCACAAGTCCTGGATCATCATAAATCTCCCTGATCAGCTTGCAAATAGACGATCCCACCACCTTCCATTGACTCTGTATAAAGATAGCATGTAGTCCATCCGGCCCTGGAGCTTTGAACTCTCCTAAGCTAAATGCAACTTCTTTAATTTCCTCATCAGAAAAGGGTACCTGGGTAGCTGCCAGGGCCTCCTCTGTGATTCTAGGGAAGCAACCAGATAATACAAGAGGTTGGAAAGGCATGTTTTCCTGAGAGAAGAGATTCTTGAAATACTGTCTTGCCATATCTTTCAAGTTGTCTTGGCTGTGTTCCCAACTGTCATCCTCCTTTTTTAACATAGTTATTCAGTTTCTTCTTCTTCTTGCTATGGTTGAGGCATGAAAAAATTTTGTATTTGTATCCCCAAATTTGAGCCAGCTGCATCTTGACTTCTGGTACTAAATGGCCTCCTCCTTTAACAAGATATTTTCGTACTCCTTCCACAGGTCCCATCTAAGCTCAGAGAGGTATATGTTTTCCTTTCCTTGTAAAGCCTTATCAATACCTGCTATTCTCTTGGCTAATTCTCTTTTCTTTTTAAAAATGTTTCCAAACACCTTTTTGTTCCAGCTTTCAACATCCTTTCTAAATTTCCCTATTGCTTCCCTCCAATTCTGATCCTCATTCCATGCTTTGTTCACTACCTCCTGGAAAAAGTTTTCCAACAACCATGTAGCTTAAAATCTGAACACTTTTGGACTTTTGGATTGTGTTTTAGATTGCCAAAGACTGATGTGCAAAGGCCTATGATCTGACTTCAGAGAGGGGAGATGATAGACCAAAGCTTCAAGGAACACAACTTGGCACACTATGTTCCCTAATGCGTGGTCAATTCGTTCTCTTACAGGGCCTCTTTCCCAAGTATATTTGGGACCTTTAAATCCCAATTCTACCAATGCGTTCCTTTCAATAAATTCTCTGAAATCACGTATCGAATTCCAGTTCAGATAGTTGCTACCTTCCTTTTTCTCTAGGCTCTTGTATGCATTGAAATCACCCATAAGGATCCAGGGGACTTCTGGGTTTACGTTAAGGTCAGAAACATGTTGCTAAAACTCCTTTCTGCTTACATAGTTGGGGTTTCCATAAATTGTTGTCACTGCGCATTTCCTTCTATCATGCTTAAAATTCACCTCAAAATGAATAAATTGTTTATGCTTCATTGTGGTTTTCACTTCCAGTTTGTTTTGATCCCATAATAGCCAAATACCTCCAAAAAACCTTTCGGCTTTCACTCTGTCCTTACCAGTCCAACCCATCTTCCTGATGATAGCATCAGCTCTTTTGCCACTAACTCTAGTTTCAAACAATGCGATCAGGCTCAAATGATGTAGCCTTATCAGGTCTTTGATAAGGAGATGGAAATATCTTGCTCCCGCTTCTCTGCAATTCCAGGCCATAAAATTCATAAACACTCCACGGAAGTAGTTGTTGACTGGATTTCCTAACGTCCTTTGCTGTGTGTCTCTGACACCTCCATGGCTTCTAGCCTTGTCCCCTCTCCATTTTGTGGACTAATACTAGGTTGTTTCACCTGGCTTGGCTATGATGCTTTGTTCGGGAGCTTGGCCTTTTCACTGTCCCCTAGGTGTGCCACAGCCTCTCCCGGAATAACGTTGTCCGCCCGCTGATCGTAGTTCCCTGGTTGCGGGGGCCCCTAGGCTCCACGGGTACATTCGGGTATATGAGGTTAGGGCTTGGGCTAAGTATGTTTTCGGCCCCCTTGGCGATTATGGACACGTCCAATAGGGCCTTACGTTGTAACGTCCCTTTCCCTTTGTCTGGCATCACGGGAAGCCCACGAGTTTTCTTTGCTTGTGCTTTGAACCCACCCACTACCGGTTTGAGAAGGCCAAGTTTGGCCTGGGCCTTGTTTATTGTTACTTTCTTTCCTTGCGAGCCCAAGCCCGTGTTTTCCTTGCCCGTTGGGATGAGCCTATTCCTCTTACCCTCTGCTCTGCAGGTGATGACTTCATTCGCTCCTCCTTTCATGCCTTCTACACTGTTGACTCCTCCCTCTGTTAGGGTTTCAGTCTCATTAGTCTCCATCAAATCCTCACTTGCTAACTCTAATAAGCTAAATCTGGATGATCCAGCCTTTTCTTTTTGGTAAGTATAGCTCGAGATCTTTCCATTTTTAGCTCTAAATTTTGGCTTTGATGTTTGTGTACTATCTAAGCCCCGGGTTGTGACAGCTTTTTTTCTTGCATCTTTTTAGACCAACATCCAAGGTCTGAAGCCCCCCCTCTCTGGCGTTATGTACCGTCGTCGTAGCGTTTTTTGGCCACTCTATCTGAGTTCCATCGGGAGGTTGTACGTCCAATATGGCAACCGGTCTACTTTCTCCCTCTCTGGGTGAGTGTTTCTGCACCCTTGCTGAAGTTTATGAGCATTGATCTCTTCTATGGCCGTATTTACCGCATTCAAAGCAAACAAAATGCAACCCCTCGTATTCAACGTTGAACAGCCTCCTTCTAAGTTTAAACTTGGCCACTAGTTTCTTCCTCAGATCTATTTTGACGTATATCCTTGCAAATTTTCCCCTCTCAACACCAGGTTCCTCTCCGTATTCTGAGTTCATTTTCCTGAGCGTTAGACTATCGATCTTCAATGTTTTTCCAATTCTGTCCCTTAGTCTCTAGAGGAAATGTAAGTTGTAATACTCTATAGGAAGCCATGTAATTCTTACCCACACCGCCACTTTCCTGAAACTGTCTTCCAGAGGTCTAAATTCGGACCTCCATCTTTTGACCACCAGATAGTGGTCCGTAATCATCCAAGGTCCCTCATGTAAAGCATAGTTGTAATCCCCTGAGTTGGTAAAGCTAGCTAGGTAGAAATCATTTCCGATGTCTATTAAATTGAATGACCCAACTGGATGCCACATCCTGTTTAATCTTTCTTTCAAGTATCTATACCCGATTTTATTCCCCATTAATTTGATGATTAGGGAGTTTCTCAATTTTTTATAATACCCCCTCTTTTCTTCTGTAGATATTTCAACGACCGGGAATGTCTCCTCCTCCATCATACTCTCCTCGTCAGACAAATCAGAATCGATATCGTCTTCAGAGAATAGCTTCTCAGCGTCTGAATCGTCCTCGGTTTGGTTATTGGCATAACCATTGAAACCGAGTAGACAATCCCTATATGAATTGCCCACCTTCTCTTTACCCCGTGACTTGTGTGAGTTACATTTGGGTTTCTCTGATTCATTAATACTCCCCTTTTTTTAGGGTATTTTTGTTGTAAGATTCTCCAACTTCTCGTCCCCCATGTCACCTGTGTGTGCTTCCATAATGCTAGTTGGGGATTTAGTAATGAGCTCCCTTTCTTCCATTTCTTTATCCATGAGAGGAACCTCATCACATGCTGCTTTGATTTTTTTGTTACTCCTCTGTAGTATACCATTTTCCAATAGCTATCTTCTTTTCTTCTTTACCCAATCTTGGTATATTTCATTCCGTCCTGAATCTATTTGTACCATTAGTTTTGAGATCGGAGGCCTGTAGATACTCTAGATCTAGAGAGAAAAAATGGAGATTACTATTCACACTATTTCACACTATTCATTCATTTTTGCAACTCTTCGCATGCCTCTCTGTTGTCTCCCCCTTCCTCTTTTCTCTTTTATTTTTATTTTTATAATAATAATTATTATTATTTAATAATTGAATAATAGGATTTTCTTTTATATATATTCATATAAATTCCGTTTTCCATCCTAAAACATCCCAAATTTTTTAAAAAATTTACATTCTCACAAACCTTTAGTTAAACTCTTAAATCATTACTTTTAATAAAAAAAATCACAAAATAAATATCTTTATACATAATAAAAGAAAGAATATTTTTAAAAATACAACAAAAATTTATTAGAGGCCAATATAATTATTTTAAGCAAAACAGTAAGTATTTTAAATAAAAATATATTTACTTCTAGCAAAACATGCATAGTCATTTAAAAGAAATCATACTTGTTTATAATAAAAATTATTTACAAAAATAAAAAATTTGGGATATTACATTCTTCCCCCCTTAAGAAATTCGGTCCCCAAATTTTAGCCCATTCCACCACATGCAGGGAATGAAATCAAAGTATAATTCAGAGTTACTAACCTCATTACTCAAATAATTGGGGATATCTTTTCTGTATATCATATTTACATTTTAATGTCTCTTCACTTGAGTGATTTTGTCATATAACTTAACCATAGGGATTTCTTTCATCCTTAAGTTCTTCACTTGTCGATCAACAATAAACATCGATTTTACCCATAGTTAAGTCAAATTCTTATCTAATTGAATTCCTTGGAATTAAGTAACATAAGAAGAATATAATAGGTACTTCCTTAGCATTGATGCAAGAAAGACTGTATCTACATTACTTAATCCTGATGGCAAAGCTAGGCAATGTACTACTATGCCTACTTTATTCAAGTTTTCAAAAGAGTATATATACTAAATCTTAAATTTTTCCATCTTTCCAAACCTCATTACCTCTTTCATTGGTGAGTCCTTCAAGAATATGTGGTCACCAACTGATAATTTCTAGTGCTCAACATTCATGGTCTTTATAGACTTTTGGCCTGTATTGAATTGTTTGTATTCCTTTTCTAATCAATTTCACTTTATACAAGTACTCAACAGATTATACATATATATAAGAAACTCTTAAACAATTGAGTATCTCATTCTTTTATATCCTCAAGCTCGCATGCATATATCTATAAGTCGATATTAGGAGCATCCCATATCAAAACCACCATATCAAAGTTTAACCCCTTCCGTACTTTAGTGGTATAGGATTTGCCTAAACTCAGCATCCCGCTGAGGTTTGCCCTATTACCATTCAAGAGGACACATGAAGGGACTCTATATGGATATTTCCCAAGTACACAGCAAGAAAAGGCAAATCATATATCATCTAACTGGCATCTTGCCCATATAGGAGGCATTCTGTTCTCCTTCACAGATCATCTCCCGTGTGTTGGCCCTCACACGATGCTAGCACCACCCCCTGTTAGCTGAGGCAATCAAGGTGCACTAGGGCTAACATCACCTGTTGTTAGCAGACAGTGTTTCCAATAGGATTCCTCCATAAAACTATAATCTCATATATTCCATATTAATCAAAACAGAGGTACTATTATAATACAACTTTTTCATTCTCAGTATATTCCTCTGTCAAAACTTCCCAATTAGGGGAATCACGTATACATGCCTATATCCGAGGCAAACATATCACTGTATAAACCAATATCATATGCATAACATATTTCCTTTGCCATATAATGCGAAATACATTTAAAAATCACATGTTCAATGTGTTTCAAAATTCATTTCAAAAGTCACACTCTTCTTGAACTAAATATCATATTACAACCGTTTCATATATTCTTAACCATTTCAAGATCATATAAAAGTATAAATAACTTGTAAACATACTCATTTATCAATTTAAAGTTCAAGAAGAGTAAAGGAAAGTCAAAAAAAGAATCATCTACTCATAGGATAAGAGCTCCAAATTGGAGAGTCTCAAATTGCACTTTTCCAATCTACATTTGACTAAACAGACTTCAAAAATGTGTCTGGAGGATCCAAAAATAAAGAAATGACTCCGAGAACTTTGTTACTATTCATGGCTAAAAAAATACTATTCACCGCTGAAAAATACTATTCACTAAGAACAAAAAGTTGTCAGATAGCTGAAAAATTTCGTATCCTGAAGTTTATCTAGTTCCTGAATCCATCTACGGTGTCAGATTTTCAATTTGAGATCTCTAAGTAAGAGTTTTAGAGTTTACTTTTTTCTAAGATTTTTTACTTCCGATATACGGCAATTTAACGACTAATTTGAGAAATTGTTCAGTCAAAATCGTAGTACTCTTTGTCCTGAATCCATTGGTACCATTAGTTTTGAGATTAGAGGATTGTAGATACTCCAAATCTAGAGAGGAAAAATGGAGGTTACTATTCACACTATTTTACACTATTCATCCGTTTCTACAACTCTTCGCATACCTCTCCGTTGTCTCCCCTTTTCCCTTTTCTCTTTTATTTTTATTTTTATAATAATAATTATTATTATTTAATAATTGAATAATAGGATTTTCTTTTATATATATTCATATAAATTCCGTTTTTCATCTTAAAACATCCCAAAAATTTCTAAAATTTTACATTCTCATAAACCTTTAGTTAAACTCTTAAATCATGACTTTTCTTTATAAAAATCTTAGTAAAACAAATCACAAAATAAATATCTTTATATATAATAAAAGAAAGAATATTTCTAAAATTACAACAAAAATTTATTAGAGGCCAATATAATTATTTTAAGAAAAACAGTAAGTATTTTAAATAAAAATATATTTACTTCCAGCAAAACATGCATAATCATTTAAAAAAAATCATACTTGTTTATAATAAAATATTATTTTAAAAAATAAAATTTTTGGGATATTACAAATATAATCATAGTCGTTGGTAGAGCGTCCCCTACTAGTGCACCACACAGATCGCCATGTGACCGTGCTTATTTCTTTTCTTTTCACATTAATGGCCAAAAATATGATTTCAACAACAAGTATGTTCATTATACTCACATGTCATAATTTTTCATCAAAATATAATTATTACCAAAAATCATTGGTAATCATGATATGAACATAATCGTTTCAAATATTATTTTATAAAATATTTCCATGTCAAAATTACTCACTTAAGATGGTAAGGAGTGCATGCAATGGCAATGGATATGGCATACACTAATCAGTTGAGGTGATCTTGGTGTCAATTGAAAGATAATATAATCTTATAAAACTCTTACGTTGAACATTTTAGAGAAATCTTAAGTAATCATGGTGTTACTACTCCCTCAAACTTAATGTTATTTCTTCTTGGGTAGGTTAAGACATTTACTTACTAATCTGACCATATCTCCCTCATAAGAACTCTTATTGAGGTGATTCAAAAGTTATAAAAAGCTAAGACACTTTCATGTATATCATTTCTTCATATTTGTTATTAATTATTCCCAAAAAATTGAAAAAAAAACGCTTACATTTACCACTCTGGATTCTAGACTGATTCTAACCTTTACTCATTAATCAACCATATCTCCTTCATATGGACTCTAAATTAAGTGATTTTAAAGCCTATAGATCCGTGATACATATATCTATCTTTATTATGTTAACAATATCCTTTAAATCCATACATATTTTGCTCAAAAATTCAAATACATCAGCATACTTAACAGATTCTTCCCTGGTTAGCTAGTTTCTGACCTCTGCTTACTAATCGAACCATATCTCCCTTATATTGATTCCAATTTTAATGATTCCAGTGGATAAAAATTTATGAGACATATATCTATATGTATCATGTTAAGAATTTCTTTTAATTCCCTACAAATTTATTCCAGAAATTCAAACACAGAAGCATACCTAATAGATTTTTCACTGGTTAACTATTTTCTGACCACTACTTATTAATCAGACAATATCTGCCTCATCTGGACTCCAAATTAAGTGATTCCAGTGGCTAAACATCCGTGAGACACACACACACACACACACACACACACACACACACAGATATATATATATATATATATACTTAATGTTAACCATTTCTTTTAATTCCTAACCAATGTTTCTCATAATTTCAACAATAGAAGCATCTATGGTTACTCCGAAATCTAGTTTCCTAACCAAACCTTTCCTAAGGTTTTAATTTATCATTCTATTATGTCATCTTCCATTTTCTTCCTAATTTACATCTAATCATCTTCCATCACTTTTTCACCACATTTAAATATACAAAATAGGAGCATAAAAATCCTAAAATTTTGCCACCCATAGCCATACATATGCAGAACTTTCCACATCAACCGAAATGTTCATAACATTCATCATATGCAAGATAATATGTAACATGATATATCAACATCCATGAACAATCCTCAAAGTAGCAAATATTGTAAATTTCATCAAAGTTCTAAGATTAAAATCACATATAAATGTTATAAATTTTAAAAATTTTCTTCAAAAAGAGATATTGTTAAACCTACCTAAAGATCTCCCTAGCTCACTTAGTGAATTATTTTTCTTGTTTCCTCTTGAAAGAAGTAGCAAGATTTCTCCCTTCCGCTAGCTTTTCTAACAGCTTAAATAAGAGAAGGAGGCTGAGTTTTGAACCCCAAGGATGAAGAAAAAAGTGGAGATTAAGCTAACTTACCTTGAGTACTTAGTCCTCTAGACTTTTCCTTCTTCTTCCTTCCTTTCTTCTCCTTTCTTTCTCTCCTTTTCTTACTCTACCTTGCTTCTATTTTTTCTCTCCCTCACTTGGATGAAATTATAATGTTATAAGGGTGGGTTTTACTTGAATAAACTATCAAGTGGTTCACCTTTCATGATCATTGGTCCACTTTATCACAATTAGGATGCACTTGGTTGTTTTTTGGGCAAAGACAACTCACGTTCTTGTCTTCCTCTCCCATAGTCAAGCTATGATTAGCTAAAGGAGATTTGTATTTTGAAAATCATGATAAAATGTTCTTAAGACAAGGGACAAGGTCCCTCTGATTTAGGGATTCATTTCCTTTTTCTTTTGTCCCACTCAAGTATGATAGGTTTTCCTTTCTAGGTGGCAAATTTTTAGCCCTTGAGTCTCGCTTGCTTGGCTGAAATTATTTATGTAGGATAAAGACGTTTTGTCATAATGCTATGTATTATTACCCACTTGTTGAAATTATGAATATAGGATACAAATGTTTTGTCCTAACGCCATGTATTATTACCTACTTGTTTAAACTATGAATGTCGGATATAGATGTTTTGTCTTAATGCCATGTGACCTAATCTAGATTATTATTACACTATTATTTCCTCACATAATTCTTATTTTTCTCTTTTTGGATTTGGGCTCATTCTTACCCATTTCCTTTGCTTTGACTGAAATTCTACCTTCCATGATGGGTTTGGTCACATTTTCATAATTTTTGGGTTATCGGTCCAACTTCTATATCCTAGTCCAAGTCTATGTTTTATTTCTTGCTTATGCTATCCTATTGGCTTGCTAGAAATTCATGTGAAGTGAAAAAACTCTATATGAAGTGTCCATAGGTGAAAACCCAATTTATGGTTGAAGATGTTAAACTTAATAACTCTAGCTCTTGAATTAGGAAAAATTACCCTAATCCAATCTTCTTGAAATTTTAATACCTTTACTTACTTCACAAAAAATTATCTTCCTTACCCAAGAATTTCTCCTTTTTTTAGTATGTTATTTCTAATTTTTCCTATTAGATTTTCTCTCTTTACCTATTCCCTTAATGATAGAAACATTTTTTGTGCATACACATAAGGTAAAGAAATTCTAAGGATTATATTTCCTTAGATATCTAAAAAATTTCTAATAAATTTTATTTCCATAATTAAATATTTATGTACCTTTATTAATAAAAGAAACAAAATTAGGGATGTTATATTAAATATTTATGTACCTTTTATTAATAAATGAAACAAAATTAGAGATGTTACATTTCTCTCCCTCTAAAAGAAATTTTGTCCTCAAAATTTTAGAAATTACCTAATAAGAACAATTGCAGATATTTTTTCCTCATGACTTCTTCCAACTCCCAAGTTGCTTCTTCTGGAGTCAAACCTTCTCATAACACCTTGACTAGGTGAATGATCTTATTCCTTAATTGCTTCACGTCAGTGTCCAATATGGATGCCGGTACTAGCTGATATGTCATGTTCTCCTTTATTTGGATTGGTTCATCCCATATTACATGTGATGAATCTGGAAGATACTTTCGGAGCTGTGATACATGGAAAACATTATGTAGATTGGACAAATTAGGTGAGAGGGCAACTTGATGCTGATGTCCCCAATTTCTTTAAAATTTCATAAGGTCCCAAAAATCGCGAACTTGGCCTTTTGGTTTTGAGAGACCTACCAACTCCAATAGTCAGGGGAAAGTTTCAGAAATATAAAATTTTGAAAACAGAAGTTTAAATTTTGCCAACCATAGCTATACCTATGCAGAACTATCTACACCAATCTAAGTATTCAAAAATACATAATATGTAACATGATATAGCAACATCCATGACCAATTTTCAGAGTTCTAAGATCAAAAATCTCATATAAATATTACAAGTTTCAAAACTTTTGTTCAAAAAGAAATATTGTTAAACTTACCTTGAGCACACTAGACTTCTCCTTCCTCTTTCTTCCTTTCTTCCTCTCCTTTCCTCACTCTACCTTGCTTCTATCTTTCCTCTCCCTCACTTGGACAAAAATTCTAATGTTATAAGGTTGGGCTTTGCTTATATAGACTATCAAATAATTCACCTTTCATAATCATGGGTCTACCTTATCACAATTAGGATGCACTTGGTTGAATTTTTGGAAAACAAACAACTCATGTTCTTGTCTTCCTCTTCCTTAGTCAAGATATGCATAGGAAAAGGAGATTTGTATTTTGAAAATTATGATAATATGTTCTTAAGATAAGGGACAAGGTCCCTTTAATTTAGGGATTCATTTCCTTTTTCTTTTGTCTTAATCAATTATGATAGGTTTGCCTTTTTAGATGGAAAATTTCCAACCCTTGAATCTTCCTTGCTTAGCTAAAATTATTTGTGTAGGATAAGGATGTTTTTTCATAATGCTATGTATCATTACCCACTTGCTAAAATTATGAGTGTAGGATATAGATGTTTTGTCCTAATGCCATGTATTATCATACCACTTGCTAAAATTATGAATGTAGGATATCACACCACTTGCTAAATTTTTGTCTTAATGCCATGTCACCTAATCTTGATTACGCCATTATTTCATCACTTTATTTTTTTTATATTTTATTTTTGTCCTCTTGGGTTTGGGTTCATTCTTGCCCATTTTCTTTACTTTGGTTAAAATTCTACCTTTCATAATGGGCTTAGTCACATTTTCATGATTTTTGGGCTACCGGTCCAATTTTTATATCCTAGTTCAAGTCTATGTTTTATTTCTTCCTTAGGCTATCCTATTGGCTTGCTAAAAATTCATGTGAAGTAGAAAAACTCTATATGAAGTGTCCATAGGTGAAAGCCCAATTTATGGGTGGAGATACTAAACTTAGTAACTTTAACTCTTAAATTAGGAAAAATTACCCTAATCCAATCTTCTTGAAATTTTAATACATTTACTTACTTCACAAAAATTTATCTTCCTTACCCAAGAATTTCACATTTCTTTAGTATATTTATTTCTAATTTTTTCTCTTAGGTTTTCTCTCTTTACCTATTCCATTAATGTTAGAATATTTCTATGCATACACGTAAGGTGAAGAATTTCTAAGGATTTTATTTCCTTAGATATCTAAAAAATTGTCTAATAAATTTTATTTGCTTAATTAAATATTTATGTACCTTTATCAATGAAAGAAACGAAATTAAGGATGTTACTTTGAATATATAAAACGAAATTAGGGATGTTACATCCCTTATCTACATGATGTGCTCTCACACACCCCTTATCCCAGTGAGCTTAATTGATGATAACCTTGTAATTAGGGTGCTTGCTAAAGCCTTGCCTAAAGATTCAAATTACTCATCAATGGACCTAAGCAAGTCTCAAACATTTGTATGTTCTCCTAATAATCCCCAAATACTAGCATATATTTTAGTTTTAATGTACATAATACTAAGGTTATTAGATCGCTCCTAGCGTTCATAAAGAGCAATATTCGTTTAGCTGCTAGTATTTGTGATAATTGGTGGTTCATATTTTCTAATTGAATAATCAAAGTCCATACGTCCTGATTGGAGGAGAATCTTCTCCTTCCAAACCTTATAGTTATCACCATTCAATTCGGGAACTTGGAAATAAGAGAAGTTAATTGTTTGAAAAGCTGTGTAAAGGTATGTATATGATCAATAATTGAGGTAACTTTAAATCAAAAATCATGTTTTACCAATACAAAACATGTTCCAAATTATGAATCTAGTGAAATAAAACTTTCCTGTAGGTTAAAGTTATAATTCAATTAGATTTAACTATAACTTTATGATAAAACTATCAAATTATATACTAATTTATCATTCATTTGGGAAAATTATGAAAATAATCTAATATTTTATCCTAATCAATTATATAATATATAATCAATTTTTTTGTGCGATAAAATTTATTATATTAAGCATTCATAATAAATGTCTAACTCCTTATGTGATCTTAAACTTAACTTAATACATAATTTTAATCAATTGCAGATGTTGCAGCTAATCTTCAATCAATTAAAATTACATAGATCACTGGACATTAAATTTTATAAAACTAAGTTTTATGAGAATAATCTTAAATTACATAATCTAACGCATCTTGAAACTGAATTATATGTTATCATATGTAAATAATATTCTCACAAAATTGCATAATTTTGAAACACAATATTATGCCCTTAATATAAGTCTATAAAATAAGGTCATCTAAATAATATAAACCAATATAAAATATTCATGTATAACATGAATATATGATCTGAATTGCATATATAAAACAAACATAAATTATATATATACTATAATATGAAATTTGAGCAAATAATCACAGATTAAAATAAATGCTCAAGATATGAATTTTTTTGTAAATAATTGCTTTTATATATATTTAGTGCAAGTTTTAACATCAAGAATTCCACTGGTGCAGTAACTATGATTTTGGCCTCCTCAAGGGCTCAAGTTCAAGTCTACGTCTGCGCAGCCCACAAAAACATTTTTTTTTAAATAAGAAGACATTGTAGCATCGTCTTTAACCTTCATATGTGTCATGCCCATAATTCAAGGGAACGTGATTATCACGATTAGCAAATAAACTGTATTCAAAACATAATATATACAACCTTTCAAAATGTAACATAACATATTTAACATAATCAAAAGCATATGTTCATAAGTTTCTGTGTACAACCAAATATACATGTCCATTCTATGTATCAATGCTATAGTAGAAGCAAGAATCTTGCCTATGGCATTCAAAGCACACTTTAGAGTACAAAATACATCGCAGGCCAGGAATTGTGAACCCTAGAAGCAAAATGGGCTCACACAAAGGGTGTGTCGCCTAGCTGATTATGTATCTGCGGGGAAAGGACCAGACTCTGTATCCTTATCTAAAAACATGGAAATATCGTGAAGTGAATTTGACAACTCAATAAGCAAGTAAAACCTATTATGATCTTACTAGGCCACTCTATGGATGTACTTTTATGTTGAAAATTTGGCTTTCTTTCAAAGTGAAAGATAAATCATAAGTACATCCATAAATGACCCATCTTATTAATATTCTCAATTGAAAAATAATAACACGAGGTTCAAAAATATATACAATGTAGCATGCCAAATAATAAGTATTTACCTTCACAAATCAGGAAAATATTGTATTTACCTTAATACATACATATACTTTAAAGTTATGAGGACTTCCAATGAGAACCATTATTTAATCCCAAGCACACAACAAGGAAGGAAAATAAAAAATTAGATAGTTAGCATTTCACCCATTAATAAGAGGCATTTAGCTCTCCTTTATAAAAAAGATCCCTTGTGTTAGCAATCACACGAGGCTAGTAACAACCCAACTAGCTGAGGTTTAAAGGTACACTAAGGCTAGCATCTCCTACTGCTAGCAAACAATTTTTCCAAATAGAATTTCTCCACAAAAAATAGTTGCGTAAAATACTGTGTCATTTGCAATCATAAATACTATCTAAATTCAATTCATTTGTCATATATTTCCAATAAAATTTTAACACATCTTCATACATTTTCCAAAGGAAACTATAAATATATATGTATCAATGCCACTTGTACAAAATGTACCATTTTCAGAAATGATGAGAAACTTATATGTAAACACATGTTCAAGTGATTTTGAAATCAATGTGCAAAATAGTACTCTTCTTGAACAATATATGAGCTAGTAAGTAGATGTGACAATTTAAATAATTCTCAAGGTTTAAAATAGTAAACTAAAATTATATGTGGATCGAAATTCACATTTTAAGTTCAATAAGAGCATAGGGTAAGTCATAGCAAGTATTATCTACTCACAAAACAAGGATTTCAAGTTGGACAACCTCAAAATGCATGTTTCCAAGTAGAATCTAGCAAAATAAATCTCAAAATTGAGTCTGAAAGGTTTAAAAACCTAGGATGACTCTGAATTTATGAAATTTGGCCTTTGGGAGCTCGGTTAATGAAATAGGGTCTTGAGTCACATGCTCTATGCTCTGCCTGCAGGGCTGCTTATAGGCTTCATTCTTCAAAGGAAGATTCCACATGTAGGGGCATGTAAGGACTATTCTGTGTCTGAAATTTGAGATCCTAAGGTTTTTGCACCTTCTCTTTAGGGAATTTTCTCCTCCACTTTCTGGCTAACTTTTTACAAATTTTTTATAAACCAATCAGGTAAACTTGTAGATCTCATTGTTCTGAATCTGTTGATGGTGGTGGTGGCGTCAAAATTTGAGGTCCAGAAGTGATAAAATTCTAGAGAGAGAAAATTGAGTTTCTAAAAAGAGAAAATAGGGGTTTTGAGAGAAACTTTTAGCCTTTTCATGCCTCTTTTGGAGTAGATAAGATGAATATCATGTGAGGACCGTTTGGGAAATTTTTAGTTATTGGGGAATTTCCTTGCAATTCTTTTTTATTTACATTTTGTCCTATAAACTTTTCAGTTATTGCACTTTGACCCCAAAATTTGAATAATCATAATTCCCTTGTAAATCTCCATAATTAGGTGATAAGTAACCAAAATCCTCTATTCTAATTGTATTATTTCCTAATTCTCTCTTTAAGTTATAGTTTTTTATTTAATTTAGGGTTTTTTCATTTATTTAGATTTTCCTTTAATTTAGGGCCATTGCAATTCAGGTTTTCTTGACCCAATTGTGACATGATTTGACCCACATAAAATCCTAACTTTTTCTCACATTTTTTTACTTCCAAAATTCACGTATTTTATACCAAAACTTTTAGAAAACAACTTCCTAATGCTTGATGTGTAGCATCCCAGATTTTAATAAATGAAAAATAATTCTCAATGGCAAAAATGAAAACTAGAAGGGAAGAAAGTGTAATATTCTAATTCGTTGAGGTTAGAACCAAACATCAAGAAGTGAGCAAAAGATATGTTTTGGGCGTGACTCCAAAAGCCCATTAGAAGCTTCCTAAAAGAGGAATTAAAGCATTTGGAGAATTTGATGAAGCCAAACAAGGCCTTGGTCAAGGATCTAGTCACAATCTAATGGAGTGGCAATCTTGTAATAGTTAGCCTTTTGGGGGGCATTAGTTAAGGAAGGAATAGCTTGGATTAAACAAATATTTTCCCTTGACTTGGAGGAGAAGTTGACTAAGAGAGAAGGGATGGCTTGTTAGAGAAGCTTGGATTAAACAAATCTTTTTCCTTGACTTGGAGAGGAAGTTTACCAAAGGGAGAAAAATATCAAGAGAGAAGGAGAGGTAACGACCAAGGGAGAAGAGAAAAGAGAGAGACCGAGAGAAGAAGAGGAAGAAAAAGAAGAGAGAGAGATAGAGGAGAGAGAAAGGCAGTAAGGTGAAGATCTAAGGAATTTGTAGGGAAAGGAAAGAAAGAGAAGTAATCAAGAGAAGGAAATTTAAGGAGGGTTTGAGAATAAGAAAGATTTCTAGTTTATGGTAGGTTTAATATTAATCTTTCCATGGAATTTCATGTATTTTGAATGATCTAAAATTGTTGCAAATATCCTATTTTGATTATACATGATGGATATTTATGCTTAGCCATGAAAAGTGAGAGTTTGGATGCATAGATAATACATGTGTTTGTTGAAATTGGCTTGAAAAGGTTGAAAATTGATGCTCTGAATGGTTGGTTCTGGGGTTTATGATTTATGTCGAATTTAGAAATCATTTCAACACATGAACTGTATCCCTGTTTCTTAGCTTTCTAATGCCTATAGAATCACCTTAATCGGATTTGAAATGAAAGAGATATCCCCTAATGAGTGAAGAAAGGTCAGATCTAACGTATAGAGTCATGACGCTGTTTTCGAACACCTCTTTCACATGTTTATTTTTCTAATTGGTTAATGTGATATAAACATAAAATTTATAGATAATTGTCTTAGCTTTCCATAAACTCTAAAATCACCTTAATCGGAGTTAACATGGGGGAGTTATGGTCTTTTTAGAGAGAGAAGGTTTGGTTAGACAAAAATCTAGAACACAGGAAAAACCCAAAACACGTTCATGCTTAGTAACATGGCCAGGCTGTGCTTTGGGCTGTTTTTGAGGTTATAGCATGTTTTGTACATTTTGAAGCATAGCCATGCTTGGTGACACGGTCAGGCCGTGCTTGAGGCTAAAATTGCTATGTTTTGCTTTTTGAAGGCTCTAAATGAACTCCAATGAATGGATGATGATAAGGAGAACCTAGGTCCAAATAAATACCTTTTTAAGGATGCATTGTAGTGTGAATTCCATCCTTTTATTATGAGAAATTAAATCACATATTGCATATTGATGAGATGTATGTTTAATGTATGGATAAAAATACATATTAATAAGACTTATGCAAGTGAATTTGTTGTGTATTGATGAGACATATGTAAGTGAATTACATTGGAAATATATGTATGATGCATTGTAGTGTTAATTCCATTCTTTTATTATAAGATATATGTAAGTGAATTGCATATGAGATATATGTGCAATGTATGAATGAAATGCATGTTGATTTGATGCCTATGCTAGTATATCAATGCATGAGGATTACATGATATAAGATATGTATTGTTGGTAAGTGTATTAATACATATTTGTTAAATGATGTGGTGATGATATTATGCATGATATTAGTGATGTGCTTGATTAATGCATAATTTAATTGTGATGGTCATGATGATTAAAGAATATGATGTGTACATTATTATATGATGATAGAGGGGTTATTACATAGTGATTATATTAAGAGACGAAGTTGATTGTGGATAGCAAGCATGATAATAAAGGTGAATTGTTTGATGTATACATAGTTATATCATGTTAATGTATATGGTTAAACTCGTGGCTACAGACAATTAGTCACTAAGTGTTGAGATGTGGCTACAGACGATTAGTCACTGAATGTTGAGATATGGCTATCGACAATTAGTCACTGAGTGTTAAGATATGGCTACAGACGTTTATTCACTATTTGTTGACCTTGTGACTGCAGATGATCATTCACTATGCATAAAAGCATTGTAATATATATATATATATATATATATATATATATATATAGACACACACACACACACACACAACATAATATTGAAGTATAACTTGGTTATTATGCATGTCTGATATTGATGCATAACCTGTCTATAGAATATGAAAGCATGCTATACATTCTTGTTATTTTATCATATACAAAGAGAAAATATTTTCTGTAGTTTATACAACTAAACATAACACTGTGATTTTCTCATTTACTGTATGATGCTTTTAATGTTAAACCTATTGGGAACTTCCGTTTTCATTATTGTTGGTGTTATGTTCAGATAAGAGCAAATGATATGCTACCTGCTTCCATGCACTTGATCATAGAGATCCAGTGGATGGAGATGTCTTGTACAGATCCTGATGCCAGCACCACCTCCTCCACCCTTTACACCCAGGGGAGATGTGTTGTATAGGGTTCAATGTTAAGTTGATGTAGTTATGTGACTCAGTGTCGCTTATGTATAAATATTAATCTCTGACGTAGTTTTGGAGATGATGGTGATGGAACATTTGTTGTTTATGTAAATGTGTATGGTTTGCTTCTTGGAATGTTTTATCAGTCGCTATATAAAAAAAATCAGTCGTTACATGATGATCCCCATATATGTCAAAAATGCCAAAAAATTTTTTAAAAAATTTCAACAGTGACATAAAAAACATGAAATTTAAGAATAGCAAGATAGAGGAAAAAAGCTAGCTCTGATACTAACTATTAGTTACTCAATAATAATACAAACTTGTTTCTTGAATCAAAACAACATATTTAGATCAAATGTGGAATTAGAAAAGATCAAAAACTAACATCCTACCATTGATATCCTTAGAATGAAATCTGTAGTGAAAGGAACTCTTCTGAGCTATTTTCAATCTTTGTGATGGTTTATCAATTGTTTTTGTGACTAGACAAGATAAAGGACCCCCTTCTATTTATAAAAAATTTTCCAACGTCTCTTCCCATCAAAGAGTTGTTAGATGCAAGATAATGGAAGAGAATTTTGGCCACGTTCTACTAATTATTGTGAGTGTTGCCAATGTTCATATGAAGATTGGCAACTTCCTCAACTCATGTGGCAAATGTTTCAAACCACATACGTAGCAATTCACATGGTAAGCATCATATTTCTAGTAAGGGTATAGCCCTTGCCTTCATACAGATTGAGATTGTGATTTTCCTTGGTCTTCATTTTTGGGTATGATAAATAGATAAAGTTAGTGAAATGGCAGAAAGAAATTAAGGTTAGGCGAGGGTAATGGAGGTAAGGAAGGAGTAACTGCAATGGGTTATATGATGACTATGGTGACTAATAGCTTCTACTGTTATAAACTTTGATACTCATAAACAGAAGCCATTGTTAGATGTAGTTTAGTGCAAATGACCTATCAACCCTTGTCTTTTAATTTTTTTTCATAGCTTTAATTAAATAATTTAATTTTTTTCATATTTATAAAAAATATTTAACCAAAATAGTAAATCTATAAACATTAATTAAATATAATTCTTATTGTTGCAAGAAATTTTCTTGAATTATACTTGTAAAATAAAAATTAAATTCAATTGATTTCTTTTTATGTTATTTTATGAATATATATAATAATTAAATTATTTACCTTATGTTTAAACAAGTTAATAATAAATAAAATCAAACAAGTGATTTCTAAAGTAAGAGTTTAAAGTAATTGTTTGTTTGCTTAGCCTTTCTTGAAAAAGGGAAGTTAAACATTGAAAAAATGAATCAACTTTAGAGAAATTTTGAATTATACCTACGACATTAAATAAATTTGCATAAATGTTAAAGATAAATTATTAAATGTAGTTTAATTAGTTAATATATTTTATATATTAAATATGCATAACTGAGATTTTTATAAAGTGTAAAATATACTAGTTGTTACTGGCTTTGAAGAATGCAATAATTGTCATTGTTTTTGTCTGAACCCACAATTTCAGTTTTGCAACTTAATTAGTCAAATTCAAGGACTTATCCACTAGATGTGTATGTGTACATGAAACTCAAAAGTGACATCATGTTCACGACAGAAGGTGTTGGTAAACTTTCTTACTTAGCCTAAAAAATTTTCTACATTCTTGATTTCCAAAAGTACACATAAAAGAAAAAAAAAATTGATATTTTAAAGCATCCATTATGCTTTCTTGTTGACCAATTATTTTCATTTTTATATCTTAAAAAACATTTAAGGTTGTAGGATATATGGTTCAAAAGTGAATTTATAAAAAGGAAATAAAGGTGTACCATGTTTGATAATTATTTTATGTGCTGCCTTGTTTTATCAAAGGAAATAAGTGTTTATGATTATTATTTAACTTTTAGAATAAAAGTATTATAAATTTATCCACAAGCTCATGATTCAAATGATAAATAAGCTTGAGCTCAATATTTAAGGGACCTTTTCATGTCAAGAGGTCAAGCTTGTGAAAAAAATATTTTTAAGAAGGGATAGTCTCAGTCTCAACCTCTGTATTTTGAATGACACATATACAATCATACTCACATGATAAAAATCAATATATTATGAACAAACACTTATTTCATTGCTGTGCCACAACTTGGGTTACCTAACCTCAAGGTTAAATACCTCATAAATATTATATCATAATATTAAGACATGATACTTAGATGATTGAACTGTTACTTTATGATACATAAGTTCCTCTAATGAGGCAAGTGTAGAGCATACACATATCTCAATCTCAATTATGAATATCAAACAAAAGTTATAGAACTCTGGTTTTCTAAAAGTGAGTGTTTAAAAGAAAGACATTTTTTTGAAGATATAAGGATAATTTTCTATTGATCCTTCAACTTGGTTACAACATAGTTGGCTAATGGTATTTATAGCCAAAGTGGGATACAAATAAACAATAATGATTAAGCCTAAAGTACGATGACTCATAATATGACTAAACTTATATAGTACAATGATTCACACAAAAAATGAAATTGGTACAATGACTCACTCCTAAATTTGTGGATCATGTTGCCATATAGGACAAAACACTTTAGACACCTAATCTACCATATTTAACATTTAAAAAATGTAGGATTGATGTGGCAAGATAGTTGGTGGCCGTATCTTGAGTTTTGATTAGGAGATAAGTTCAAATTTTTGTAATTTAAATCAATAGAACTTATGCTTCCATAAAAATTATACCACTATGGTTAGCCAAAGTATTATTCATATGGATCCTAAGAGTCCATGAGAACATCCAGAGGTTTAGTTTCTAAAGCTTTTCCCTTATCTTGTCTTGGATCAGGATTGGATGTAGAGTTAGGACTAAGAGTGGAATTGATAGCATAATAATCTTTATAGTAATTCTCTAGTAAAATTGTCCATTCTTGAGGCTCTTGAAGAATAAATTCTCTTGCTCTAAAACCAACAGAAGTACAGGCAATGGACTTTAGAGGTTGAGTGAAATTATTATTTCCCAAAGGAAACATTTGAGGGTGAGCAAAATTTGTTTTTCATGTTTTAGGTACTCAAGGAAATTTTTCCAATGGTAAGCTTGGTTTTGTGACCATAATAATTTTTTAGGCCTTTAAAACTAAAGTCTATGAAGGATAAAGACTAATGAGACCTTAAGAAGGTCTTTTATGGTGAGTTTCCAAAGGTTTAGGTTACCAATAGTTTTTTGAAGCTTTATTCTGCACCACATTAATGGATCATACCATTTTAGGATGCCCACAATAAGGTGTATTCATTTTGAGGATTATAGAGGTAATGGTACATTAACATGATAGGGAATTCAATATATGTACCATAAAGGACTGTGAGGCACTAAAAGTACCACATTTTTCTTCAAGGATTTAGGGTTTGATATGGAAAGATAAAAATTCGATAGTCAACATGCAACACTAATTTTTCTAGGTTGAGTTATTTTTTGATAAGGACGTTGTATAGGTAGTGAAACACATTATCTTTGGCAAATGCTTTGATAGAGGCAAGAGAAGGAGGAAGTTGCAAAAATGAAGGGACTGATTTTTTATTTCTAATGCTTAAGGGAAATAGTGGAATAAAAGTCATGATTAATCGAAAACTGACGTTAAAGTAATGACCTAAATATTTCGGTATTGAGAGTACGTCTAGTATGAGTTTGTGATCTCCTTTTATATGCTAAACGTTGAAATCATATTTGGAGAACCAATCCTTTAATCTCAACAATTGTGGTTCAAGAATTGCCATACTTTTTAATTCAAGGACCTTTGAAAATAATGAATTTTCCAACTTCATAGTAAAGCGATGTCCTTTGAGATAAAATTCAAATTTTTGAATTTTGTATTTTACTAAAAAAATCACTTTGTAAATTGTGTGATAATGTTTTTCATATTCTTTGAATTGTCCACTTGTATGACTACAATAATTTTCTTTATCAATATCTTTAATCAACATTGCACCTTAGTAGTGATCACTAGCATCAATATGTACAATCCTTTTTCCTATATCAAGAATCTTGAAAGGTGGCAGATTTTGTGCCACTTTCTTAAAGCTTTCACTACTTCTATTAGTTCATGTCCTTAAAGGGGAGGATGTTTCTTTAATAATTTTGATAGCTAGCCAATATACTTTGAGACATATGAAAGGGAATCCTTGAGATAATTAACTATGCCTAAAAATTGTTGAATTTCTTTTCTAGTTAGGCTTTCATTAAGGAAAGTAAGCAAATCTTGTGCTATATGAGATCTAGTGGACAATTTTCAAGAGAAAAACGCATTACAAAAAAATCAATTTAGGTCTAAGCTTGTTGGCTTTTCTTTTCAAAAACCATGACTCTATATTTATGTGTGAGTTCAAGAAATTGATCTAAATGAAATTAATGGGCTTGCTAACTTTTAAGAATAACAGGATGTCATCAATGTAGACTAATGCATTATCGAAAATGGGTTCAAATATCTGGATAATGGATTTTTTAAAACAAAGATAGTGCTACTTTAAGACCATATAAAAGAACTACCCATTGATATTGAGCATTTGAGATGTAAAATGCTATTTTATATTGATCTTTGGGGCAAAGACTAATTTTCCAAAACACTGCTTTAAGGTCAAACTTTGAATAAATTTTGGCATCTTTCAAATAAGTGAAAAGAGAACTAATTTTTGGAAGAAGAAATTCATCATCTTTCATAAAATGATTAAGAGGCTTGTAATCAATAATCATATTTTTTCCCTTGATTTTTTTTATATTTTTTTAACATAAAATGTTTGGCATGTCCAATCTAACTTTTTTGGTTAAATTAGTCCTTGTTGTAAGAGTTGAGAATGTTCTTCCTGGGTTGATTGCAAATTTGTAGGATTCAATTAGATGAGTTGCCTTTGTAGGATTGATATCATTTTTAAGACTTAATGAGAGTTGAACAAAGAATTGTTCATTTTTCCATAAAGGACAGGGATGCTTGAATTTTGCATGATTTTCAGTATACACTTTTAGCATTTTTTTCTTGATATCTCCGTATACTTCTAGTGCATTTTGTAATGCAAAGATTTTGTAAATTGAAGTATACGACTTGAATTATTGTTTGTACTTGAGACCATTGGGCAAATTTGTTAATTCTTGGCCAGGTAATAGACATTCATGCCTATCAAGAGATCTCTGTAAGGATGACTAGTTCCCAATATTTTTGTCTAACTAATACAATTTGGGAAAAAATGTATACCAATCTTATTTCTGGTAATAAGATTAGTGCTAGAGATATTTTCATCGGCAGCTTTGAAAAATTCTATATAAGGCTTCCATTCTTCTAGTGTGAGGATTACTAGAAACATCTTTGTTCTATATGATTCAGTATCGATGTATGATATAGCCTTGATAGGTTTAGCAAACTTAGATAATAAGATTTGAATTTCTACACTCGACATAGATGGAGATTTTAGGGCTATGGCTGTCTTTAAAAATTTGAAGAACTTTTTTTTTCTTCTTTTTGCAAAGTGTTTATAAAATGCAAGATTATAATTCTTTCTTTTGTAAGAACAGTTGCAATAATTGTCTTTGCATTTGATTTGCAGTAGTGGCTTTTTGCATATCCTCTTAAATTTGTTGTTGTCATCAAGCATATCAGTAAAGAGCCTTTTTTTATTCACAAATTTTATCAAAAGCCACACATATAATTTGGTGAATTTCGCTAAGAGCGATAGTTGTCGTGTCTTTTTCAAAAGAAGAATTCTTCTTTATAGTTCAAGATGTAATTATTATAGTAAAGATGCTATGTATGTATGTCTAAGATTAGAATCATTGAATCCATTTAGCATGTAATATTTTGACATGTGTTGGTAGTGGAATTCAATATCCTCTTTTTTTAATGAATAGCACTTGATTTCAAAATACTCTTGCCTTGTCTGTTGTTAATTAGATTGTAGTCTCTAATAAATTCTTGGTGCATTGCACCAAGAACTTCACTTGTTGTTGGTGCTTGAGTAAATTAAATTTGTCTATAACAACCAAGACTCTAGAAATCTTGTTTTAAAGTCCCGATCATTCTTGAAGCAAACTCATTAAGAACAATTTTGAGATTTGTGCCATATCTTGTCATTTACAAATATATCCATGCACCAAAATCTTGAATTCTTGTCTTCCATTCAGTTGGTGGAAAATTGTCAAGCGTAAACCATGGGCTAAAAGTATGTTTACTAAATCGATCTTTGGTAGCTTGTAGGGGAGGATCTTCTACCACAAGGGGATATGATTTAGGATCATCCTCAATTATTTTTGGAGGTTCATGTATAGGATTAGTAAAGGTAGCAATAAGTAAGGTAGGAATTCCTACAACACTATAATCTTCCTTTGAGTTTGTTTCTTCATATTCATCTTTTAATGGTTCATTTTTAGTACTATATAAACGATCGACTAGAGAAACTATGTTTTGTAAAGGATAAGCAGGTTGCTTATGCTTTACTTCTTTCAATGCTTTTTAATAGGTTCATCAGCTCTTGAGATAAAGGATGGGGAAATACTTTTATATGGATAATGAAGTTTTTGAATAGGTTTGGCTTGAAAAAAGGATTTAAGAAACGATTGAGGCAAAAGCATATGAGTCATTTTGAAAATTTTGTAGTAAGTAGGCTAGGAATAAATATATGCTGATGGGTATGGTGGAACATATGCTGGAAAAGGATAAAAGACTTTAAAGATTGATTGAGATTGAGCTTTTTGAGCCATATCATACTTAATGTATTTGATCTTAGCTATTAGGGCATTTATTTAAACTTCCTTTTGAGAGAAGATTGGTCTAAAGTTTCTTTATTGAAGTAGGTACTTTAGTTCAGTGTCTATTTGCTGCACTTTGGTTTGTAAATTTTTATACAAATTCTAGACTTGATAAGACGAAGGGTCAATCTTAGAATATAATTTAGTAACATGGGCCATGAAGTTGTCTAATTTGGAGTCTATTTTATACAAATAATAATTTTGAGTTGTAGCATCATCAATATGCCAATTAAGAACTTATTTAGCTGGTGTAACTAATTCTAAAGTTCTTTAGGGCAAGAACTTTTAAGGTTAAGTATAAGGTCTTAGATTATACCTTTAAAGTATGATCCATCTATTTTTCTAAAGATAAAAATCTTTGACCGTAAGTGGGGAGATACTACTGAGATCATTATGCATGAAGATGGATTAAAGGGTTTGGTATCTTTTTTTCATCTAAATCTTCTTCATTCAAGATAAGACATTCTATTTTTAGTTTTTTCCAAGGCCAACTCATAAAAATGTAAAGGGGTACATAAAAGGTGAAAAGAGATGTAAAACAACTTCCATGTATATAGATCACATGAATGAGAGAGTTCTTATTCATGAGTAACTCTAAAGGAGAAGAGGTCAAAAAGTGGTGTTTGAGGGTTGTGATTCATGCACTGAGATACTCATACTAATATAAAAAAATGGGTAAGATGTAACTTTTTTATAGGGTTTATTGCTTATGCATTTGCCTTATGATTATTAAAAGTATACACACTCTATCAGTCGTGTAGTTGACCCTAGTACATAAATAGTAAAACAAATAGTAGAAGAGTAAAGAGAACGAGAAAGCTAAAGACTATGTAATGTTTTGTATATTGATTCTAATGTAGTTAGATTAAGTGTAGAGTATTTATACAAAGATAATCACCAATCCTACATACGTAGTTAGGAATAAACTAACTAAAGAGTAACTATATGCTAGTTGATGCTAATTGTACTAACTATTAGTTATTCCCTAATATTCCCCCTCAAACTCAAGTAGAAAGTTTTTCTACATTGTGTTCATACTAAAGATAACAAAAGGAATTCTTTGGTAATGGTTTGGTGAAGATATCATTTGTTTGCTCTAATGAAGGCACATGAAAAACTTCAATCTCTTTTTGGTTGACTTTCTCCCAAACAAAGTACAAGTTTAACTCAATATGCTTAATCTAATGATGGAGAACCAAACTAGCAGCTAACAATACTGTGCTAAGATTAGGAACAATAGATCTAAGAATGATACATAATAGGAATCTATAAAGCACACATTAGGGACTTAATCCAAGTTAATTCAACAATATCAATAGCTAAACTATGATGTTTAACCTCAATAGTTGACCGAGAAATAATGGTTTGTTCTTTGAAACCCAAGCAACAAGATTTCCACCAAAATATGCACAAGTACCTGTAATATAGTGCCTATCATCCATATTAGTAGCCCAATTAGTATCACTAAAAGAACATAAACCAAGCTATTGTGACTTTATGAGATTTAGCCCATAATCCATTGTGCCACTAAGATATTGTAACAGCTTTTTTACTTCCTACCAATTACTATCAAGGGGTTTATTCATAAATTGTGAAACTCAGTTGACAAAATAGGTAATTTATGGTCAGGTTATAGTAACAAACAACAAGCCAACCATAAGAGATAGGTAGAGTTTAAGATATGTCACCAATTCATTTCTAGTAGCTAAAAGTTTAGAGCCATTGATCATATGAGTATCCATTAGTTTGCAGTCTAGCATACTAGCTTTGGACAACAAGTTTGTGATGTATTTCTTTTTTCATGAGTGCAAACCGCCATCATCAATAGGAGTGACTTGAATTTTGAGAAAATAGGTAAGATTTTCCAAGTAATTTAAGGAAAATGCTTTATCTAAATCAGTAATTAAAGTGTAAGTTTCAAAATTAGATTCCCATGACAATAATGTCATCAACATAAACAAGAATATAAATTATCGAGTAAGAAGGCCATCTAATAAATAGAGATCAATTACATTTAACAAATACAAATCCAAGTGTTCCTAGTGTGTGTGCAAGCTTCTCAAACCAAGCTTTAAGGGCTTGTTTGAAGCCATAAAGTGATTACGAAGTTTACAAACTAAATTTCTATTAAAGTCCTTAAAATCAATAGGCTATACCCTATGAACCTCTTCATTTAAAATTACATTTAGAAAGTCATTGTGAACATCTAATTATCTTAAAGACCAACCTCTAGAAATAGCCAAAGTAAGAACAATTCTAATAGTTACTAGTTTAACAACAAAACTAAAAGTTTTAGAGAAATCAAAACCTTCCTATTGGTGAAACCCTTTAGTAGCTACCAACTGACCTTTGTACTTGTGGATAAAGCCATTAGGATGTCTTTTAATCTTGAAAGCTCACTTATAGCCAATGGCAGTTCTATCTAAAGGTAGGGGAACTGAGCTCCAGGTTTTATTTCATTGGAGAACATTAAAAACTTCCTACATAGTAAGCTACCATTTAGGATGTGCAAGAGGATATTTAAATAAATTAGGTTCAGTATTGTCAAGTTTGCAATATAGACTTTTGGTTTATGTAAACTAGCTTTACACTTAGTAGTCATAGAATGAACATTCAGAGGGAGTAAATTTACATCAGTAGAACAATAGCACAATAAGTGATGAGCGAGTTTTATACTCATAAATTAAATATTTTCATCTTATCTTTTTGCCATAATTAAGTATATATCTCCCTTACTTGTCGTTAGTTTTATGTATTTCTTATAGATGGAGAGAAGAATAGAAAATAGACTCAATTGGAGGAATCAAAGCTAAATTGTGGTTCTTTGGGAATTATGTCTATAAATCAAGCAGATAAAACAAATCCATTAAGAATGGCTAAGTAAGGAGCATTATCATATTGACTCCTGAGACGCATCTTAATGGATATATGAACAAATTTATTATTGATTTATTATCACATTTCCAAAAGAACTAAAACATAAAGATTCAAGACAAAGTACCCAATGTTGATAATATGTTTAATGTTTGTCGTCCAACCAAACCTTACTGCAATAAGTGGACCATATCTCATAAAATACATATCCAATATATATGAAATTTGGTAGGTGGGTAGCTGACACAATTGGGTAGAACTTTTATGTTCAAGTGGTTAGAAAATTCATACATTAAAAGGGACAAAAGTGGGTTAGAAGAAAATTTGTCTGCTGCTGCAGTCCAGCCAGACTTTGTTCTAGTATTTTGACCATAAGTTACAAATTAAGCATCCAATTTATCCACAATTTGTCTTAACGGAACGATAATGAAATTTTCTACAACTGTCATGTTGATGGAGTCAGCAAATACTACGGAGTTCAAGAAGATATTCAATGTTCAATTTCAGTGCACATGATGGAATCCAAATTGTCAACTTTGTACAACTTCCTACCTAACAAGTTTGACAATTACCACACCTACCACACCTAATTGTATTTATAAATAGAGGGCTTAAGGAGTGAGTTAGGGAGCTTGGAGAGAGCTTGAGAAAGCTTTGCTGGAATTCTATGTACTTGTAATGTTCTTCTTTCTTTAGACATTTTGTATTTTTCATTTCCTTTCGTAATACTATCTTGTTTCTTCATCTCTCATTTTACTTTCTTGCCTTAATTATGGAGAACTAATCTCCTAATACTATCTTGTTTCTTCATCTCTCATTTTAATGTTTATATTTGATGTTGTATTTACCTCCTCCTCTTCTTATGTTGTGTTTTAATGGCTGACTGAGCCACTTATTTCTCCTTCTTGTTTAATGGCTAGCTTTTTCGTCTACTTCTTATTTTTATTGTTCATAGTTGCCTTTTCCACCTACTTTATTTCATTTTATTTTTTCATGTTAATTCATTTTTGACCTCTATCATTTTCTGCATAATTTAATCTTGTAAGATGTGAATTTTGATATATTGTAGATAATCTTTGGCACAATAAATGCTTGAAACAATTTTGATTTATTGTAGACAATATAATGATTGGCAGAATTTATGCTTGAATACATTTACAAGTTATATTTTGCATCTTTATATTTTTAATCTTGTAAAGTGTGAACCTTGATACATTGTAGACAATTTTTGGCACAATAAATACTTGAATTAATCTTGATTTATTGTAGACAAGATGATGATTGGCACAATGTACGTTTGAATCCATTTTACAAGAATGTTTTATATATTAGTAATACAATAAAAAGGAGGTAAACATAACTCATGTATAAACAAATGTGAGCTTAAATTAACATATCTTCTTATTGGAACCTTATTCATGTAAGGATTCTAATTAAGTAATAAAAGAGTAAATTTTATTTTTATTTGATATACCAAGAGTGGATCTCCTAACCTTAGCATGCTTCTTTACTTTGAATACATCTTCATTTAATTTTAGTATATTAGTTCTTTGCATACTTTGTTCAATATTCCTCTCACAAAACAAGACATTGACAACTAGGTTAGAAGTATTTATTTTGGATCTAAATTAGAATTTTCTCTCAATTGGCAATCCTTGTAGGATCGACCTTGCATACCACTAAATCTATACTCCAATAGATTCGTGCACTTGCCAGTTTTAATTAAAATAAGAAGTTTTTGGTGCCGTTGCCGGGGATTGTGACAGAAAAGCTATTTGGATCCAGGTAAGTATATTTCTTCCACTAGTTATAATTTAGAAAATTTATTTTAATTCTGTGTATAGTATTATTTTTTTAGAATTGTTTCTTGAAAATTGGTGTAGTAATTTGGGTGTATAAAATTGGTTGATTCTGTCAACAAGGCTAAAAGCGCCTAAAAAGTATGGGTTTCAAGAGAAACCATTGTGATTCCTACACATTTTACTGGGAGTCTACTGATTAAATACTACCCATTATTACTAACATTTTGAAAAAAAAGAGTTTTTTATAATTTTGTATTTTTTTTTCTTTTTGTGGTATTTGCATTTTGTGGTCGTTGTGTAGTTAGATTCTTTTTCATAATTAGGAAGCAATTTTTTTTAGTTTATGTGTGCTTGGAAACGGGATAAAAATAAGCAGTTCGTTAGGAAAATTTTACGGTCAACCATTGATTGAACAACAGAGACATTAGATTATGTTGGATCACCATTAAAAATGGAAGAATAAATTGTGCATAATAAAACTCTTATAGAGTACTTCTCACCTGTCATTGTAACAAATTTTTATTATTATTATTATTATACAATATAGAGTTCACATACATGTCATTAATCAAAACATACGTACAACATATCAAGCACATAAATATCTACATCTTATTTATTCTGGTTGACCAATTCCGGAGATACAGGTGCGGGTGGTTGCACCTTCACCGGGATCTGAGCCAACTCGAGCACAAACATTTTATTTGTTTCTGGGATCTGCCCATTCTAGAGTAACTCGATCCAACGTGCACTAAAAGCCAAAGCCATAGAAAAATCTGCATAACTAATTTTCTGAACATGACATGAAAATATAGTGAGAATTAAATTCCAGTAAGTTCAACAATAAATCATCATCAATATAGCTCATCAAGTCATGTTCATCTGTATAAACTACAACAAATATCTTTGGTTGCACAAATGCACTTTATCTATGGACATGAAAATCGTACAGTAATGACATGTATGATCGGATAAACTATCATATGATGACTATCAACTTATTCTCATATCAAGCTACCCCAGTCAGGGTGAGTATTTTCTACTCTCAGGTACGGACTTTTCTCGCTCAGTCCGACATGGCCCACTTTCTCTTTCTTTTCTCATTAACATGATCATAACCGTTGGTAGGGCGTCCCCTACTGGTGCACCACACGGATTGCCATATGACCATGCTCATTTCTTTTTCTTTCACAATAATAGCCAAAAATATGATTTCAATAACAAGTATGTTCATCAGAATATAAGTACTACCAAAAATTTCACACTTAAGATGGTAAGAAATTCATGCAATGGCAATGGCTATGGCATATACTAGTCATTTATTATTTTCATTTATAAGATTCTTTTTTAAATATTTTTTTATTTCAGTATTTTCTTGATGCAGGTTTTCATCCTATCTAACCTTCCCTTACTAACCAGAGCATAACTCCCCCATTTTAACTCTGATTTAGGTGATCTTGGTGTCAATTTAAAGATAAAACATTTATCTAAAACTATTATGTTGAATAGTTTATCAAAGGATTAAGGAATCATGGTGATATTACTCGCTCAACATACAGGTGATTTCTTCCTGGGTAGATTCTGACTTCTACTTACTAATATATCCATATCTCCCTCATAAGAATTCCCAATTGAGTGATTCCAGTGGCTAAAAATCCTTGACACATATAGCTATAATTTTTATGTTAACCAATTATTTTAATTGCCTACAAAATGTTCCCAGAAATTAAAACACAGAAGGTATCCTAACATATTCTTCCCTGATTAACCATTTTCTGACCATTGCGTACTAATCGGACCATATCTACCTCATATAGACTCCAAATTGAGTGATTCCAGTGGCTAACAATCCGTGACACATATAGATATAATTGTTATGTTAACCATTTATTTTAATTCCTTACAGAATGTTCCCAGAAAGTAAAACATAGAAGCAATCCTAACATATTCTTCCCTGATTAACCATTTTATGACCATTGCTTACTAATCAGACCATATCTACCTCATATGGACTTCAAATTGAGTTATTCCAGTGGCTACAAATCGGTGACACATGTAGATATAGTTTTTATGTTAACCATTTATTTTAATTCCTTACCGATTATTCCCAGAAGTTTAAAAACAAAAGTTTAAAATTTTACCACCCATAGACATACCTATGCAAAACTATCTACACCAGCCTAAGTGTTCAAACATACATAATATGTAACATGATATAGCAACATCCATGATCAATCATCAAAGTTCTAAGATCAAAATCTCATATAAATATTATAAGTTTCAAAACTTGTCTTCAAAAAGAAATATTGTTAAACTTACCTTGAGCACTTAGTCTTCTAGACCTCTCCTTCCTCTTTCTTCCTTTCTTCCTCTCCTTTCCTCACTCTACCTTTCTTCTATTTTTTCTCTCCCTCACTTGGACGAATTTCTAATGTTACAAGAGTCGGTTTTGCTTATATAGACTATCAAATAATTCAACTTTCATAATCATAGGTCTATCTTATCACAATTAGGATGCACTTGGTTGAATTTTTGGAAAACAAACAATTCATGTTCTTGTCTTCTTCTTCCTTAGTCAAGATATGCATAGGAAAAGGAGATTTCTATTTTGAAAATTATGATAATATGTTCTTAAGATAAGTGACAAAGTCCCTTTGATTTAGGGATTCATTTCCTTTTTCTTTTGTCTTAATTAATTATGATAGGTTTTCCTTTTTAGATGGCAAATTTCCAACCCTTGAATATTCCTTACTTAGCTAAAATTATTTATGCAGGATAAGGATGTTTTGTCATAATGCTATGTATTATTACCCACTTGCTAAAATTATGAGTGTAGGATATAGATTTTTTGTCCTAATGCCATGTATTATCATACCACTTGCTAAAATTATGAATCTATGATATCACACCACTTACTAAATTTTTGTCTTAATGCATGTCACCTAATTTTGATTACACCATTATTTCATCACTTTATTTTATTTTTATTTTTATTTTTCCTCTTTGGTTATGGCTCATTCTTGCCCATTTTCTTTACTTTGGTTAAAATTCTACCTTTCATAATGGGCTTAGTCACATTTTCATGATTTTTGGGCTACCGGTCCAATTTCTATATCCTAATCCAAGTCTATGTTTTATTTCATACTTAAGTTATCCAACGGGCTTGCTAAAAACTTATGTGAAGTGGAAAAACTCTATTTGAATTGTCCATAGTTGAAAGCCCGATGTATGGGTGAATATGTTAAACTTAGTAACTCTAGTTCTTGAAATAGGAAAAATTACCCTAATCCAATGTTTTCTTGAAATTTTAAGACATTTACTTATTTCCAAAAATGTATCTTCCTTACTCAAGAATTTTACCTTTCTTTAGTATATTTATTTTTAATTTTTCCTCTTAGGTTTTCTCTCTTTACCTATTCCATTAATGTTAAAACATTTCTATGCATACACGTAAGGTGAAGAATTTCTAAGGATTATATTTCCTTAGATATCTAAAAATTTTCTAATAAATTGTATTTCCTTAATTAAATATTTATGTACCTTTATCAATAAAAGAAACGAAATTAGGGATGTTACTTTGAATACTTTTGTACTTTTATTAATACATGAAACGAAATTAGGGATGTTACAATCATAGTCAATACTCCATCTTGCATAGTTTTGCCACAAGCTACTGCAACTCATTTTGAAATCAAACCATCCATACTCCAACTTTTACCATCATTTTATGGTTTGAAAAGAGAAGATACATACATACACATTAAAGAGTTTCTTGAAATCTACTCGACATTTCACTTTCAAAATTTCAATGATGAGTCAATCAAGCTTAGAATGTTTCCATTTTTATTGAAAGATCAAGCTAAATCCTGGTTGAACCGCCTTCCTACAGGAACTATTACTAGTTGGAATGAATTGGTAAATAAGTTTTTGGCAAAAAAATTTCCCATGTCTAAAACTGATGCCCTTAGGAGAAAAATTTCTGATTTTTTTCATAAAGAAGGTGAACAATTTTTTGAATGTTAGGAAAGATTTAATGATCTTCTTTTGAAATGTCCTTATCATGGTTTTGAAACTTAGAGATTGGTGAAATATTTTTATGATGGTTTAACTTCATCGAATCTTTAAATGATCCAAAGCATGCATGGTGGGAGATTTTTACAATTGAATGAGGGGAAAGCTTGGGAATCCTTAAGATCTTTATCTGAAAATTCTCAACATTGGAACTGTATAGATCCTAGGGATAAGAAGTCTCCAATACAAAAAAAGGGAGGAATTTAATAAGTGAGTGATGACACAGATGTGAGAATTACCTTAGGTAGCTTGACTAGAAAGGTAGAAGCTTTAACTTTAAGCCACACTCTGAACCCTTCTACCAATACTAGGATAGAGGCATGTGCCTTATGTTCTAGTACATCTCACATTACATAAACTTGTCCATCCATACCAGTTTACCAAGAAGCATTCTCTGAGCAAGTTAATTCACTTCAATCTTATGAAAAATCATCAGATAGTCCATTTACACCAACATATAACCCAAAATAGAGAAATCATCCAAATTTTTCATGGAGACAAAATCAGCCTCCAATGAATCAAGGTGGAAAACAATTTTCCCCTCCCAATTCATACTCTCAAGTTCCTCAACATGCTCCTCCTTTTGGGGTACCACAACAAAGAAAACCTTCTTTATAGGATACCTTACAACAGTTCATGCAATCGACCCAACAAGTCTTGCAATCTCACACTCAAGCTATTTCAAAGCTTGAAACACAATTAGGTTAACTAGCCAATGCTATAGGAGAGAGAGAAAAAGGGAAATTCCCCAGTTAACTTGTTCCTAATCCTAAGGGTCAATTTAAAGTAGGATCATCAACAAATCCTAAAGAAGTAAAGTCTGTAACAACCCTTAGATCTGGAAAAGTTATTGATAATCATGTTCACATGCCAAAAAATGAGGAACATAGTCAACATGAATCCCAAAATAATGACTTAAGTAAAAAGAAAAGTGAACAGATTCCTTGTGCCCCCAAAGCTCCATTCCCTGAAAGACTTGCGACAAATAAGAAAGATACTCAGTATAGTGACATTTTAGAGGTGTTTAAGCAAGTAAGCATTAACATCCCTTTTCTTGACGATATCAAACAAGTACCTGCTTACTCAAAATTCCTAAAAGATCTTTGCACGGTGAAAAGAAAAACCAATGTTCCAAAAAAGGCATTCTTAACTAAACAAGTGAGCTCTATAATTCAACAAAAAACTTCCATCAAGTACAAAGATCCTGGTTGTCCTACAATTTCCTGTGTTATAGGTGACCATGTGATTAACCGAGCCTTACTTGATGTAGGAGCAAGGGTGAATTTGCTACCTTATTCTGTGTATGAGAAACTCGGGTTAGGAAAGCTGAAACCTACACCAGTGACCCTTCAGTTAGGTAATAGATCCACAAAAATTCCTAGAGGTATCATAGAGGATCTGTTCATTAAGGTTGATAAATTCTACTTTTTAGTAGATTTCATTGTTCTTGACACTAACCTATTAAGAATATAGAGACACAAATTACAGTCATTTTGGGTAGACCATTTCTGGCAAAATTCAATGCAATCATTAATTGTCGAAATGGAATTTTGAATGTATCTTTTGGAAATATGACTATGGAACTAAATGTTTTTAATGTCTATCGTCAACCTATGGACATGGATGATTTATGTGAGGTCAACCTAATTTTTTTTTTGGACATTAAGGTTAACCTAATTGAAAGTGCCATTTATAATTCATTTTTAGACTCTTTTAGTAATGATCATCTAGAAAAATATTTGACTCATTTCAATAAGGATAAAGATGAGGATTATCTGGTTAGTGAAGTAGACTATTTATTAGAGATATCTCCACTAATGGATACTGATAAATGGAAAGCCAAAAAAGAAATAGTTTCACCTTTTGATTCAGTTCCACTGTTATCTGTTGTTCATGCTGTTTACCCATATGGTGCAGTAAAGACAATATTTTAGACAATATTTTAGATATCTAAGGAAATATAATCCTTAGAAATTCTTCACCTTATGTATATGCATAGAAAATGTTTCTAACATTAAGAGAACAAATAAAGAGGGAAAACCTAATAGGAAAAAAAAATTAGAAATAACATACTAAAGAGATGCAAAATTCTTGTATAAGGAAGATAAATTTTTAGAAACAAGTAAAGGTTTTAAAATTTCAAGAACATTGGATTAGGGTAATTTTTCCTTATTCAAGAACTAGAGTTACTAAGTTTAATATCTTTACCCATACATTGGGATTTTACCTATGGACACTTCATATAGAGTTTTTCCACTTCACATAAGTTTCTAGCAAGCCCATTGGAAAACCTAGGCAAGAAATAAAACATAGACTTGGACTAGGATATAGTAATTGGATCGATAGCTGAAAAATTATGAAAATGTGACCAAGCCCTCCAAGAAAGGTAAAAGTTTATCCAAAGCAAAGAAAATGGGTAGGAATAAGCCCATAATGGGTAGGAATAAGCCCAAATCCAAGAGGAAAAATAAAATAAAATAAATTAGGTGATGATATAATAATGTAATAATAATAAAGATTAGGTTACATGGCATTAAGACAAAAATTTAGCAAATGGTGTGATTCTACATTCATAATTTTGGCAAGTGGCATGATAATACAAGGCTTTAGGACAAAAACATCTATATCCTACCCTCATAAATTTAGCAAGTGGTATGATAATACATGGCATTAGGACAAAACATTCCTATCCCACACAAATAATATCAACCAAATAATGGAGATTCAAGGGCTAGAAATTTGCCACCTAAAAAGGCAAACCTATCATACTTGTTTAAGACAAAAGAAAATGGAAATGAATCCCTAAATCAAAGGGACCTTGTCCCTTATCTTAAGAACATATCATCATAATTTTCAAAATACAAATATCCTTTTCCTATGAATATCTTGACTAAGGAAGAGGAAGACAAGAACATAAGTAGTTTGTTTTCCAAAAATTCAACAAAGTGTATCCTAATTGTAATAAGGTAGACCCATGATCATGAAAGGTGTATTATTTGGTGGTCTATTTAAGCAAAACCCACCCCTACAACATTTTAATTTTGTCCAAGTGAGGAAGAGAGAGAAATAGAAGCAAGGTAGAGTGAGGAAAGGAGAGAAAGAGAGGAGAAGAAAGGAAGGAAGAAGAAGGAGAAGTTTAGAAGGCTAAGTACTCAAGGTAAGTTACCTTAATCTCCACTTGAATCCATTTTTCTTCTTCATCCTTGAAGTTCAAAAACTCACCCTCTTTCTCTTACCTAAGCTGCTACAAAAGTTAAGGGAAGAGAGGAATCTTGCTACTTCTTTCAAGAGGAAACAAGAAAACCAATTCACTAAGTGAGCTAGGGAGATTCTTAGGTAAGTTTAACAATATTTCTTTTTGAAGAAAACTTTTGAAACTTATAATATTTACATGAGAGTTTGATCTTAGAACTTTGATGATTGGTCATGATGTTGCTATATCATGTTACATATTGATCTTGCATGTGATGTATGCCTGAATACTTAGACTGGTATAGAAAGTTTTGCATAGGTATGGCTATGGGTGGCAAAATTTTTAGCTTCTGTGTTTTAATTTCTGGTTAAGATAAGAATTAAATATATATGTATGTAAAGAATTAAAATAAATATTTAAAATAAGAATTAAATATATATGTGTCACAGATTTTTAGCCACTGGAATCATTCAATTTGGAATCCATATGAGGTAGATATGGTCCGATTAGTAAGCAAAGGTCAGAAAATGGTTCATCAGGGAAGAATATGTTAGGATAGCTTCTGTATTTTAATTTCTGGGAATTATCTGTATGGAATTAAAATAAATGGTTAACATAAGAATTATAGCTATGTGTGTCACGGATTTTTATCCACTAGAATCATTCAATTTGGAGTCCATATGAGGAAGATATAAGCTGATTAGTAGTCAAAGGTCAGAAAATGGTTCATCAGGGAAGAATATGTTAGGATAGCTTTTGTATTTTAATTTTTGAGAAATATTTGTATGGAATTAAAATAAATAGTTAACATAAGAATTATAGATATGTGTGTCACAAATTTTTAGCCATTGGAATCACTCAAGTTGGAGTACATATGAGGTAGATATGATCTGATTAGTAGGTAGAGGTCAGAACCTATCCAAGAAGAAATAACGTGTACATTTAGGGAGTAATATCACGATGAATTCTTAATATTTAGCTACAATGTTTAACATAATAGTTTTAGATAATTTTTTTAACTTGAAATTGACACCAAGATCACCTACATCGGAGTTCAATTGAGGGAGTTATTCTCTGATTAGTAAGAGAATGTTAGATATGATGAAAACTTGCATCAAGAAAATAAAGAAATAAAATTAATATTTAAAAAAGAAGACGAATCTTATAAATGACTAGTATATGCCATAGCCATTGCCATTATATGAACTTCTTACCATCTTAAGTGTAAAATTCTGACATGGAAATATTTTATAAAGTGATATTTGAAATGGTTATATTCATGGCATGATTACTAATGATTTATGGTATTAGTTATATTTTGATGAACATACTTGTTATTGAAAGCATATTTTTGGCTATCATTGTGAAAAGAAAAGAAATGAGCACGGTCACATGGCAATCTGTGTGGTGCACCAGTAGGGGACGCCCTACCAACAATTATGATCATGTTAATGAGAAAAGAAAGAGAAAGTGGACCATGTCGGACAGAGCGAGAAAAGTCCGTACCGGAGAGTAGAAAATACTCACCCTGACCGGGGTAGCTTGAAATGAAAATAAGTTGATGGCCATCATATGATATTCTAAAATTAGTTAATCCTGTCATACATATCATTACTCTATGATTCTTATATGCATAGATATAATGCATTCATGTGACCAAAGATATTTTCTGTAGTTTATACAGCTGAACATGACATGATGAACTATATTGATGGTAAATTATGATTTATTGTTAAACCTATTGGGATTTAATTCTCACTATATTTCCATATCATATTCAGAAGAATAATGCAGATTTTCTCAATGACACTTATTATTTTCGTACGTTGGATCGAGGTGCCCTACCTTGGGCAACTACCAGTTATATCAGATGTATCTGTAATAGATGTAACTGAGATTCCGGTGGAGGTGCCAACCTCACCAGTGTCCCCGAAAGTAGTTGACATAGACGATTAGAACTAATATGTATCTTTGTACAAATGTTTGTAAAATAATGATGTGTAGTTTGTAAAATAATGGTGTGTATGGAAACTCAGTATTGTATCACTGTTAATAACAATTATGTTTAGTTAAAGTGATTATTATTATGAGTTAAGTGGTTAGAATTAAAGTAGTAATAACTTCATGGAATTTTACAAATATAAAAAAAAATTGTTACATTTACAGAAATGGAGTTGTTACATAATTGGTATTAGAGCAAGTCGATCCTAGATGGCCAGTGGGTGGATGGTTATTTGAATCGATCTTATAGTGTCTTGAGTATGTTGTGGTTGTGCTGTGTAGGGGATCAATGATTCATATAGGTAAGAAATTACTAGTGTTTCCTATCTATATGCCGAGGTGGTGTTATGACTGCTATTAAATATTTTTGAACTAACTATTAGGCTTGATCACCTCAATAGCAGCATAACTTTGTTTTTGCCACAGTAGGAAATGGCACCACCAAGGAAGAATCCAGCAACCAATGCAGAGGAAACCCTGCACAACCTTTCCACGGCAATTCGAGACCAAGTCATGACCACCAACCAAATTTTACAATATCTCCAAAATGCTAAAAACCTTAATGGAGAGAATGGTGCTAACAACCGGATGGCTGGAAAAGATAATGGCATATCCGAGTTCCTGAGGACTAGACCACCTTGTTTCCAAGGTGGCTATGACTCAACGGTAGCTGAAAGGTGGATAAGGGAATTAGAGAAAATCTTTGAAGTGATGGGCTGTACTGAAGAGCAGCAAGTTATTTTTGCTGCATATATGTTAAAGGATGAAGCATAATACTGGTGGCGTGAAGCTAGAGAACTTTTAGCTCATCAGAGAAGACAGATCACCTGGCAAGTGTTCAAGGACATTTTTTTTAAAAGTACTTTCCAAGTACTGTACGGGCAGAGAAAGAGATCGAATTTCTCCAACTCAGGCAAGGCAGCATGACCGTGGACCAGTATATTGCAAGGTTCGAGGAGCTATCTAAGTTTTCCTCTTATCTGCGATATAACCCATATGAAGCAAGGAAGGCGGTTAAGTTCGAAGCAGGACTAAACCCGAAGATAAAGAATGCTGTTATAGCTATGGAGATCAGGGAGTTTGTACCGCTGATAAATAAATGCAGACTCCTGGAAAAGAGTTTAAAGGCAGTGGAGGACGAGAAGCAAAGGCGAAACCTATGGAAGAGGAAGAAAAATTTTCCCAACCCTAGAAAGAACGTGAGAAGAAGTGGATATGGAGCTGGTAAGATGCCATTGATTGCGGGTCCTAGACCTTTTCAACAAGACCTCGCCCCAGTCAAGTGAGCTAAGTGCGGACGTATGCATGGTAACCGGCCATGCTACATGGGACAATCAAGTTAATAGGGAGTTGAAGAATGGAGTACTTGGATACATTCTCTTGTATTTATCAAACCTAGAAGTTAAATCGAAGCTTGATGAAATCCTAATAGCCAACGAGTTTCCTAAAGTATTTCCATCAGATATTCTAGGCTTACCTCCCAAGAGAGAGATAAAGTTCTCTATTGATCTCCTACTTGGGACAAGGCCTATCTCTATTGCACCATATCAAATGGCCTCAAAGGAACTACAGGAACTCAAGAAGCAGTTGGGGAAACTATTAGACAAGCAATTCATTAGACAGAGTGTATCACCTTGGGGAGCTCCTGTATTGTTTGTTAAGAAAAAAGACGGGAGCTTGAGACTATGCATAGATTACAGACAGCTGAATAAGGTGACTATCAAAAATAAGTACCCTCTCCCTAGGATAGATGACTTATTGGATCAATTGAAGGGAGCCTCCATCTTTTCTAAAATTGACTTGAGGTCAGGATATCATCAGATTAGGATCAAGGAGGAGGACGTACCAAAAACTGCCTTCAGGACTAGGTATGACACTTATTATTTTCGTACGTTGGATCGAGCTGCCCTACCTTGGGCAACTACTAGTTATATCATATGTATCTGTAGTAGATGTGACTGAGATTTCGGTGGAGGTGCCACCCGCACCAGTGTCCCCGGAAGTAGTCGACATAGATGATTAGAACTAATATGTATCTTTGTACAAATGTTTGTAAAATAATTGTGTGTAGTTTGTAAAATAATGGTGTGTATGGAAACTCAGTATTGTATCACTGTTAATAACAATTATGCTTGGTTAAAGTGATTATTATTACGAGTTAAGTGGTTAGAATTAAAGTAGTAATAACTTCATGGAATTTTACAAATATAAAAAAAAAATTGTTACATTTACATAAATGGAGTTGTTACAGAAAATCCCGAGGATGGTAATGTGTTTAAAGTAAATGGTCAAAGATTGAAAGCATTTTTGGAATTACATAACCCGGAGATAGAGGAGACTCCTTTGCGTGATCCTGTCTACCAGGATTGATTTGCTTTTGTTGTTAAAGGTTGCCGTGCACACTATCTAGGTAAGATTTTTCTTTATTTAACTTGCATTAGTTGGTTCCCTCAGTGTTATCTTTTTTTTTCTATTATTTTCATGCTTTTGTTGCTTTTTCTCTTTCTAAAAAAAAATTTTTTTGAGTCAATAATGGAGGACATTCTCGCACAATTGAAAAATTATTTTCCTTCTCTTTCACCCAATCATTGACAAAAATTTACAAAGCGCGGGCTGAAAGATTAAGGTTAATGATGATCATAGGAATACCTGCTAAGGTCCGTTGGCCAATCGAAGCTAAGGTACGATTATCAGGTGAGTTTACAAATGGTTTCATCTCCTACATGCCTGGTTTAGGAAATTGTAGCTTTGCTAAAAATAGTAGAGCTAAACGAATGGGTGTTTGTCACAAATGTAGACGTGAAACTTACAACAAATGTTGCCGTTCTTTGGGTTGGGTGTCTGTAAATCGGGAACAAAAATTAAGTTCATTAAGGATGGTTTGAGTAAGGAGTCATTGGATGATGACTTTCATCCAACTTGAGACGCATACTAGTGGATCTATGCATATCGAAACAGTCGGTTTATGGCCCCATTTTTAAAAAGAACAGAAACGGTACAGTCATGGGAATCTGACATTAAAAGACCTTGTTTGCCAATTTATAAGAAAATTGGATGGGAAATATATCCTCGGCCCATAGAGAGCATTTAAGCCATTACTGGATGTAAAACCAGAGGAAGATGTGAGCCACAATCAAACCTACTGTACATATGCATGCATGCCGTCATTTTTGAATTTTTTACCTTTAATTTAGTTAACATTCACCAGCCTACTCACATAGCTATTGAAATTATGCCACCAGCCTATTCACATAGCTATTACAAGTATGCCTTTATCTGAGTCTTATAAATGCACCCCTCATTATCTTCATCTTCATACTCAAAGTTAAGGTGAGTGCAGATATGGAAGGAACTGCAGTTTGTCACTTTTAAAATATTTGTGTCTTTGGTGGTTCTAGTCCTAGGAAAAATAGAGAGTATGTGAAAGCAGTACAAACTTTGGGTATGGTACTAGCCAGGAGAAAAATTCATTTAATCTATGGTGGAGGTTGTTAAGGGTTAATGAGGAGTGTGTCTGGATCTGCATATCTAGGAGGATGCCAAGTTCTAGGTATTATTCCTACAACTTTAGCTGCATCAAACATCGTAGGAAAAATAATTGGAGAAGAATGTAGAGTAGCCTCCATGCATGAGCGCATTGTTAGAATGTTGAGTAATGCTGATGCCTTTATCGCCTTACCAGGTGGTTTTGGTACTTTGGAGGAAATTTTTCCAGTAGTCTCCTAGGCACAATTGAATATCCACCATAAACTCATAGGTTTGTCAAATGTTAACAATTTCTTTACTGGTTTATTGTCTTTTCTTGATCATGTTGTAGAACAAAGGTTTATCTTGCACTCAGCACGATGGATTATCATCTCAACTTCAAATGCTGATGAATTGATTGATGCATTACAAGCATATGTTCATGTTCCTGATCTAGCTACAGCTCAAATAGATTGGACGGTAGACAACCGCAAAAAGCACAAATTGGACTTGGATCGTCATCTGTAACACATTTTATTTGATTTAATAATTTTTTTTTTAGTTTGTTGCAAGTTCATCTTTTCTTAGATCTCCTTTCAGGTAATATATTTTTCAAGTTTTGTTGATTTTTTTGTGTTTATTCTTCATAAAAAAAAGGGTGTGGGTGCCTAGCCTCATATCTTTTGTATAGGTTCCAACACCTAGATTTCAAAAAAAACTGAGTGATGTTTTTGGATTAGGCAAAACTAGCACCAATGATGAAAATGGTTTAAAGTGCTTGTAACATTTGGAAAATAAATGAGTTCTAAGTGCTATGTGTGAACCTAAATTCTATTGTAACCTATGTTTTATCCAAGAATCTCAATACCTTGAGCACTTAATCTTTAACATTTGACTGCCTGTTTATCCAGAGAATATTTATGTGATTCAGATATGCTGAATGATCTCATAAGAGCCTAGAACTTATTTGATTGTCACTTGAGGCAAAAATCCTAGACTACTCTCCATTTAAGAAATAAATTAGGCATTGTTGGAATCGTTTGAGCCTTTCAGACCAACCTATATAATATGACATCCCTAGTAACCCATTTTGACCTTATATTTATCCTTTCTTGTAAACCTATATTATTATCTAATCCTTAAATAAAAATATTTCTAACTCTTATCTTTCACTCACAGGAATGATCATTTGAAAAGTTATGGTTCAGGGGTGGATGGAGGGAGATTGAAAAAAAAAAAGAACTTCCCAAATAAGTAAGTTTAGGGGTGTTTACTTAAAAAAAAAAGAGAAAAGGAGAAAAAGCGTAGTATAAGAAAATAACGAAAGGATGAGGACAAGGTTGGAAATAGAATATCAAAAGTATTTGGGAAGATTTAAATGATCATGTATGTTATAGAGTGAATTGAGCTTTCATTAATATCTTTTTATCCACCTTTAACCTATGTCATACATTACAAGCCTACTGAAAGTCCTAATGATCTTAAATGTTATGATTAGTCTACATTTGTGGAAAGTGACATGAAAAATAAGCCTATAGAGTCTTAAATGCATACATCTAGAGATCTGTTTTACATATTGGATTACATAAATTTATTTGAATGCAAAAAGTCTAATTTCATAAGATTACCACACACACACACACACTTGGGATACAAGAGTAAACCATATGTTGCATTTGAATAAAAGTTCTACATAACCTTGGGATTCTGATATTTTCCTTGGTTACACATTTCAAATCCTTGAGGAATGCTTAGTAAGCCAAAAACAACTCATCACTCACTCATATTTTGAATTTTCAAGTTTATGTGTTTTGCTTGAGGACAAGCAAAAGATTAAGTTTATGGGTATTTGATGAGTGAGTTTTATACTCATAAATTAAATATTTTTATCTTATCATTTTTTCATAATTAAGCATATATCTCCCTTACTTGTCGTTAGTTCTGTGTATTTCTTACATATGGAGAGAAGAATAGAAAATAGACTCAATTGGAGGAATTAGAGCTAAATTGTGGTTCTTTGGGAATTATGTGTATAAATCAAGCAGATAAAACAATCCATTAAGGATGGCTGAGTAAGGAGCATTATGATATTGACTCTTGAGACACATCCTAATGGATATATGAAAAACTTTATTCTTGATTCATGATCACATTTCCAAAAGAACTAAAACATAAAGATTCAAGGCAAAGCACCCAATGTTGAGAATATGTTTGATGTTTGCCATCTAGCCTAACCTTGCAGTAGTACGTGGGCCATATCTCAGAAAATACACATCCAATATGTATTAAATTTGGTAAATGGGTAGCTAACACAATTGGGCAAAAATTTTATGTTCAAGTGGTCAGAAAATTCGGACATTAAAAAAGCAAAAAGTGGGTTAGAATAGAATCTATCTACTGTTGCAGTCCAGCCCAACTTTGCTCCAGTATTTTGACATAAAGTCACAAATTACGTATCCAATTTGTCCACAATTTGCCTTGACGGAAAGATAATGAAATTTTCTACAACTTTTATGTTGATGGAGTTAGCAAATGCGGCAGATATCAAGAAGATATTCAAAGTTCAATTTTAGTGCACATGATGGAATCCAAATTGTCAACTTTGTACAACTTCCTACCTACCAATTTTGACAATTACCACACCTAATTGTATATATAAATAGAGGGCTTAAGGAGTGAGTTAGGGAGCTTGGAGAGAGCTTGGGAAAACTTTGTTGAAATTCTACATACTTGTAATGTTCTTCTTTCTTTAGACATTTTGTATTTTTCATTTCCTTTCGTAATATTATCATGTCTCTTCATCTCTCATTTTATTTCTTGCCTTAATTATGGAGACCTAATCTCCTAATACTAAGGTGAAAGGGTGAAACTCTTGGTATGAGAATAATAACTCATTTAACTCTTAATTTTAATGTTTATATTTGATGTTGTATTTACCTCCTTCTTTTCTTATGTTATGTTTTAATGGCTGGCTGAGCCACCTATTTCTCCTTCTTGTTTAATGGCTGACTTTGTCGTCTACTTCTTATTTTTATTGTTCATGGTTGGCTTTGTCACCTACTTTATTTCATTTTTTTTGTCATGTTAATTTGTTTTTGACCTTTCTCATTTTCTGCATAATTTAATCTTGTAAGATGTTGTAGACAATCTTTGGCACAATAAATGCTTGAAACAATCTTGATTTATTGTAGACAATATAATGATTGGCACAATTGATGATTGAATCCATTTACAAGTTATCTTTTACATATTTGTATTTTTAATCTTGTAAAGTGTGAACCTTGATACATTGTAGACAATTTTTGACACAATAAATACTTAAATCAATCTTGATTTATTGTAGACAAGATGATGATTGGCACAATATACGCTTGAATACATTTTACAAGAATGTTTTATATATTAGTAATACAATAAAAAGGAGGTAAACATAACTCATGTATAAACAAATGTGAGCTTAAATTAACATATCTTCCGATTGGAACCTTATTCATGTAAAGATTCTAATTGAGTAATAAAAGAGTAAAATTTATTTTTATTTGCTATACTAAGAGTGGATCCCTTAACCTTAGCATGCTTCTTTACTTTGAATACATCTTCATTTAATTTCAATATATTAGTTCTTTGCATACTTTGTTCAATATTCCTCTCACAAAACAAGACATTGGCAACTAGGTTAGAAGTATTTATTTTGGATCTAAATTAGAATTTTCTCTCAATTGGCAATCCTTGTGGGATCGACCTTGCATACTACTAAATCTATACTCCAATAAATTCGTGCACTTGTGAGTTTTAATTAAAACAACAATAAGCATAATTATGTGCAATATTATGAGTATTTCCAATAGTAAGTAAACCAACATTAATTTAATTATTATGGATAACAATAGTAATCCTAGTAGTATTACATCTAAAAATATGAAGAACAATATTAAGGGTAGTATAAGTAAATTCACCAGAATTAGTAACTATACCAATATTACAACTAGGAGCAAGGCTAGGATCAACAGTAGATTGAATATAATTAGGAGCAGAGGAGAAACAAGGTCGCACAAGAATAATCATCAATCAATGACTGCTAGTTGTAGATTTAGTTAGGAACAATCTAACTAAAGAATAACTATATGCTAACTAATGATAATTGTATTAATTGCTAGTTATTCCCTAAGATTCCTTACAATCCTAACAAATCTCTCAATCTTACTATTAGACTATATTTAAGTCTTTTTGTATGTATAGAATAAGTTTTGATAGTGTAACAACTCCATTTTTATTATGTAACAACACCATTTTTTTTACATATATACATATATATATATATATATATATATATATATATATTTGTAAAATCCCATGAAGTCATTACCTTTTTATTTCTAACTATTTAACTCATAATAACATTCAATTAAATTAACTAAGCATAATTAAGGTTTATAGTATACCATTAACACTGATATATTTCTAAGTTCACATACACATCATTAACTAAAAACGTCTGTACAAAAGTCAAACAAATATATGTCTACATCTTATTCATCCATGTTGACCAGTTCTAGGAATACAGGTGCGGGTGGTTGCAACTTCACCAGGATCTTAGCCAAATCAACCTAACATACGCTAAAAGCCAATCATAGAGAAAATCTGCATATTTATTCTTCTGAATATGATATATATCATGAGAATTAAATCCTAGTAGGTTCAACAGTAAGTCATAATTATTATCAATATATCTCATCATGTCAAGTTCATCCGTATAAGCTACAGCAATTGTCTTAGGTTACATGAATGCACTTTATCTATGCACATGAAAATCGTACATTAATGACATGTGTGGCATGAATAACTATTTTTATAATATCATATGATAGCTATCAACTTATTTTTACATCAAGCTACTCAAGTCAGGGTGAGTACTTTTTACTCTCCGGTACGGGCTTTTCTCGCTCCGTCCGACATAGCACACTTTCTCTTTCTTTTCTCATTATCATAATCATAACTATGAGTAGGGCATCCCCTACTTATGCACCACATGAACCGCCATGTGACCTTACTCGTCTCTTTTCTTTTCTTTTCACATTAATAGCCAAAACTATGATTTCAATAAAAAGTATGTTCATTATACTCACATGCCATCATTTATCATCAAAGCATAATCATTACCAAAAATCATTGGTAAAATGCAATCATACCATGATCATAATCATTTTTGAATATCACTTTATAAAATATTTTCATGTCAAAATTACACACTTAAGATAGTAAGGAGTTCATGCAATGGCAATGGCTAAGGCATACACTAGCCATTTATTATTTTCATTTATAAGATTCTTCTTCTTTCTTAAATATTATTTTTATCTTTTCATTTTCTTTATTCTTGGCCTCTAGTTACTTTCCTCTTACTTATATCATTTTTAACACATGTTCTCACAAATTTTATAGGGCATTCTTCTCTAATTTGGTTTCTATTACCCTATAATTAATGAGGTTTATTTAAGGTAGAAAAATATTGAAAATAAGCTTTACCAACTCTTAACAAGGCCTAGTCGTGTCTTATAACATGGCCTAGCCATTTCTTGTAACACAACCATGCTCTAGGCTTCAAAAAGCCCTTACCTACGCTGATCACAACCTGGCTGTGTCCTAGCACACGGCCATACTCTGTGTTGTGCGTTGTCCTTTGATGCAGGTTTTCATTCAACCTGATCTTCTCTTACTAATCAGAGTATAACTCTCTCATTTTAAATCTGATTGAGATGATCTTGGTGTTTATTTAAAGTTAAGACAATCCTCTAAAATTATTATGTTGAACATTTTACTAAAATGGTAAGGAATTTTGATGTTATTACTCCCTTAAATTCAATGTTATTTCATTCTAGGTAAGTTCTGACCTCTACTTACCAATCTGACCATATCTCTCTCCTATTAACTCCAAATTGAGTGATTTCAGTGGTTAAAAATTCATGAGACATATATCTATATTTATTATATTAACAATTTCCTTTAATTCTTTGTATATTTTGCCCAGAAATTCAAACACAAAAGCCTACCTAACAGATTCTTCCCTGGTTAACTAGTTTCTAACAACGGCTTACTAATCTAACCATATCTCCCTCGTATGGAATCCCAATTGAGTGATTCCAGTGGATAAAAATATGTGACACATATATCTACATTTTTTATGTTAACCATTTCTTTTAATTCCAAACCAATTCTTCCTAGAATTTCAAAAACATAAGCTTCCCTGGTTACTCTAAAACCCATCTTTCAAACCAAACCCTTTTTAAGGTTCTAATTCATCATTTTATTACATCCTTTTCCATTTTCTTCCTAATTTATATCAAACCATAAGATTACTCATTTCAACATTTTAATTAGATTCCTTACACTTAATTTAACATATTCCATCATCTACTTCTCAAGAAAATAGAAATCAAATCATGTATTATTAAGGGTGTTTCCCAACAACAATGTCTCATGGTCTTCTTCTAAGTGTTTAAGGGCATACTCATTTTATCAATCTAATCATATTCCATCAATTTTTCACCATATTTAAATATACAAAAATAGTAGTATAAAAACTATAAAATTTTTCCACCTATAGCCATATCTATGCATAACTTTTCACACCAACCAAAGTATTTAAAACATCCATCACATGCAATATCAACATGTAACATGATATAGCAACATCCATGTCCAATCATCAAAGTAGCAAATATTGTAAATTTCATCAAAGTTCTAAGATCAAAATCCTATATAAATGTTACAAATTTCATAGCTTTTCTTTAAAAAAAGATATTGTTAAACCTACTTAAAGATCTCCCTAACTCACTTAATGAGTTCTTTTTTTTTTGTTTCCTCTAGAAGGAAGTGGCAAGATTCCTCCCTTCCCTTAACTTTTCCAACAGCTTGAATAAGAAAGGGAGGGTGAGTTTTAAACCCTAAGGATGAAGAGAAAAGATAGATTTAAGTGAAGATTAAGTTAACTTACCTTGAATACTTAGTCCTGTAGACTTCTCCTTCTTCTTCCTTCCTCTCTTTTATCTTTCTCTCCTTTCCTCACTGTACCTTGCTTTTGTTTTTCCTCTCCTTTACTTGGACAAAATTATAATGTTATAAAGGTGGTTTTTTCTTAAATAAATTATCAAGTCGTTCACCTCTCATAATCATAGGTCTACCTTATCACAATTAGGATGCACTTGGTTATTTTTTAGGGGAAGACAAATCATGTTCTTGTCTTTCTCTCCCTTAGTAAAGATATACATAGCAAAAAGAGGATTTGTTATTTAAAAATTATGATAAAATGTTTTCAAGACAAGGGGCAAGGTCTCTTTAATTTAGGGATTCATTATCTTTTTCTTTTGTCTCACTAAAATATGATAGATTTGCCTTTCTAAGTGGCAAATTTTTAACCCTTGAGTCTCCCTTACTTGGCTAAAATCATTTGTGTAGGATAGGGATGCTTTGTCCTAATGCCATGTATTATTATCTACTATATCATCACATGGCTTGCTGAAATTATGAGTGTAAGATATAGATGTTTTGTCCTAATGCCACTATTTTATCACATAGCTTACTAAAATTATAAGTATAGGATATAGATGTTTTGTCTTAATGTCATGTGTCCTAATCTTGATTATTATTACACTACTATTTCTTCACATAGTTCTTATTTTTTTCTTTTTGGATTTAGGCTCATTCTTGCCCATTTCCTTTGCTTTGACTGAAATTCTACCACTCATGGAGGGTTTGGTCACATTTTCATGATTTTTGGGCTATCGATCCAACTTCTATATCCTAGTTCAAGTCTTTGTTATATCTTTTGCTTGGGCTATCCAATTGGCTTGTTAGAAACTCGTGTGAAGTGGAAAAGCTCTATGAAGTGTCTATAGGTGAAGGCCAAATGTATGGGTGGAAATGTTAAACTTAAGAACTCTAGCTCTTAAATTAGGAAAAATTACCTTAATCCAATCTTCTTAAATTTTCAAGACATTTACCTACTTCCAAAAATTTATTTTTCTTATCCAAGAATATCGTCCCTCTTGAAGACGTTATTTCTAATTTTGTCAATTAGGTTTTCTCTCTTTACTTATTCCCTTAGTGTTAGAAACATTTTCTATCCATACACATAAGATGAATAATTTCTAAAGCTTATATTCTCTTAGATATCTAAATTTTTTTTAATAAATTTTATTTTCTTAATTAAATATTTATGTACCTTTATTAATAAAAAAAATGAAATTAGGAATGTTACAAATATTATATATATATATATATAAATTATCTATTGTATAAGCCTTTATACTATCATATATTAATTTATTTCACCAACTTACATAACATAGCATGATATATAATAATATTATTATGTGTTTTTGTGTGTGTATGTATGTGTGTGTGTGTGTATATATATATATATATATATATATATATATATATATATATTAATAGTCATTGGCTTGAATTTAAAGTGGAGATCATATCCAATTGATCCTTGGCAATTTCAATTTATGTAAAACATAGCTAAAACCTTGCAAATTTGCATTGATTACAAGTGTGATCATATCCTTCAACTCTTCTACATGGATGATTTTTCATATTTCCTCAAGAGTTTCTTCACAGATTCTAGTTTCACTTTCATAGGAATTGATGCGGCTAAAAATGTTGAGAAGCTTATCAAAGATTGTGGGCTCAATTTCACCAAATGTGTAGACATTGGGGAGGTGGAGTAGCATAAATAGCTTAGGAGATTTAATAGGACAAATATAAATGATGCTGCAAGGGACTTGGTAGAAGTTTGTTTGGGAAAGCCTAAACATGTTATTCTAAGTAACTGGGAGGCTAGAGGGTTTAGTATGGAGTAAGTTGAATATGGACACATGGATTCATTTGCCTCATTTTATTTCAATTATGATCTTTCTCTCTATGATTAAAAGGGTACAAAAAATGTTTCGTACATAATGGCTACCATTAAGTCAATCTGTCATTTGCTGACAATAGCGTTTTAGATTTTTTTCAATTCTTTTTAAATTTTGATTAATAAATTATAACCATATATAGTTACAGCATTCAATGAATATATTTAAAGCTCCACAATGGTCTAGAAGCATTCAATGAAGATGTTCAAATTGTTCGGCATCATGAAAAATGTGAAAGGATCAAGATTAATGAAAATTATATTTCTTTCAAAGTATGAATGTCATCATCAAACTAAAAATTTATGTCGTTATATTGCTCAAATACTCAATTTTCACTAAAATGAACGTTCAAGAAGTATATATTTTAAAAATTAAAATTTTATGAAGTTTGAAAAATCAAAAAATTATAATTATAATTAATTTATCTTTCAATTAATAAAATTAATTCAATCAATTATATGTGAGAATTATTTCTAAACTGATGGGGCAACAATTTCTTTTATCCAAATTATAATTAGTAAAAGATATCAAAAAAGATTTTACAGTCGTCTTTTCTATGTGAGTTTTAATTCCCTGATGTTAGGAGTTTGTGTTGATGCCAAACCCTCCCCATAAAGATACTTCGATGCGCAGTCTTCTAGATGGTCCTCTATTTACCCCACGGTAGTTCACGCCCTTACTTTAATCCCTATGCCAATGTACTCGGATATAAGTGTTGTGGGTTTGGCATATGTAGTTGTGGAGCTTAAAAATAATTTTTAGCATGTCACTAGCTCTTTTTCCTATGAATATTTTTAACTTTTCTATGTAAAATTATAAGAATCGAAGAACCCTCTTCTCACTCTCCTTTTTTGCACCTCCTTATAAAGCAAGAAAATGCACTGTAAGAAAAAAATAAAGTACATATTTTTGTTATATTTTACATTAAAAAACATTTTAATGTAAATAATGTTATATCATAAATGTGCTAAAGTGATGAAAAAATAAATATAAATTAAATTAAGTATAAAATGTAATATAAATAAATTATAATTACATTCCATAATAAGAAAACAAAATATAAGGTTGGTAAATAAAAAAGTAAACCATCATAAAATAAAACAAAACAAATTAATTAAAAAATAAACAAAAATATTGAATAAAAATGTAGAATAAAAAAATTGAAAAATAATATAAATCACTTAAAAAAACTTTGACACTTTTTTATAACTATTAAATATAATTGTATAAAAATTATAGATAAATCAATGAGGTAATTTTAAAAATTAATCAATTGGAAAAAATATAATTAATTAAAAGCAAAAGTGAAAATGGAAAAAATACTTTTCCTTTTATTGAAACTTTTAATTTATCAATATTCAACAAACATTTCATCAATGTCAATTATATTTTTTGTATTTTAAAAATATTTAATTAATATTTTAGGTTGTTGGTGACAACCTTTGTTTAGCTTGCCTTCGAAAGGAGATTTAGCAGCAACTACAAAAAGTCGCCATTGCAAGTGGACTTTCAATGACAACTATTATGATTTCGATAGTGACTTTTATGGTTTTCAATGGTGATACCTATGGTGACAGAAATATAGGTAGTGATGTGGTGGCAACATTTTGGCTTTTAGTGGCAACTTTAGTCGCTACTAAAAGTATGTTTTCTTGTAGTGTGTTCTACATTTCTCTTTTACATTTTCTCCTGAAAACCATTATTGTATAAGAGCTTCCATTACTATAATGGCAACCACAAGATTCACACCACTAACGTTCTCTAATCCAATGTCAATAGAATTGGACAAAAATAACTATTTGACTTTACAACAACAAATTCTAACAATAATAAAAGGATATGAGTTGTAGAATTATATTTTTAATGCTCAAGAGATTCCACCAAAGTTTAGAGTTGAAGAGGAAGAAATTCTTGTTCAAATTGATGAACAATTGAATAATTAGAAGAAGCAAGACCAACTCTTGCTATTATAGGTAATGTCTTCTATGGTAAATGTAACACCCGAAATTCTGTTAATGATATTCACAAAATGAAATAGTAAGAAAGGATTTAAAAGAGTTAAATGAGGGAGTTATAGGGAAATAACTATGAATATTTAATAAGGATTTTCTCATTTTTAGAAAGAATTGTTAAGGAAGATATAGTGATTTCCTTGTCTACAAGGCCACAAATAGACAACAACAATAGAGATGTAGAACCATGAAGAAAGCTACACAAAAATCCATTAAAGTAAGGCTCAAGAAGGAATTAAACACTTGGTAAGTTTTCTTTCACCCAAACAAGGCCTTAGCTAACCCCCTTAGTCACAATGTAATGTAATAGCATTGTGGAAATTTTTAGACAAAGTGAGGGTGAAGGTTAAGGGGCTAGGTGGCTTATTGGAGAAGCTTCCATTTTTTAATATATCCTCCCTTGACTTGATGACTTGCCGCCAGCCCAAGCAAGAGGAAGTACCAGATTTCTCACGCCAAGGAGAGAAGGACAAGGAGAGAGAGAAAGGAGTGGGTGTGAAAGTGAAGAAGAAGAAGAAGAGAGATAAGAAATATTCCCTAAGCTTATGTTTGGGACATAGTTTTTTCATGGGTCTCATGATGGGGGAAATTTTGCAGTCTTGGTGAAGTCTTTAGAGAGAGAAAGAAGCTAGAACAAGAGTGAGAAAGACAAGTTATGGAAAGAAGAAGGTAAGATCAACATTCTTCTTCATGTTTATGGTTGAATGTCTTTATGGTTGGATGTATGCAAGTATTTAAATGTGTGTTAAGGTAGATAGAGCTTTTATTAGAGTATTTATGACATTCATGGTTACTGTTCATGCTTATATATGTATTAATGATTTGCGGCAAAACTTTGTGTAGTTGATTTTGAGTTTTAATCCATGTTTTGGTTGGTGGGTTGCTCTGGAGAAATGGTACTTTTCATGCTCAAAACATTGATATTTGGATTGTTGGTTGTTCTTGGTTGATTTGAGAGGAATAAAGAATTTTTGGTGAAATATGTACCCAGAGCATGGCCGTGCTTGGAGACACGGCTAGGCCGTGCTCTGGGCTGGGATCCTGAAGCTTTGAAAATTTGTGGAATAAGGCCTGAAGCACGGCCATGCCGTGCTTGGAGCTGGCCTATGTGCAACACGGCTAGAAGAAGAGGGAACACGGGAGGAGAACACAGCCATGAAGCACGATCGTGCTTAGAGACACGGCTAGCCTGTGCTTCATCATGTGTTGCTCTTTTTCTTTATTTTTTGTTTCCTTTTTGTATCTTATTTAATTACCAACATTTTTGGGATGTTAGTGAAGGTTTTGTGATGCATGAATGTTACATTTGAATGTGCTATAATTATTTCATCATGTATGATTGGTAAATCATGTATGTAAAGCATGAGAAATGATGCATGAATACTATATTTGCATACTATAGACTGCTTGTATGTATGGCTGCAAGTGAGTTATTAATGTATTCACATTATGAAAGGTTATTAAGACATGCATATTCATCCATGATGAGTTGTTGTAACATGAGTTTGGTTTATGTGTTGGATATTTATTAATGTGCACACTCTTGTTATGTTAAGTGGATGCAGGGACATAAAAGACTTAAGCTTTGTCAGGAGGACCCTCTTTAAAGCAGGGTGGCCTAGAAACAGGTGTCTCCCTTGCTGTATTGAGGCGACTGACAAGTTAGAATGATCCTTTCTGAAGCAGGGTGGCCTAGAAACAAGTGTCTCCCTTGCTGTATTGAGGAGACTAACAAGTCCAGGATCACCCTTACCCATTAAGGTGACCCGAGAGCGTGGCACCTTACGAGGTAAGGTGACTGAAGGGTCGTGCCTTGGATACGGTACCAGGATAGAGAACGCCCTATAGTCTAGAGTGGTCAATACAGGAAGGACCCTCTAACCAATAGCCCTCAAAGGGTGGGTGAGTAGCTGGAGGGGTAAGGCTCACGCCACATTAAGGATTGCAATTGAGAGAGATTATCGGCTTGTGAGCCACTGAGTGTTGTATGGACCATGGACAATGGCATAGGTATTTTATAAATATATATTTTATTAGTATGCGTGATATTGATGCATAACCTACAAAGGGCTGGCATGTATTTTATTGTATCTTTATTGCATAAAAGAGAAAATGTTTTTTGTAGTTTATACAGCTGGACATAGCATTTAAGCTTTCCGTTTCTCCATACATTTATATGTTTGGATGTTGATCTTGCTAGGATTTCATATCTCACTATGTTTTGATGTTATGTTCAGATCAGTAGAGATGGACTTTGTTGTGCTGACATTACTTCTGGAGTTGGAGACAGTCGACGTCCCTTACTTGGGACAGTTCACAATTATTGTGAACTTGATGGTGATCAGCATGATAGATCCCCGCTCCTGGCCCACCTCCTCCACCAGCAGTACCCCAGGGGTGACGGTCAAGGATGGGCTGTAGGATAGCTTTATCTGTATAGCTAATTTTGGTTATGTAAATGGGCTAACCCATTGTTTTGATATAACCCCATGGTACTCCGCCTTTTGGGATGTATGCTTAGTACCTCGGGTTACATATGTATGTATATAAGCTGCTAAACTCTGATGTATATGGCTCTTGAATGTATGAATATATATATATATATATATATATATATATATATATATATATATATATATATATATATGTGTGTGTGTGTGTGTGTGTGTGTGTGTGTGTTGCCTAGCTTATGATATAACCCCAGTATCTCACACATACGTAAAAAAAAATCAAGCGTTACAATAAAGAGCATGCTGACAAGAATAGAATGAACATTACCTATCCTCCCTAAAGCCACTTGTGACCCATACCCCAAACTCCTCCCTAACTGCACCCCATTTGAACTTATTTGTAGACATGTTAACATCAAATGTATTAAGCATATGGTCAACATGATTATCTTAAGGATGAGGGAATAAATCTTTAATTCGAGTAAGGAGGGATCCCTGGGTTTAGGTCTAGTTCGAGGCATATTAATATTAATTGGCTATAATTATTTGGTTCCCATCTTCAAAAGTTTTTATAATGTCATTGCACTCAGTATGGTCTTGGTTAGCTTCCTTGATTCCTAAACTCCCCAAGATGGCTTTTGTTAACATAAAAAACAATTATTTGACTTTTTGTACAAAGGTAGATGCCACTTTCCTTATCAAATATTACAATACAAAAGGCATGCAAGATAATGAGTGACATAATAAATTTACATGTTCCATTGTAAGGAGGTTAAATGGGATTCAGAGGGATAGATTTTTTGCTAGATACCCCATTCTAGATGAACTTGAAAACAAGCTAAGAAAATAGTTAGATTAAGTGCTTCACTAGGAAGAAATCTTATGGTATCAAATGTAACATCCTTAATTTTGTTTCTTTAATTAATGAAGGCACATAATATTTACTCAAGGAAATAAAATTTATTAAACAATTTTGTTAGATATCTAAGAGAATATAAGCCTTTGAAATTCTTCACCTTATATGTATGCATATAAAATGTTTCTAACATTAAAAGAACAAGTAAAGAGAGAAAACCTAATAGGAAAAATTAGAAATAACATACTAAAGAGATGTGAAATTCTTAGGTAAGGAAGATAAATTTTTGGAAACAAGTAAAGGTCTTAAAATTTCAAGAAAATATTGGATTAGGGTAATTTTTCCTAATTCAAGAACTAGAGTTACTAAGTTTAACATATTCACCCATACATTGGGCTTTCACCTATGGACACTTCATATAGAGTTTTTCCACTTCACATAAGTTTCTAGCAAGCCCATTGGATAACTTAAACAAGAAATAAAACATAGACTTGGACTAGGATATAGAAATTGGACCAATAGCCCAAAAATTATGAAAATGTGTCCAAGCCCTCCAAGAAAGGTAGAATTTTATCTAAAGCAAAGGAAATGGGTAGAAATAAGCCCAAATCCAAGAGAAAAAAATAAAAAAAAATCATGTGATAATATAATAAAGATTAGGTTACATGGTTTTAAGACAAAAATTTAGCCAGTGGTATGATAATACAAGGCTTTAGGACAAAACATTTATATCCTACACTCATAATTTTAGCAAGTGGTATGATAATACAAGGCTTTAGGACAAAACATCTATATCCTACACTCATAATTTTAGCAAATGGTATGATACTACATGGCGTTAGGACAAAACATTCCTATCCCACACAAATAATTTCAACCAAATAATGAAGATTCAAGGGCTAGAAATTTGCCACCTAAAAAGGCAAACCTATCATACTTGATTAAGACAAAAGAAAAAGGAAATGAATCCCTAAATCAAAGGGACCTTTTCCCTTATCTTAAAAATATATTATCATAATTTTCAAAATAAAAATCTCCTTTTGTTATGCATATCTTGACTAAGGAAGAGCAAGACAATAACATAAGTTGTTTGTTTTTCAAAAATTCAACCAAGTGTATCCTAAGTGTGATAAGGTAGACCCATTATCATGAAAGTTGAATTATTTGGTGGTCTATTTAAGCAAAACCCACCCCTATAACATTTTAATTTCGTCCAAGTGAGGGAGAGAAAAAAATAGAAGCAAGGTAGAGTGAGCAAAGGAGAGAAAGAGAGGAGAAGAAAGGAAGGAAGAAGAATTAGAAGTCTAGAAAACTAAGTACTCAAGGTAAGTTAGCTTAATCTCCACTTGAATCCATTTTTCTTCTTCATCCTTGAGGTTCAAAAACTCACCCTCCTTCTCTTATTTAAGCTGCTAGAAAAGCTAAGGGAAGGAAGGAATCTTGCTATTTCTTTCAAGAGGAAACAAGAAAACAAATTCACTAAGTAAGTTTAACAATATTTCTTTTTGAAGAAAAGTTTTGAAATTTGCTACATCTTTGTGGGATTTTGACCTTAGAACTTTGATGATTGATCATGGATGTTGCTTTATCATGTTACATATTATGTATGTTTGAATACTTAGGCTGGTGTAGATAGTTCTGCATAAGTATAGCTATGGGTGGCAAAATTTTAAACTTCTATTTTTAAAATTCTGGAAAGAATCAGGAAAGAATTTAAATAAATGGTTAACATAAGAATTATAGCTATATGTGTCACGGATTTTTACCCACTGGAATCACTCAATTTGGAGTCCATATAAGGTAGATATGGTCCAATTAGTTAGCAATGATCAAAAAATGGTTAATCAGGGAAGAATATGTTAGGATAGCTTCTGTGTTTTAATTTCTGGGAACATTCTATAGGGAATTAAAATACATGGTTAACATAACAATTATAGCTATATGTGTCACGGATTTTTAACCACTCGAATCACTCAATGTGGAATACTTACGAGGGAGATATGAATATATTAGTAAGTAGAGATCAGAATCTACTGGAGAAGAAATTACCTATAAATTGAGGGAGTAAAATCACTATGATTCTTTAATCTTTCGCTAAACTGTTCAACATAATAGTTTTATATAATTGTTTATCTTTAAATTGACACCAAGATCACCTAAATCCGAGTTAAAATGGGGGAGTTATGCTCTGGTTAGTAAGAGAAGGTCAGATAGGATGAAAACCTGCATCAAGAAAATAATAAAATAAATATAATATTTAAAAAAAAAAGAATCTTAAAAATAAAAATAATAAATGACTAGTATATGCCATAGTCATTTCCATTACATGAATTTCTTACTATCTTAAGTGTGAAATTTTGACATGGAAATATTTTATGAAGTGATATTTGAAATGGTTATGTTCATGACATGAATGCCAATGATTTTTGGTAATAATTATATTTTGATGAACATACTTGTTATTGAAATCATATTTTTGGCTATTATTGTGAAAAGAAAATAAATGAGCATGGTTACATGGCAATCCATGTGGTGCACCAGTAGGGGACGCCCTACCAACAGTTATGATTATGTTAATGAGACAAGAAAGAGAAAGTGTGCCATGTCAGACGGAGCGAGAAAAGCCTGTACTGAAGAGTAGAAAATACTCACCCTAACCGAAGTAGCTTGATATGAGAATAAATTGATAGTCATCATATGATATTCTAAAAATAGTTAATTCTGTCATACATGTCATTACTGTACGATTTTCATGTGCATAGATTAAGTGCATCCATGTGACCAAAGATATTTGCTGTAGTTTATACAGATAAACATGACGTTATGAACGATATTAATAATGATTTATTGTTGAACTTACTGGGATTTAATTCTCACTATTTTTCCATATCATGTTCAGAAAATTAATTATGTAGCTATTCTCTATGACTCTTATTATTGTTGTATGATGGATCGAGTTGCCCTACCTTGGGCAAGTACCGATTATATCAGATATATCTGTTGTAGACGTAACTGAGATTCCGGTGGAGGTGCCGCCATCCGCACCAATGTCCCCGGAAGTGGTCTACATAGATAATTAGGGCTAATATGTATTTGTTATACTTTTGTACGGATGTATGTAAAATAATGATGTGTATGTGAACTCAGTGTTATATAAACTAAATAAATGTTATTTTGAGTTACGTTGTAAAGAGGTAATAACTTCATGGATTTTTATAAATATAAAAAAAATTGTTACTTAAATAGAGTTGTTACATCAAAAATCAAGAGGGGATTAGATTAAGTGTGGTGATCATAACACTAAGTATTATCACACTAAAACCATTATTTGAAGAAGGGAAAATATAATTAACATAATTAGAGATGCATATGGTGGATAGGTGGAAAATAATAATGAAATTGTGAATATAGTCATCTCTTTTGACAAAAATTTATTTATTGAAGAAAATAATTAGAGAGTGGAATATTACTCGCTATAATTGCGGGCAAATTGAGGAAGATGATCTCAAGAATTTATAGATGCCCTTCACTAAAGAAGATATAAAAAAAAGTAATTTTTTATATTGGAAGGCTTAAGACACCTAGAGAATATGTATATCCTATACCTTTTTATCATAAAAATTAAGGCATAGTGGTCCATAGAATAAGCAAGTTCATTCAAAATATATTGTACAATCCCAAACTTATTAAAGAAGTAAACAATACCTTCTTGGTGTTAATACCAAATTCAAGAAGTCTGAGTTCATTCATCAAATGAGGACAATTTCACTTTGTAATGTGATATATAAAGGAGTTACTGAAATTCTTGTCAACCATTTAAAGCTTATTCTAAAGCAAGTGGTCTCTTCTTTTTGGGCAAGTTTTGTACCTAGCAAAGATATACAAGACAATATTATTATTGCAAGAGTGTTAACTCACTATGAAGAAAATGAGCAAAAAAAAGGTTTATGGCAATTAAAATTGACCTAGAAAAAACTTATGACTGTCTTAACTAGAGGTTCATGGAAAAAGTCTTGTGAGAAATTAAGTGTGGAGAAACATTCACTAGAATTATCATGGAGTGTATTACTACCCCTACTACTACGGTATTATGGAATAGGGAGGAAATTCATACCTTTCAACTATCTAGAGGACTCCAACAAGGGAGACCTTCTGTCCCTCTATTTGTTTGTCCTATGTATGGATAAACTGTCACACATTATTACTAATGCAATTAATGGTAATTCTTGGCACCCAATTAAAGTAGGAAGAAATAGTCCTCTTATTTCTCATTTAATGTTTATAGATGACCTCTTACTTTTTGCTAAAGCTAACATATAGTAACTTGATTGTATTCTCCAATGCCTTTCTATTTTTTCTGTTATTTCTAACCAAGAATTTTGCATAAAGAAAACATGCATTTCTCTTTCTAGAAATATGAGTGCTACTAGAAGAGATGAGAAGTGGCTTTGAAAAATGCTAAGCATTTAGGGAGATATCTAGGGTAATATATTATGAACGGCCATCAAAATCATCAAGCATACAGGCACAATATGGAAAAAAATTCAAAATAAATTAAATGGTTGGAAGATATAATGCCTATCATTAACTGGCAGATTGACCTTTGAAGACTCCGTGACTTCTACCATACTTATTTTTCATATGCAACACAGTAAAATTCCAAAAAGATTCAGCAAGGAAATTGAAAAGATTCAAAGAAATTTTATTTGGGGATCAGAGGGACATAAGAAAAGATGGCACCCTGTGGTGTGGAAAGACCTTTGCATCCCAAAAAAACTGGGGGTCTTGGGTTAAAATGACTAGAAGAATGAATGATGTCCTCATTTGCACGGTTGTTTGGGGAGTGTTGACTTCAAAAGAAATTTTATGGGCCTAGGTACCAATAAGTAAATATGAAAGGGGAAATAAACTCATGCAAAATTATTGCACCAAACAATCAGACTCTTCACTTTGGACACATATTGCTATACTCTGGCTAATGCTCTTTCAAAATTATTACTAGAATACTAGATATGGCAGCTCAATCTTTTTCTAGATAGACTTATGGTTAGAGGAAGGGGTGTACTGCTTGAATCTTTCCTAAGACCTCTACTTGAGAATGATAGCAATAAATTGGTATGTGAATACGTCAACGAGCAAGGCTTGTAGGCCACAGAGAGATTGTAGCAATTTATGAAACCAAATGCATTGCCATACTTACATGCAATCATACTTCCTAATGATCAAGACGATCATGACATAATAAGTTGGAGACTTGATCCAAAGGGAGACTTCATGGTTAAAAGTATATACAATGCACTATGTAAATTCGATATGCAAATGAAGAATAGATATAAGACCCTATCTAGAAGTGGAAAGAGCCAAGATGGATCTAAGTCTTCCTGTGGCAAGTTACAAGGAATAAATTTTTCACCAAATAAAGGTACTACAAATGGAAGAACAATAATACCTTCTACCACCTTTATCCTTTGCTCATGAAAGGCATAATGCACATGCTAAAAGATTTCCAATAGGCATCAAAGGAGTAGAGCCTAAGCGTCATGATGATATCATGTCATTGGATGAAGAAATTGGATCAAGAAAAATCTATTTGAGGATTTTAGCTTGAATAGGAAAAGCAACTAGAGTATCCCTTTTGGAATGATGTACTGGTTACTATGGAAATGGCATAATGCAGAATTATTTGAAGAAGGAAGCCAGAAACCCACCCAACATAAACTTATCATCAAGAGAATAGTAGAGGACATCTCCAAGGTATTCTATGAAATAACACCTAAAAGCTTAGTGAAAAATACAATGGATATTGGCTGGAGATTTCCACCATATGGATAGGTCAAGATAAACACCGATGGTGCTACAAAAGGGAGTACCAACATTGTAGGATTTGGCAATCTTGTTTGATAAGGCAATGACACTTGGATAAAATGATTCACACACGATCTTGGCAAATACAACTCAATAATAACTAAATTATGTGTTGCGCTTAAGTCTTGAAATGGCATAGAAAGAGGTTTACAAATAGGTAACAATGTAAGGTGATTCCCAAGCATTTATATCGATGGTTAACAACCTTCCTACGGGACAAAACTACAAATCCAAATTACTCTACATAATTATCAAAAGATTCAAATAAAGATGGTGCATTTCTTTCCTACACACTTTCTACTGAACCATTTGTAGCAGTAAGGGCTTAAACTTAAAGTTATGCTAGGGTTTAGGCCTTAGGTATCTGGGGTGGTAAAATCCTTCAAAGATTTATTATTACAGTCTACCATTGCAAGTGGTGTCTGTTCTTGTTCCCTAATCCTTCTTCTTCTTTGCAATGTTCTTTCTATTTCAGGATTGAAGTCAGCAAGATGATCACTATCTCTTCACATAAAAAGACAACACACCTATAGAAGAAAACAAGAGGAAAATCAACAAAGAAAAAAAAATATGTAGAGAAAATAAAAAACGATTTAGTTTAGTTAATTCATAAAACCAACTAATATTGACATAGTACATGAAGTAGCTATAGCTGTAGCTATTCCAGTAAGTTGTTGGTGTGTTGGACTAAAATATCACAAGTACACAGAGTAGCTGTAGCTAGTCCAATAAGTACAAGTTGTATCCCTCATAGACCAATGTACAAATTACTAGTCTTTAACAAATCAAACTATCTGAATCAATGGAATTCGAGAGATATTAAATGGAAATTACAAGTGATAAAAGTAAATAGATTACGTGAATTAAATTATATAAAGACATAGGATTAGGGTTTACCACACTTATGATATTCCACACAAAAATTTAAGTATTTTCAATTGTAATTACTTGGGATATTGAGGATTGTTCAGCCCCAATTCATTAATAGCCTTTTTCAAGCTCTAATAACTGTACATAAGTTAATCTAATGACCTACTTCGTGGTTCTTAGTTTAACTTAAACCTTTTAAGTTCTATGCCAACCAATTGATTAATTCTTAAAGGAGGTTCAATTCCCAGAGGAGAATCAATTCCTAGAGTATCTTAAACTACTTTCATAATTAAAATACCCCTAATTAACTATTAGGTTCTAGTAATAACTTTCACCTTTCAGTTCAACAATTATTAACCTAAGATGTGATAAACATTGGCCAAACATTCATCAACACATACATGTGCATAATAGTTAAACTGATTATCTACAAATAATACCAAAGGGAATTCAACAATTCAATTCAATATCATCATATCATAGATGGATTTCCTCAAATCCTAGATTAGGAACTACTCATGCATAATTAAAATAAAATCCAAAGCCAATTTCATTAAATGAATCATAATGTTCAATACAATCAAAAGAGAAAGGAATAGAAGAAGAAGTAAAGTTAGAGATAGAAAGATAGAACTCGGTATGAATCCATGATACAATGCTTTAACTCAATGTAAATCCTATCTAAGAGCATAAAGAAAACCTAATTTTACTCAAAACCTAACCCTAAAGTGTTTCCAGAGTGTCTAGAATATATAAGTTATAAAGAATACAAAATAATTTCAAATTCCCCCATTTATATCCTCATAGATATGTAAATCCTTAAAGAATATGTAGTTTTATATATCTGAAGCACGATTTGGTTGTGCTTTAGGTTGATTTTGGTGAAGTTACACTCTCTCCTGTACTGAACACGGCCTGGTTGTGTTATGGGCTGCCATGGTCCATTCTTGCTCATTTCTTCCTTGTTTCCTCCTTACATCCTCCTCATATTTTTTCTAGTCCAAATAACTCTTTAAATGAGCTTTCTCCATTGATTCTTGGGTTCTTGTGCTCACCTACAGAAAGAAAAATAAAGCTAAGTAGTATCCTGAGTAAGAAAAATGAAATAGGACCAAAACAGAAAAATAGTCACAAGTTAAAAATAAGTTATAAGATAAAAAACAATGTATAAACACAAAATTTTCACATTTATCACCCTTACAGTGAAGTGTGCAGACTAGCTAGATAATTATACCCTAAGGTTTGATTATAGAGTGCATTTTTTATTGAACCCCCTAGTGACTTAAAGGTCTTACTTGTTATGCCTTAAGTTTAACTGGTTATATTTTTACTTACTTTATGGTTTATTAAGAGAACTAATAAAGTATGAGTGTGATTAAAAAATGTTTAGAATGTAAATGCGATTTATAAAAGTGTAGAGCCCACAGTATTTTATTTTTCTAGAAAAGGCAGCATCATGATGCCAAATTTCCAGAGTCGCAACATCAGATTTCCAAAGTGTAAACCCTAGGATCTAGAGAGGCTAGCATCACCACAAAACATTCCTAAAGTCACAACACCAGAATTAGAAAACACAAACTCAGAATCCAAATAGTCCAGCACTATGACACTAGACTCTCAGCATTGTGATACCAATCAAAATTACATAATTGCCCTTTTGCATTTTAAATCTTCACCATATGAGATTTTTCCAGAAACTCCATTGTTCATCATCTGTCACCTTTATTTCTCTCTCTACACAACTTTCTCTCTCCAAAATTTTAAGTTCTTCCAAACCTCCATTCATGAAACTAAAGGCACCATTGGAATCAAAATGAAGAGTACTATAACTTTGATAGAATAATTTGATAGAACCAGTTGAAAAACTACTATAAAATTGAAGGAAAAACCTTACGAAAGGTGAATCCTAAAAAGCCCTACTTAAGGAGCTTGAAATGAAAAAATAACACCATAAATGAAATTAGAAGCAATCAAAATCTTAAGAACTGAAGTTTTTTGTAACATCCCAGATTTTAATAAGTGAAAAATAATTCTAATGGTGGAGGGAATGAAAGAGAATGAAATGGAACATCAATGAAACTATAGAAAAAGGATAAAGTGGAATTAAAGCATTTGATGAAATTTTCCTACAACCAAACAAAGCCTTATCTAATGATATAGTTCAATTGTAATGGGATGGAAAGATTGTAATAGTTGAATAAAGTAGAGTCTTGAGATAGGACGGTGATGACTTGTTGAGGAAGCTAAATAAAAAATCTTATCTTTGCTTGACTCAAGGGTGAGTCGACCAAACCAAGGGAGAGAAGGGGAGAGGGATGGCTTGGAGAGAAAGCCTTGACTTGGCAAAGTCTTGACTTGGAGAAAAAACCTTGACTTAGAGAAGTCTTGGCTTGGAGGAGAAGTAATTGACTCAAAGAAGTCTTGGCTTGGAGGAGAAGTAGGCCAAAAAGATCAAGGGGAATAGAGGTGGCAGCCAAAGAAAAGAAGAAAAGAGAGAGAAAGGCAGCAAAGGTGAAGATCCAAGAGAAAGGAAAAAGGAGAAGTGATCAAGAGGAAGCAATTCATGGTTAGGAAGAATCTCTGGTTTGGTAGGTTTAACATTATTCATATTTCCATGGAATTTCATGCATTTTGAATGATTTATAAGTGTTTCAAATATCCTCTTTTAATGATTCATGATGTATATTTATGTTTGGCTTGAAAATAGTGAAAATCGATGGTCTGAATGGTTGGTTCTGTTGGTTATGATTTGTATCGAATCTAAACATATGTCTAACATATGAGTTGTATCCCTATTGCTTATCTTTCTAATGCCTCTAGAATAACCTTGATCAGATTTGAAATGAGAGAGATCTCCCTTGATGAGTGAAGAAAGGTTAGATTTCACGCACAGAATCATGACGCTGATTTTCGACACATTTTTCACCTATTTTTGTTTCTAATTTGTTAACATAGTAAACATAAAAGTTGTAGATAATTGTCTTATATTTCTATAGGAACCGAAATAACCTAAATTAGAGTTAAAATGAGGAAGTTATGGTCTTTTTAAGAAAGGAAGGTCTGGCAGGATGGAAATTTGGACTGCAGGGAAAACCCGAAGCACAGCCGTGCTTGGTGACACGGCAAGGCTGTGCTTGAAGCTGAAATTGCTCTATTTTTCATTTTGAAGGCTCTAAATGAACTCCAATGAATGGATGATGTTAAGAGGAACTAAATTACAAATAAATACCTTTTTAATGGTGCATTGTAGTGTGAATTCCATCCTTTTATTACGAGAAATTAAGTCACATATTGCATATTGATGAGATGTATGTTTAATGTATGGATAGAAATACATATTAATCAGACCTATGCAAGTGAATTTGTTATGTATTGATGAGATATCTGTAAGTGAATTGCATATGAGCTATATGTGCAATGTATGGATGAAATGTATGTTGATTTGATGCCTATGCTAGTATATCAATGCATGAGGATTACATGATATAAGGTATGCATTGTTGGAAATTGTATTAATACATATTTGTTAAATGATGTGGTGATGATATTATACATGATATTAGTGATGTGCTTGGTTAATGTATAATCCTATTGTGATGTTCATGATGATTAAAGAATATGATGTGTACATTATTATATGACGATAGAGGGGTTATTACATAGTGATTATATGGAGAACCGAAGTTGATTTTGGATGGCAAGCATTTTATAAACGTGAGTTGTTTGATGTATACATGGTTATATCATGTGATGTATATGGTTGAGATGTGGCTACAGACGATTAGTCACTAAGTGTGGAGATGTGGCTACAGACGATTAGTCACTGAGTGTTGAGATATGACTACAGATGATCAGTCACCCTACATGAATGTACTGTAAATATATTGAAGTATAACCTGGTTATTATACATGCCTGGTATTGATGCATAACTTATCTATTGAATATGAAAGCATGCTATACATTCTTGTTACTTTATCATATACAAAGAAAATGTTTTCTGTAGTTTATACAGCTGGACATAACACTGTGTTTTCCTTATTTACCGTATGATGCTTTTAATATTAAACCTATTGGGAACCTCCATTCTCATTATTGTTGGTGTTATGTTCAGATAAGAGCAAACGATACGCTAACTGCTTCCGTGCACTTGATCATGGAAGATTCAATGGATGGCGATACTTTGTACATATCCCGATGCCAGCATCACCTCCTCCAACCTTTACACCCAAGGAATATGTACGATATAGGGTTCATGTTAAGTTGATGTAGTTACGCGTCTCAGTGTCACTTATGTATAAATATTAACCTTTGATGTAGTTCGGATATTATGATAATGGAATATTAGCTGCTTATATAAATGTGTGTGGTTCGCTGTTAAAATGTGTTATCGGTCGCTATATATATAAAAAAAACTGGTCGTTACATTTTTCCTTAAGAAAGATTTGAGGTTAATAGTGACGAGATTGTGGCCATTAAAAGAATGGTATAGGATCTTCATGATGGAATAAGTTAAGGTTGTTAAATAAGTGTTAATGACACTTGGGAATTTAAAATGTATAATGGACTTAGTAATATGCACACAAGACATATTGATTAATGGATTATAAGATAAAAATGGATGCTAGATTAAGGTGATGAGATTCATGGGGTGAAGTTGACATGTGAGAATCAAGATGACTTGGTAGAAGTTTGGAATTAGAAAAGTTAGTTACCCTATATGAATGTGTATATATATTGTTTTTATGCGTGTGGTTCATAATATCAACTTATGGATAAATGCATTCGAATTTGAGGATACATCATGATCTTACATAATGTATAATTTTTGTACTATGAACATATACTTAAGTATGTGTTTATGTATGCATATCGGAATCTCAAATAATATTTAATGTTGGCAACCATAATGGATGTTGAAATAATAAACAATGATATACGATGATAAGGTTGAAGGTAATGAAAAATGAGGTATGTCTATTAAATTGAAATTTCTTGATTTACATTAGTATCAAGATATGTACACCCACGCTTTATAAATATGAATCGAAAAATGAATGAAAGTGATATGAATAAATGTGATACTTAATATATATGATGTACAATGATGTGAAAGAATTTCTTGTGGATGTAGTGATTATGATGATGTAATCACAATGGGCTATAATCAGATGTGAAGTAAATTGATACTTTATTTTAAAATTTGAAAATAAAGAAATAAAAAAATAAAACTAACAATAATTACACTACATTCCTTTTCGGAAACATTGTCAGCTAGCAGTAAGAATATCTAGCCTTAGTGCACCTTGATTACCCTAGCTAGCAAGGTACAGATTAATGTAAGGAGTTGAGATATTCTCCTTCTGTAACCAGTGTCATTATGCCTGGTTACCTATGATAATATGTGAATGTGATTATTTACCCACCCTTACTATCTACTTGGGGCAATGTGAAATGGTTAGGGAGTTAAGAGAAACTCCTCCTAACTTTATGTGACAAATGATCACAATGTGGTCATTTTCTCTTACTAGGTTGTGTGCTTGGGTATGTCGTGTGTGCTTGGGTATATGATATTTTTCTTATCAAGTTGTTTTCTTGGGTATGTTGAAATGGTTTTGAATTGGAATCCTCCAAATTAAATAAAAAACGCGTAGATAAATAAATAAATAATGGACAATTTATGTATAATTCAGAGATGCGTTGTGTGTGTAACACCCCTAAGAGTTAGTAATTTTCATTTATGTATGGATTAATAAAAGAAATAAAGGATATGGATGTAATTGAAAGATTTTAAGGATGAAAATAAAAACTTTGTAATATTTTAGGGGTCAAATTGTAATTTCTTAAACGTTTAGGGGTCAAAATATAAATAATAAAATTTGTAAGGACTTCCTCTAATAATTAACAAATTGCTATTTGGTCTCTCTATTATTATTTAAAAAAACAAAAGAAGGAAAAATCTGATATAACCTTCATATATGAATAGTACTTTTTCTCTCTTCATTTTTCTCTCTAGATCTAGTGTACCTTTAAGCCTCTGATCTTAAAACTAAGGGTACCATTGAATTCAGGATGAAGAATACTACAATTTTGGCTAATCAACTTTTCAAATCAGTCGTAGAATATCCGCAGATCAAAAGTAGAAAATATTAGAAAAGATAAGTTCTGAAACTCCTATTTAGACACCTCAAATTGAAAATCTGACACCGTAGGTAGATTTAGGAGATAGATAAATTATAGGGTATGAAATTTCTCAGCCATTTGACAACTTTTAGTGTCATGAACAATAACTCTAACCAACATGAATAGTAACTCCGCCCGACAAGAATAGTGATTCCCGCTAATGTGAATAGTATTTCTGACCATGAACAGTGACCATTGGTTGACCGACGTTGACTGAGCTTCAAGAGTCATTTCTTAGGTTTTTGGACCCTTTGGACTCGTTTTTGTGGTCTATTTTGTCAAATTTAGATTGAAAAAGTACATTTTGAGGCTATCCAACCTGGAGCCTTACCCTATGAGTAGATAATTCTTTCTATGACTTACGCTATACTCTTCTTGAATTTTAAATGTATAATTGGTTTTGTTTACAAATTATTTATGTTATCATAAGTTTCTAAAATGTGTTAAAATATCTGCTTTGCTTACTAACTGGCATATAGTTCAAGAAGAGTATGATTTTGCAAATAGATTTTGAAACTCATTGAATATGTGGTTCTAAATGTATTTGTCATCATTTGGTAAAGTGAATATTATGTGCATGAGACATTTATCTGTAAAGCTATAAAGTTACCGAATATGATTGAATACCAAGCATAAAGCTCATGGCAAGTTGCTTGATAATTATGCATTGCATTTGATGGATATGCATATATATATATATATATATATATATATATATATATATATATATATATATATATATATATATATATTGATGAATATCGACAGGTTATATGAAACAGTACCATATAGAAGGTATTAGTGGTAAAGTGAGGAGACAGAAAGGTGATGAACTCACATTCCCTTATTACCTATTCTGACTGTGACTGTGGTAATGTGAGGGGGCAAAAAGGTGATAAACTCATATTCCCTGATTATATATTAAGACTGTAGTTAGTGGTAATGTGAGAAAGCAGAAGGATGATGAATTCACATTTCTTGATTACCTATTGTGATTGTAATCAATCAGCCACTATGCGTATAGCAAATGAGTGAATTGTGTAACGTCCGGGTTTTTTTTTCTTTCATTACGCATGTTAAATACACCATATGTATAAACACAATATATATATACATATTTATTACAAACCTCATACATGTTATACTAATACAATACAACATTTCAAAACACAATATACATGTTTACATATATATTACAAACCTCACACATATTATATTTATACAAAACAACATTTCAGCACATAATTAAGAGTCTTTATACAGCACTTCACCCTTGAAATACAAAGGGTGAGGAGGTGGTGCTGCCATCTAGATCTCCATCAGTAACGTCATTTTGTGTCGCATTTCATTTCTTTTTATCTGAACATAACACAACAATAATAGTGAGAACAAAAGTTCCCAGTAGATTTAACATAAATAAAATATGATGAGAAAAACAAGGGTTATGTTCAGCTGTATAAGCTACAGAAAATATTAAGATCTGAAGATAAAATCATCATTTTTAAAATGACCTGCCTCACTCAGCGACCTGGTCAATGCAATTTGATTTGAAAATGACCTGCCTCACTCGGCGATCTGGTCAATGCAATTTAAAAACAACCTGCCTCAGTCGGCGATCTGGTCAATGCAATTTAAAAATAACCTGCCTCAGTCGGCGATCTAGTCAATGCAATTTGCTATACGCATAGTGACCGATCGACTACAGTCACAATAAGTGATCAGGGAATGTGAGTACATCACCCAACTGCCTCCTCACATTACCACTATCACACGATTGGAGCGGCCCTCCCCCGGCTCACTCAAGCTAATAGGGCATTCCCTACTTGGTACCATCTCAAGCCATACAACCCGTCGATATTCATCCATACATATAAATACATATATATATATATATATATAAATGCATAATCATCAAATGCAATATATAAAATAACATGCCTCATTTTCATATCCAATAATTAATAATTATTTATCATATATCAAATGTCCAATATAATAAATTTTGAATCAAATAACAAAAAAAGTAATTTTCTTGGACATTTGTTTTCCAAAAATATATCAACAAATAAAACTATTTTTAGGTAGAAAAACAGTGAACAATATGATAATCCAGCAACTAACACAGCCTACCCGTGCTGACATATTCCGGAACACGGCCTGGACGTGTTCTATGACCTTACCTCACTTATTTAACCATATCTCCCTCATACGAACTCCGATTAAGATGATTTTAAAGCCTATAAAAAGCTAAGACAATTATCTACAATTTTCAGGTTTATAATTTCTTCAAATTCTTTATAGTTTATTCCCAGAAAATTAAAAATAAAACACTTAGTTTTACTATCCTGAATTCCGACCTCTGCTCAATAAATCAGCCCTATCTCCCTCACACAAACTCTGATTAAGGTGATTTCAAAGCCTATACAAATATAAGACAATTCTCTACAATTAACATGTTTATCATTTCTTCAAATTATTTACGGTTTATTCCCATAAAATTAAAAATAAAACACTTAGTTTTACTATCCTAAATTCTGACCACTGCTCAATAAATCAGCCATATCTTCCTCATATGGACTCTAAATCAAGTAATTCCAAAGCCTATAGATCCGTGAGACATATATCTACAATTCATATGTTGACCATTTCTTTAAAATCCTTGCCGAAAGTTTTCAGAATTCCAAAAATAGAGGCTTTCCAAATATTTCGAAATTCATCTTAATTTAACTTTTCCCTTGATTTTCTTTTATATAATCCCATGCACCCATATGCATGTCCAAACATCCAAAATAGAAATCCATATAAATATCCAGACCACATGTTATCCATAATAACATCTAAGAGTAAATCAATAATTTTATACAAAATTTATGAGTGGATGTTAAGCCTACCTCAAATTCCTTTAAATCGGTGCTTGATTCCTCTTTCCTCTTCCTTCTCCTTCTTCTTCCTCTTTCTCTTCTTCTTCTTTCTTCTTCTTCCCCTTTTCTCTTCTTCCCCTTTCTTTTTCTCCTTTTCTTTTTCTCCTCTTTTCCTCTCCGCCACTTCTCCATTCTCCTTCTTATCTTCTATTATTTAATTCCATTTTATTTCTTTCCCTTCTTACCCCCTACCTACCACCTCCTTTTCTCCCAAATGCCCTTGCCATCATCCATAATTACACTAATGCCATCCCCTTATTTTTTTTCCCTTCTTACCCCCTACATACCACCTCCTTATCTCCAAAATACCCTTGCCACCATTCATAATTACACTAATGCCATCCCCTTATTTTCTATAAATTAAATGCCATTTTAACCATTCTTACTATCTTATTTTGACTTAAGTAAAATAATTTAATTCTCCCATGAGATCCAAAATCCGTTCTCCTCTCTGAAAGAAAAAAATTTCAATTAGTAACATAAGAAAAAAAATCGGGGATGTTACAGTTCTCCCCCCTAAAAAGAATTTTGTCCTCAAAATTCAAGGTTTACCTGTCTTCAAACAGTTATGGATACTTCTGTCTCATGTCATCTTCCCTTTCCCATGTGGCTTCTTCCATTGTTAAACTCTCCCAACCTACCTTCACCAATAGAATGGTTTTATTTCTCAACTATTTCACGTCTTTATCCAGAATTACTATTGGCCTTGGTCGGTAGGTTAGATTCTCGTCTACAGCTATTATTTCTTCTTGAATTATGTGCAACGGATCTGGTAAATACTTTCGAAGTTGAGAAACATGGAACACATCATGCAGATTTGACAAATGCGGAGGAAGTGCAATCTGATACGCCGATGACCCTATCCTTTTTCAGAATTTGATAAGGTCCTAAATATCTCGGACTCAATTTCTTAATTTTCGTTGCTCGGCCAATTCTGGTAGTAGGAGAAATTTTCAAGAACACATGCTCACCTTCTTGGAATTGTATCAGTCTCCTTCTCCTATCGAAATAGCTCTTTTGTCGACTCTGAGCTGTTCGCATTTTATCTCGAATTATCTGTATTTGCTCAGAAGTATGTTGCACTAACTCGGGCCCCAATAACCTTTTCTCCCCCACTTCATTCCAACATAATGGCGATTTACATCTCCTACCATACAAAGCTTCATATGGTGCCATTCCGATACTAGAATGACAACTGTTATTATACGCAAACTCAGCCAGTGACAGATATCCATCCCATCCTTTTCCTTGCTTTAGCACGCACGCTCTTAGCATATCCTCTAGAGTCTGTATAGTTCTCTCTGTTTGACCATCTGTTTGAGGATGATATGCAGTACTAAAATACAAACGAGTACCAAAAGCTTCTTGTAGTGCTCTCCAAAATCTTGAAGTAAATCGAGGATCTCGATCTGAAATAATACTATTAGGAATTCCATGCAACCGTACAATTTCCTTCATATACAACTGAGCCAACTTAATCAATGAGTAGTTTTTCTTAATGGGTAAAAAGTGCGCAGATTTCATCAGTCTATCAACTATTACCCATATCGCATCATGACCTGTCTGAGTCTTTGGTAATCCAACAACAAAATCCATAGATATACTATCCCACTTCCACTCAGGGATTTCCAAAGGTTGTAACATCCCAGAAGGTATTTGGTGTTCTATCTTCACCTTTTAACAAACCAAACACTTAGACACGTATTCAGCAATGTCTCTCTTCATTCCTGGCCACCTGTATAATCTTTTCAAATCTTGATACATTTTTGTAGATCCTTGATGGATTGTATACTTATTTTGATGAGCTTCTTCCAGAATCTTAGCCTTCAAATTCTCTCCTTGTGGTATACATGTTCTGCCCCGGTACATAAGAATTCTATCCTCTGACATTGCAAAGTCAGGCAGATCTCTTCGATCTTATAAAACTTGATCATGTGTCTGCGCTTCTTTAATCTGAGTCTTCAAGTCACTTTCAATTCTTAATTCACTAACAATCAAACTACCAGGGACAGTCATAACTGATAATTTCAAATTTCTGAATTCCTCAATTAGCTCCATTTCTTTTATCAGTAATTGACTTAAATGCAAGGACTTCCGGCTCAACGCATCAGCTACTACATTTGCCTTCCCTGGGTGATACTTTAATTCAAATTTGTAATCATTAATGAATTCCATCCAACTTCTTTGCCTCATATTCAATTATTTTTTGTCAAAGAGATACTTTAAACTCTTGTGATCACTATATATTTCAAATACAGCTCCATACAAGTAGTGTCTCCACATCTTCAGGGCAAAAACTATAGCAGCCAACTCTAAATCATGAGCAGGATAGTTCTCCTCATGCGGTCTCAATTGTCGAGATATATAAGCAACTATCCTACTTTCTTGCATCAAAACACAACCTAAACCTTTCTTAGAAGCATCTGTATAAACTACAAAGCATTCAGAAGGGTTAGGAACAACTAGAACAGGTGGAGAAGTCAATTTGACTTTAAGCTCTTGGAAACTATTCTCACATTCTTCAGTCCAATTAAAGAGACATCCTTTTCTGGTCAATCGAGTCAAAGGCAAAGCTATTTGGGAGAATCCCAATATAAACCTTCTATAATATCCTGCTAAACCCAAGAAACTTCTAATTTCAGTCACAGTTTTAGGTCTCTCCCATTTTGTAACAACTCCATTTAAATATCAATTTTTTTTTTAAAATACCATGAAGTTATTACATCGTTACAACTTAACTCAATATAACATTTATTTAATTTATACAATACAGAGTTCACATACATGTCATTCATCAAAACATACGTACAACATATCAAACATATAAAAATCTATATCTTATTTATTCTGGTTGACCAATTCCGGAGATACAGATGCGGGTGGTTGCACCTTCACCGGGCTCTAAGCCAACTCGACCACAAACATTTTATTTACTTCTGGAATCTGCCCAACATAAAGTACTCGATCAAACGTGCACTAAAAACCAGAGCTATAGAAAAATCTACGTAACTAATTTTCTGAATATGATATGGAAATATAGTGAGAATTAAATCCCAGTAAGTTCAACAATAAATCATCATCAATATAGCTCATCACATCATGTTCAGCTGTATAAACTACAGAAAATATCTTTGGTCACATGAATGCATTATATCTATGTACATAAGAATCATACAGTAATAATATGTATGACAGGACTAACTATTTTTATAATATCATATGATGGCCAACAACTTATTCTCATTTCAAGCTACCCCGGTCAGGGTGAGTATCCTCTACTCTCCGGTACGGGCTTTTCTCGCTCCCTCCGACATGGCACACTTTCTCTTTCTTTTCTCATAATCATAATCATAACCGTTAGTAGGGCGTCCCCTACTTGTGCACCACACGGATTGCCATGTGATTGTGCTCATTTCTTTTCTTTTCACAATGATAGCGCCAAAAATATGCTTTCAATAACAAGTATGTTCATCAAAATATAATTATTACCATAAATCATTGGTAATCATTCCATGAACATAACCATTTCAAATATCACTTTATAAAATATTTTCATGTCAGAATTTCACACTTAAGATGGTAAGAAGTTCATACAATGGCAATGGCTATGGCTATACTAGTCATTTATTAAGATTCATCTTCTTTTTTAAATACTAATTTTATTTCTTTATTTTCTTGATGCAGGTTTTCATCCTATCTAACCTTCTCTTACTAATCAGAGCATAACTCCCTCAATTTAACTCTGATTTAGATGATCTTAGTGTCAATTTTAAGATAAAAAAATTATCTAAAACTATTATGTTGAACATTGTAGCGAAATATTAAGAAATCAAGGTGATATTACTCCCTAAATGTATTGGTTATTTCTTCTTGGATAGGTTCTGATCTCTACCTACTAATCGGACCATATCAAAATCATATGGACTCCTACTTGAGTGATTCCAGTGGCTAAAAATCCATTACACACATATATATAATTCTTATGTTAACCATTTATTTTAATTCCATACAAATAATTCCCAGAAATTAAAATACAGAAGCTATCCTAACAAATTCTTCCCCGATGAACCATTTTCTGACCTTTGACTACTAATTAGCTCATATCTTCCTCATATGGACTCCAAATGGAATGATTCCAGTGGCTAAACATCCATGAAACACATAGTTATAATTCTTAAGTTAACCATTTATTTTAATTATATACAGATAATTCCCAGAAATTAAAAAATAGAAGCTGTCCTAAAATAATCTTCCCAGATGAACCATTTTCTGACCTTTGACTACTAATCAGCTCATATCTTCCTCATATGGACTTCAAATTGAATGATTCCAGTGGCTTCAAATCCATGACACACATAGATATAATTCTTATGTTAACCATTTATTTTAATTCCATATAGATAATTCGTAGAAATTAAAATACTGAAGCTGTCCTAACTATATTCTTCCCTGATGAACCATTTTCTGACCTTTGACTACTAATCAGCTCATATCTTCCTCATATGGACTCCAAATTGAATTATTCCAGTGGCTACAAATCCGTGACACATATATCTGTAATTCTTAAGTCAACCATTTATTTTAATTCCCTACAAATAATTCCCATAAATTAAAACATAGAAGCTATCCTAACATATTCTTCATTGATGAACCATTTTCTAACCTTTGCTTACTAATCGGACCATATCTACCACATAAGAACTCCAAAGTGAATGATTCCAGTGGCTAAAAATCCATGACCCACATAGATATAATTCTTATGTTAACCATTTATTTTAATTCCATATAGATAATTCCCAAAAATTAAAATACAGAAGCTGTCCTAACATATTCTTCCCTGATAAACCATTTTCTGATCTTTGCTTACTAATCGGACTATATCTACCACATATGGACTCCAAATTGAATTATTCCAGTGGTTAAAAATCCATGACACACATAGCTATAATTCTTATGTTAACCATTTATTTTAATTCCATACAGATAATTCCCAAAAATTAAAATACAGAAGCTGACCTAACATATTCTTCCCTGATGAACCATTTTCTAACCTTTGACAACTAATCGGACCATATCTACCACATATGGACTCCAAATTGAATGATTCCAGTGGATAAAAATCCATGACACATATATCTTTAATTCTTATGTTAACCATTTATTTTAATTCCTTATATATTGTTCCCAGAAATTAAAACACCGAAACTTAAAATTCTGCCACCCATAGCCATACCCATGCAGAACGATCTACACCAACCTAAATATTCAAACATACATCACATGCAAGATCAATATGTAACATGATATAGCAACATCATGACCAATCATAAAAGTTCTTAGATCAAAATCTCATATAAATATTATAAGTTTCAAAAGTTTTCTTCAAAAATAAATATTGTTAAACTTACCTGGAGCACTTAGTCCCCTAGACTTCTCCTTCCTCTTTCTTCCTTTCTTCCTTTCTTCCTTTCTTCCTTTCTTCCTCTCCTTTCCTCACTCTACCTTGTTTCTATTTTTCCTCTCCCTCACTTGGACGAAATTATAATGTTGTAAGGGTGGGTTTTCTTATATAGACCACCAAATAATTCACCTTTCATGATCATGGGTCTACCTTATGACAATTAGGATACACTTTGTTGAATTTTTGGAAAAAAAACAACTTATGTTCTTGACTTCCTCTGCCTTAGTCAAGATATGCATAGGAAAAGGAGATTTGTATTTTAAAAATTATGATGATATGTTCTTAAGATAAGAGACAAGGTCCCTTTGATTTAGGGACTCTTTTCCATTTCCTTTTGTCTTTAACAAGTATGATAGGTTTGCCTTTTTAGGTGGCAAATTTCTAGCCCTTGAATCTCCATTATTTGGTTGATATTATTTGTGTGGGATAGGAATGTTTTGTCCTAATGCCATGTATTATCATACCACTTGCTAGAATTATGAGTGTAGGATATAGATGTTTTTGTCCTAAAACCTTGTATTATCATGCCACTTGCCAAAATGATGAATGTAGAATCACACCACTTGCTAAATTTTTGTCTTAATGCCATGTAACCTAATCTTTATTATTACATTATTATATCATCACCTAATTTATTTTATTTTATTTTTTCTCTTGGATTTGGGCTTATTCCTACCCATTTTCTTTGCTTTGGATAAAATTCTACCTTTCTTGGAGAGCTTGGTCACATTTTCATAATTTTTGGGCTATTGGTCCAATTACTATATCCTAGTCCAAGTCTATGTTTTATTTCTTGCTTAGGTTATCCAATGGCTAGCTAGAAACTTATGTGAAGTGGAAAAAACTCTATATGAAGTGTCTATAGGTAAAAGCCCAATGTATGGGTAAAGATTTTAAACTTAGTAACTCTAGTTCTTGAATTAGGAAAAATTACCCTAATTCAATGTTCTTGAAATTTTAAGACCTTTACTTGTTTCTAAAAATTTATCTTCCTTAACCAATAATTTTGCATCTCTTTAGTATGTTATTTCTAATTTCTTTCCTTTTAGGTTTTCCCTCTTTATTTGTTCTCTTAATGTTAGAAACATTTTCTATGCATATACATAAGGTGAAGAATTTCTAAGGATTATATTTCCTTAGATATTTAAACTATTTTCTAATAAATTTTATTTCCTTAATTAAATTTTATGTACTTTCATCAATAAAAGAAATGAAATTAGGGATGTTACACATTTCAACACTGCTTCAGTTTTACTGGGATCCACCGACATACCATCTTTAGAAATTACGTGACCCAAAAACTTCACTTCTTCCAGTCAAAATTCACATTTTTCCAACTTAGCGAAAATTGTCTTTTCCTTCAAGACCTGAAGTACTAACTGGAGATGCTGGTTATGTTCTTCCTCACTCTTAGAGTAGATTAAAATATCATCTATGAACACTACTACGAATTGATCCAAGTATGGTCTAAAAATGCGATTCATATAGTCCATAAAGACTGCAGGTGCATTTTTGACCCCAAAAGGCATGACTAAAAATTCGTAGTGTCCATACCGAGTTCTGAAAGCTGTTTTTGGAATGTCTTCTTCTTTAACTCCGATCTGATGATATCCTGACCTCAAGTCTATCTTAGAGAAAATAGTAGCTCCTTTTAATTGATCTAATAGATCATCTATTCTAGGCAATGGATACTTATTCTTAATAGTCGCCTTATTCAATTGCCTGTAATCAATACACAATCTCAAACTGCCATCTTTCTTCTTTACAAACAATACAGGAGCTCCCCAAGGTGATACGCTAGGTCTGATAAAATTCTTTTCTAATAGCTCTTCGATCTGCTTCTTCAGCTCTTGTAGTTCCATAGGATACATTCTATAGGGAGTGATAGAAATAGGCCTCACCTCTGGTGCTAAATCGATGGAAAATTTCACTTCTCTCTTCGGTGGAGGTTCAGAAATTTCAGAGGGAAAAACCTCTGGAAATTCATGGACTACTGAAATCTCAAGCAGTTCCCATTTCATACTCGGGTTGATGGTATACAAGAAAACACATTTCAAATCTGCATCCCTCATCTCCTTATAGAGTCGGTGAGCACTTATAATGCTATACTTTTGGTCCTCCTGTGGGTCCGAGAGAAACTCAAAAGTCTTATTGCAGCAATCGAGTAGGACTCAGTTCTGACTTAACCAATCCATACCCAAGATGACATCTATATCGTCTAGAGGTAGACAGATTAGATCCACTACAAAGGATCTATCATTCAATACAATGGGACAATTCAAACACACTGAGGAGGTAATTATTTTTCCTCCTGTAGGTGTCACCACCGCTAACTCGTATGGTAACTCCGCAACAGGATGTTGTAATTTTCTCACACATTCTATTGCTATGAAAGAATGACTCGCGCCAGAATCAAATAGTACAATCAGAGATAAATTGTTGATACAGCACGTACCTTGCATCAAATTAGGAGCTGATTTTGCTTCAGAACTGCTCAAAGTGAAAACTCTTCCAGTTGTTTGTGGAATTCGTGCAGTTCCTCTCTCATTTCCCAGTGGATAATATTGTGCCAGGTGTCCCTTCTGTCCACATCGGAAGCAAGTAACTGGGCAAAAATGACAGGGTTGATCTCTATGAAATTTTCCACATTTCCTACACTGACCCGTTGCTGGACTTTTCAGAAAAGGTCTGGGTTCCACAGTTACTGGTTGTTTACCTCTCATGACACTCTTTCCTCTTGTATTTCTATCCATAACTGGAAACTCTCTCTTTCGCTTCCACTGAGTTCGCCTCTCCTTTTCATCCTCGACTTCTTTTAGACTTGTCGCCAGCATCCGACATTTATTTACCAACGAGGCATATTCCCGAATCTCTAATGCCACCACAGCATTTCTAAGCTCCGGGTTCAGTCCTGATTCAAACTTCACTGCCTTCCAAACTTCATCTGGATTATTCTTCAAAGTACTTGAGAACTTAGACAATTCTTTAAACTTGGTAATATAGTGCTCAATGGTCCCATTTCCCTGTCTAAGTTGAAGAAACTCAATCTCTTTCTCAGCTCTCACATTACTGGGAAAATATTTGTTCAGAAAAGTCTCTCTGAACAAGTGCCATGTAATTTCCCTGTCTTGATGTACCAGTAACTCTTTGGCTCCTCTCCACCATTATTCAGCTTCTTCCTTCAGCATATATGTCCTAAAATTGACCATCTGCTCATCAAAACAATTTAGAACTTCAAAAATCTTCTCGAGTTCCGTCAGCCATCTCTCAGCAACTATTGGGTCATATGCACCCACAAAAGACGGAGGTCGCGTTCATATAAATTCAGACCATCATTACCATTTCCAATTCTATTTCCATTTCGGTTTCTTTCATTTCCCCTAACCTCGTCATCATTATTAATATTCTGAAGATGCTGCAGAATCTGATTCGTAACAGCTACCTGAGCTTGAATAGCTGCGGCTATGTTATTTAAGGTAGCATCTGCGCTGCCTAGCAGATCCCTTCTTGGTGGTGCCATAACTCACTGTAAAGCAAAATATTAGTCACTATTGAGGTGATCAAACCCAACAGCAGTTCAAAATTTTACAGTAGTTATCACACAACACAAGATTATAAATAGGAAATACTAGTACTTTCGTATTGTATTTATCCACTACCTTACACAACGTTTCCACATAACTATTCAAAACTCCTTTAAGTCAATCTAGGTGACCACCCACCCCATGGTCACCTAAGATCGACCGCTCTGATACCAACTTTGTAACGTCCAGGTTTTTTTTTCTTTCATTACGCATGTTAAATACGCCATATGTATAAACACAATATATATATACATATTTATTACAAACCTCATACATGTTATACTGATACAATACAACATTTCAAAACACAATATACATGTTTACATATATATTACAAACCTCACACATATTATATTTATACAATACAACATTTCAGTACATAATTAAGAGTCTTTATACAGCACGTCACCCTTGAAATACAAAGGGTGAGGAGGTGGTGCTGCCATCTAGATCTCCATCAGTAACGTCATTTTGTGTCGCATCTCATTTCTTTTTATCTAAACATAACACCACAACAAAAGTGAGAACAAAGGTTCCCAGTAGATTTAACATAAATAAAATATGATGAGAAAAACAGGGGTTATGTTCAGTTGTATAAACTACAGAAAATATTAAGATCTGGAGATAAAATCATTATTTTTAAAATGACCTGCCTCACTCGGCGATTTGGTCAATGCAATTTGATTTGAAAATGACCTGCCTCACTCGGTGATCTGGTCAATGCAATTTAAAAACAACCTGCCTCAGTCGGCGATCTGGTTAATGCAATTTAAAAATGACTTGCCTCAGTCGGCGATCTGGTCAATGCAATTTGCTATATGCATAGTGACCAATCGACTACAGTCACAATAAGTGATCAGGAAATGTGAGTACATCACCAAACTGCCTCCTCACATTACCACTGTCACCCGGTTGGAGAGGCCCTCCCCCGGCTCACTCAGGTTAATAGGGCGTCCCCTACTCGGTACCATCTCAAGCCATACAACCTGTTGATATTCATCCATACATATAAATATATATATATATATATATATATATATATATATATAAATTCATAATCATCAAATGCAATATATAAAATAAAATGCATCATTTTCATATCCAATAATTAATAATTATTTATCACATATCAAATGTCCAATATAATAAATTTTGAATCAAATAACAAAAAAAGTAATTTTCTTGGACATTTATTTTCCAAAAATATATCAACAAATAAAACTATTTTTAGGTAGAAAAATAGTGAACAATATGATAATCCAGCACCAAACACAGCCTACCCGTGCTGACATATCCCAGACCACGGCCTGGACGTGTTCTGTGACCTTTCTTCACTTATTTAACCATATCACCCTCATATGAACTCCGATTAAGGTTATTTCAAAGCCTATAAAAATCTAAGATAATTATCTACAATTGTTAGGTTTATCATTTCTTCAAATTCTTTACGGTTTATTCCAAGAAATTTAAAAATAAAACACTTAGTTTTACTATCCTGAATTCCGACCTCTGCTCAATAAATCAGCCATATCTCCCTTCTATGAACTCCGATTAAGGTGATTTCAAAGCCTATAAACATCCAAGACAATTATCGACAATTTTCATGTTTATCATTTCTTCAAATTCTTTACGGTTTATTTCCAAAAAATTAAAAATAAAACACTTAGTTTTACTATCCTGAATTCTGACCTCTGCTCAATAAATCAGCCATATCTCCCTCATATGGACTCTAAATCAAGTACTTCCAAAGCCTATAGATCCGTGAGACATATATCGACAATTCATATGTTGACCATTTCTTTAAAATCCTTGCCAAAATTTTCCAGAATTCCAAAAATATAGGCTTTCCAAATATTTCGAAATTCAGCTTAATTTAACTTTTCCCTTGATTTTCTTTTATATAATCCCATGCACCCATATGCATGTCCAAACATCCAAAATAGAAATCCATATAAATATCCAGACCACATGTTATCCATAATAACATCTTAGAGTAAATCAATAATTTTATACAAAATTTATGAGTGGATGTTAAGCCTACCTCAAATTCCTTTAAACCGGTGCTTGATTCCTCTTTCCTCTTCCTTCTCCTTCTTCTTCCTCTTTCTCTTCTTCTTCTTTCTTCTTTCACTTCTTCTTCTTTCTTCTTTCCCTTCTTCTTCTTCCCCTTTTCTCTTCTTCCCCTTTCTTTTTCTCCTTTTCTTTTTCTTCTCTTTTCCCCTCCGTCACTTCCCCCTTCTCCTTCTTATCTTCTATTATTTAATTCCATTTTATTTTTCTCCCTTCTTACCCCCTACCTACCACCTCCTTTTCTCCCAAATGCCCTTGCCATCATCCATAATTACACTAATGCCGTCCCTTTATTTTTTTTTTCCTTCTTACCCCCTACCTACCACCTCCTTATCTCCAAAATACCCTTGCCACCATCCATAATTACACTAATGCCATCCCCTTATTTTCTATAAATTAAATGCCATTTTAACCATTCTTACTATCTCATTTTGACTTAAGTAAAATAATTTAATCCTCCCATGAGATCCAAAATCCGTTCTCCTTTCTAAAAGAAAAAAATTTCAATTAGCAACTGTTGTGTATATATTTTAATTAGGCTTGTATGATAGGTTAGGATGGTTTCTCCAGCCAGGATTGTAAGTATCACTGTAGGGATTACCCCTCTGATTGTTCACAAAATTGACTTGCTCACAATCCTGAACTGTAGAACTCCCAAGCTGACATTCATTAGCTGCATGGCCTATACCTCCACAGATCTCACAAGATGTAGAAGATGAAGATGATGCAATGGCATTGATGCTCAGTTTATCCAATTTCTGAAACAAAGCATCAACTTTAGAAGTCAGATGATTAAAAGCATCAACTTTATACATACCTGCCGGCTTCCTGGTCTACCTCTCACTAGACCATGAGTAGTGGTTCTGAGCCATGTCTTCAATCAACTCATAGGCTTCATCAACAGTTTTGTTCATTAGGGCTCCTCCAGCTGCAGCATCCACAGACATCTGGGTGCTGTATACTAGTCCATTGTAGAACGTATGGACTATTAACCATTTTTCTAGCCCTTGGTGTGGGCATACCCTGAGGAGCTCCTTGAATCTCTCCCATGCCTCATATAAAGATTCTCCATCCTTTTGAGCAAATGTAGTAATCTGGTTCCTCAGATGGGCCGTCTTACTCGGTGGGAAATACTTGGCCAAGAAAGCTTGAGAAAGCTGCTACCAAGTGGCGATGGAGCCTGATGGTAGAGAGTGCAGCCATGCACGTGCTTTATCCCTCAGTGAGAAAGGGAATAACCTCAATCTAATTACATCTGATGAGACACCGTTCAGCTTCAACGTGTCACAATACTCTAGGAATACGGAGAGGTGGAGGTTTGGGTCTTCAGTAGGCGACCCTCCAAACTGGTTCTGCTGAACCATCTGCAAAAGAGATGGCTTCAGCTCAAAATTATTGGCTTCAACCACCGGCCTGACTATGCTGGGGTTCAGGCCATGTGTGTCTGGGGCTGTGAAGTCCTTCAGTGATCGGTTATCTCTTTCCCCCATTATAACTGGTAAACTTCCTTCCTGCTGTCTTCTTCTTAACCTTCGCAAAGTGCGTTCGATTTCAGGGTCAAATTCAGCAACACTTTCACGCGTTCTTCGCATAAAAGAGATACACACCTAGGAAGGAAGAAAAAAAGCAAAATCAGCAAAAGAAAATTATGCAGAAAAATTAAAAAGAAAAATAAACAAAATTTGATCTAGTCTAGCTATTTTATAAGATATCTAATATTGGCTTTGTTCCCCGGCAACGGCGCCAAAAACTTGTGTATATATTTTACCAATTACCGCAAGTGCACGGCGTAGCTGTAACTAGTCCAGCAAGTACGGGTCGTGTCCACAGAGAACAATGTCAACTACCAGAATCTTACAAAAAGTACTATCTAAATCGATGAAATTCGATAGGCAAGAATCACAATTAAGCAAGTTGAAAGAATCAATTAAACTAGGCCTAGGGTTAAGGTTCACCACACTTGTGATACTCAACAACTGATATTCACCTCTAATTGCAATTGCATAGATTGTTGGGGATGGTTTAGCCTTAATTAACTAGCAATCTCTTTCAAGAATTACTAATCATACCTAGGTTAATCAAATTACCTACTTTCGTGGTTCTTAGCTTAACCTAGGTCCATTAAGCTTTATGCTAACCATAGAGTTCAACTAGTTGGTTTTCTCGTTCCCACTAATTGACTCAAGCCTAAGGTATCTTAAACTACTTTCATGATTAAGATAACCCTAATTAACTATTGGATTCGGGTTTTAATCTTCACCTTTCAGTTCATCGATTAAATACCTAATACGTGATAGATTGGTGATCAGGCATTCCATCAACTAATTAAAGCATACAATAGTTAATCCAATTCAATCTAATCCCAATTACAATTAGGGTTTCTTAATTCAATTTAAAAGCATAGTATCATTGTACCACAATTGGGTTTACCGTAACCCTAGATGGAATCTACTCACACATTGTCAAATCAAGATCTAAAACCATACTCATTGAATAATTCATAGTAGTTCAATACAATTAAGAAGTAGGAGAAGAGGTAGAAGTAGTAGAAGAACAAGTAAAAGTAGGAATAGAAAGATAGAACCTGTTTGTATAAGTACTTAGATCAATTACAACTTGAAAAGCAATAAATTCAATCCTAGAACATCAAAATCCATCAAAGAATTATGTAAAAAAACTAATCTAGATGTGTTTCCTAAGGCTAAAAAGTGTTTTTCTGGTCTCCCCTTCGATTCTCCTTGTCCCAATTGCGAATCCCCCAAGTCCCCCCATGTGTTTGGGCCCTAGAAACCCTAAAAACGACGTCCTTTACGAGCCCTGAAGCACGGTCGTGCCCTAGAACACGGCCTGGCCGTGCTTCGGGCTGGAATTCTGAAGAGGCTACAGGAAATACCACCAACACGGCCAGGCCGTGTTGCAGGCCTCCTTAACATGGCCAGGCCGTGTTGGGTGCTATGGTGCTCCTTTCTTCATCAAATTTGACGTGCAACCTCCTTGCTTCCTCCTCAACATGATCCAAGTCTTTTAGGGTCTTTCCATGACCATTTTTCCTTGCTTCTTGGCTTCTTTTGCTCTCTTGCAATCACAAAATGAACCACAACAGTACCCAGAACAAAGTATAACCAAAAGCATGAAAATATCCATAAGTTACTATGAATAAGGGGACAAAACATGATCAAAATTCCCCTTTATCAGTAACATAAGAAAAAAAATCAGGGATGTTACAAATTGAGTATATTGAGAGTTGTGATATGCTTGAGCAATAAGTAAAAAGAGTATATTTTCAGTGCATATGTAGTATATTAACTATGCATCAACAAAAGTTATGATTTTATCTCAAAAGATTAATATCTTTCTATAGCTTATAGAGTTGAACATAACACGATCCCTTGTTGTGTGCTTGGGATTTTTTAATGGTTCTAATATGGGATCTCCTAATGTTTTACGTGAAATATTTTGATGCATAACAATATTTGATTAATGATCATACCGTATTGCATATAATTTTGGATATCTGAATGTGATTTAAACTAAAAATATTTGAAATGCGGATCACATATTTATGTACTTCCGAACTATAATTTTCTATGTGATAAATTTTAAAATATGAGTACATCCATATGCTAACCTAAGAGATCATAGGAGGTATTATCTACTCACTGAGTTTTCAAACTCACTATATGATATTTCTATATTTTTTAAATGAAAATATAGAGTTTGGTCCTTCTCATTTAGATAGATGATCAACTAAGTGACATATTCTTTGGGTGAGCCTACTTTGTTTTCGAGACTCGTAGATTTTAGTTTATATTGTACTTGTACTCTAGAGTATTCTCTAATCACCACAGGCAGGATCCGTAGTTCTGCTATTATTCTAATATTTATAGATTTGGTTTATATATTGTGTATACATGGGAATACCTATATATAATTGTTTTCAATGATAAATGAGTGTATTACACATATTATTGCAAATATATGTATATGTAAAGTATTTGTTTCACATACCCTTAAATTAGGGGCGTGACAAGTTAGTATCAGAGCATTAGATTTCCCTGTGGCTATCAGAGTAAAGGATTCTTTAGTATAACCTTTAGTATAGATATGAGTTAGATATATTTATACTTCAGTTGCTATTGAGGGATTTTATAGGGTTTCAAATTTCTTTCTATTCCAAGTTTGCTAAATTTCCTAGCATAAAGTTGATTGAATATTGTGGCATGTTAAAAAGTATTGATAGGTCAATTTCTGCTTAAAAGTGAAAAAGATAAGCATGCCAAAGAATTTAAAGCATTAATACATATACCAAATATGATTGTGTCTGAATGTGATATCTGTTTTACTTGGTTGTTTAGATATGGTAGATTTGATGTGATACTGGAAATGGATTAGTTGGCATCATGTCATGCCATTTTAGAATGTCATCCTAAGATGATTAAATTCAATATTTCCGGATAATCTTCTTTCTTGATACAAGGAGACTGTAGCGAGGTACCGAGTAATCTAATCTCTGATTTAGTAGCCCATAAGTTATTACAAAAAGGTGCCAAGCATATTTGGCAGTGGTGAGAGATGTTGATATAAAGTATACCAATATAAATCAAGTTCCAGTGGTTAAAAAATTTTCTAATGTGTTCCTAGAAGAATTGCCCAAATTACCCTGAAACGAGAAATAGAATTTGATATTGATTTACTTCCTGGAACCCAACTAGTATCTATATCCCTATATAGAACGATATCGACTAAACTTAAGGAACAAAAAAAAGAATTAGTTACAAGACTTATTAGACAAGGGATTTATATACCCTAATACTCTCCTTGAGGTGCTCTAGTCCTATTTGTGAAAAAGAAAAATAGATCACTACGGTTATACATTGATTACAAATAATTGAATAAAGTAACAGTGAGTAATAAATACACATTACCTCGTATAGATGATTTGTTTGACCAGCTATAGGGTGCTCAATATTTTAAAAAAATAAAAATAAAAAATTTAATTTGAGATCTGGATATCATCAATTAAAGATAAGGGAAGAGAATATTCTAAAAACTGCTTTTAGGACTCAGTATAGGCACTATGAGTTCTTAGTGATATCATTTGGTTTGACAAATGTCCCATCTGCATTTATGGACTTTATGAATAGAGTACTTAAGTCATTCTTGGATCAACTTGTTATTGTATTTATTGATGATATACTAATATATTCCAAGTTTAAAGGATTGTAAGCAACATTTACGGATAGTTTTACAAACTCAAAGGGAACATCAGCTATATGCTAAGCATTCAAAATGTGAATTCTGACTTACTTGTGTTACTTTCTTAGGGCATGTGGTTAACAAGGACAGTATTGAAGTAGATCCTAAAAAAGTAGAAGTAGTATAGCAATGGCCATGTTCTACTACAGTTACAGATGAAGATCCAAGTCTAATTTATGCTTTCTGTTGTTGTCTATCGTCTAATCTATTTGAGCTGTAGTTGGATCAGGTACATGAATAAATACTTGTAAAGCATTGATCAAATCATCAATATTGGAAGCCGATATGAGAATTCGTCATGCTGAGTGTGAGATAAACCTCTGTACCACAGCTTAATCAAGAAAAGACAACAGACCATCAAAGAAATTGTTAACATTTAACAAACCTATTGGTTTATGATGGATATTCGGTTGTGCCCAGGAGACTACTTAAAAAGTCTATTCTAAAGTACTAAAACTCTCTGGTAAGGCAATGAAGGCATCAACATTGCTTATAATTCTAGCATGCGCTCATGCATAGAAGTTACTCTAAATTCCTTCCTAATTGTCTTACCTATGATGTTAGATGCATCAAAAGCTGTAGGAATAATACTTAGAACTTGACATCCTTCTACATGTGTAGGAATAATACTTAGAACTTGACATCCTTCTACATGTGTAGCTGTAGATACACACCACATTAACCCATAGTTACCTCCACCATAGATTAAATGAATTTTTCTCCTGTCTAGCACCATACTCAGATTTTGTGCTACTTTCACATACTCTCCATCTTGTCCAGGACTAGAACCACAAAAGACACAAATATTTTGAAACTGACAGAATATAATTCCCTCCATAGCTGCACTCACTCTAACTTTGAGTATAAAGGTAAAGATATTAATGAGTGCATTTATAGAACTCAAAAAACGGCATACTTATAATAGCTATATGAATAGGCCGGCGGCATAATTAGAACAACTATGTGAAGGGCAAGTGGATATCAGCTAAATTGAAGGTGAATTGCAAAAATGACGGCACACATGCATATGTCTAGTAGTTGGATTATGGCTTATATTAAGCACATAAAGATAATAAGATTTAGGTATAACTAGAAAAAAAAAATTGTCTTGTAGTCATTGATGAAGCATTGATATCTTGATTTTTGTAGGGAAGTTGTAAGTGATAGGTATCATTGAAAAAAAGATAAAGTGAAAATGAAAATCAGTTAAATGTTGAAGAGGGACAATCAAATTATTTATTTTGTTTTCCCAATATTCTAGCCAGACAACTATTGGTATTATTAAGTCGACTAGCTATTTTAGGAATTTTAAATTTAGACTGGGTTATTTTATAGTTGATTGATTACTTCTATTTTGAAATAACCAACTGATTCCTACCAGTTAACTACGTACTCTTTATTCTTTACAAACTTTTATAAGTTCAAAAATAATTCTTTTCCATGTGCTATTCTTCCACCGAATAATAGTAGCTTTGAATTAGATTTTGGCACGTATATTTAAAACTTGGGACCATCGATTTTTTTTTCCGAAATAGCAGCTAAGTTATGTTTACAACTTTTCAAGAATTACGCCCACCGATTTTAATTTTCTTTCAATGCTTTGTCCAAACTTTTGACATTCTATTTTGGCACCATGCTCCATTATGTATTCTTCTTTTTCTACTAAATCATCATTGATTAATGTTTGGCATTAAATGCAAGGTTTTTTTTTCTTATTACAAGGAAGGTTAATTTCTTTTCTTTGAAACTCAATTACTATGGTGTCCAAGTGGTTAGTAGGTTAAAGTAACTGAGATTTTGAAAGGATTTATCTAACAAAGAACGTACTTAAAAAAAATCTTTATATCAAGTATGTATAACTGTGTAAGTTGGCAGATTATGTGCAAATTAGGAAGAATAATGAGTTTACAGTATATACTGATTGAGTATTAAGGTATAAAGAACACCTAAGTTTATCTAATATAGTTGAGTAAGGGAAGGAGAATATTTTGATAACCATGTCTGAAAATAATGTAAAGCAATCAAGGTACTTGTGTTAAGGGTTTATACCATGCTAAGTTGAGTCTAGTATCTAGGATGTGAATTAGGTTGAGATTAGAAATTCACGTGTGAATAATTGTTGAGAAAGGAGATTTTAAAAGAAGCCATAGATTGTGAATATGGATAACCCAAGGCAATAAGGATATACTAAGATATGAAAAAATTGTACTAATATAATGGTAACAAGAAGATACAAGTGAAATATTTTTCGTTGTTTGGAATGTCAGCAAGTAAAAAATGAATATATTGTTTCAAGAGAGCTATTCAAGAAGTCTTAGGATCTTAGTTAGATTATATTATAGATGATAGTAAATCTAAATTATGTGTTTACGCAATAGAAGTTATACTTCAAGTATCTTTATATAATTTTGGTGAAAGTTAGGAGAAATTATTTGTCCTTAGTTGAGCTTACCCATGTCAATAGTTATCAAGCCAATATACAAATGACACCATTTGAGGTTTTACATGAAACATCATAGATCTCCTAATAAGTGGATGAGTTGAGTAAAGTTAATCTTTTGAAATCAAACTTGGAATAAAATACAATAGATAGAATATGACTAACCTAAATTAATGATGCTAGTTTGGAGAGCATGCTTCAAGCATATGTCTTCGAGTTTGGTGAAAGATCTCTTAGCAGAATTTGCCTATAATAAAGTGATATTGGATAAATTTAAGCCTTATGTAAGGTGTTACAAACTTTCTATTAAATGATTTAATGGGTCAGACTTATTGTAAGATGTCGTTGATAAAGTGAAATTTATTAGAAAAGAATACAAGCAACTCAATATAGGCCAAAAGTCTATAAGGACCGTGAATGTTGAGCACTAGAAATTATCAGTTGGTGACAAAATATTCTTAAAGGACTCACCCATGAAAGAGGTAATGAGTTTTGGAAAGAAGAAAAAAGTTCAACTCTAGTATATAGGCTCTTTTGAAATCTTGAACAAAGTGGACATAATAGTATATCGCCTAGTCTTACCATCAGAATTAAGTAATGTTGATACAGTCTTTCTTGAATAAATGACAAGGAAGTACCTATAAGATTCTTCTCATGTTATCAAATTCCAAGAAAAAAACAATTAGATAGGAATTTAACATAATTATGAGGAAAAAAATTGATGTCTATTGTTGATCGACAAGTGAAAAACTTATGGTTGAAGGAAATCCCTATGGTTAAAGTTATATGGAAAAATCACTCAAGTAAAGAGACTTCTTAAAAAGTAAACATGATATACAAAAGAAATATCCCCAATACTTTGAGTAGTGAAGTTAATAATTGTAATTTATGCCTTGACTTCATTTCCTACTAGTTACAAGATGGTTTGAAATTCGGAGACCAAATTTTTTCAGGGGGGAGAATGTAACACCCCTTAGATTTAGTAATTTTCATTTATGTATGGATTAATAAAAGAAATAAAGAAGTAGGGATGTAATTAAAAGATTTTAAGGATGAAAATGAAAATTTTTTAATATTTTTGTGGTCAAATTGTAATTTCCTAAAATTTTAGGGGTCAAAATGTAAACAATAAAATTTTCAAGGACTTCCTCTAACAATTAGTAAATTTCTATTTGGTACTTCCATTATTATTTTAAAAACAAAAGCAGGAAAAATCTGTCTTAACCTTCGTATATGAATAGTAATTTTTCTCTCTAGAACTGGTGTACCCTTGAGCCTCCGATCTCAAAACTAATGGTACCACTAGATTCAGGACAAAAAGTACTACGATTTTGGTTGAACAATTTTTCAAATCGACCGTAGAATCACCGCAGATCGAAAGTAAAAAATCTTAGAAAAAGGTAAGTTTTGAAACCCCTATTTAGATAATTCAAATTGAAAATCTGACACCATAGATAGATTCAGGAGATAGATAAATTATAGGATATGAAATTTTTCAACCATTTGACAACTTTTGGTGTCATGAACAGTAACTCCTACTAGCATGAATAGTAATTTCGATATGTGTAAACAGTAACTCCAACTAATATGAATAGTGATTTCGGTTGATGTGAACAGTATTTTCGACCAAGAATAGTGACCATCGATTGACTACGTTAACTGAGCTTCCAGAGTTATTTTCTACGTTTTTGGACTCTCCATACTCATTTTTGTAGTCTATTTTGTCAAATTTAAATTGAAAAAGTGTATTTTGAAGCTGTCCAACTTGGAACCTTACCCTATAAGTAGATAATTCTTTCTATGACTTACTCTATGCTCTTCTTGAATTTTAAATATATAATTGATTATGTTTACAAATTATTTATGTTATCATAAGTTTCTAAAATGTGTTACAATATCTACTTTGCTTACTAACTGGCATATAGTTCAAGAAGAGTATGCTTTTGTAAATAGATTTTGAAACTCATTGAATATGTAGTTCTAAATGTATTTGTCATCATTTGGTAAAGTAAATATTATGTGCATGAGGCATTGATCTGTAAAGTTATAAAGTTGCCAAATATAATTGAATGGCAAGTATAAAGCTCATGGCAAGTTGCTTAATAATTATTCATTGCATTTGATGGATATGCATATATATATGTGTGTGAATGTGTGTGTGTGTATTGATGAATATTGACAAGTTATATGAGACGGTACCGTGTAGAAGGTATTAGTGGTAATGTGAAGAGGCAGAAGGGTGATGAACTCACATTCTCTTATTACCTATTGTGACTGAGACAGTGGTAATGTGAGGAGGCAAAAAGGTGATTAACTTACAGTCCTTGATTACCCATTATGAGTATGACTGTGGTAATGTGAGGAGGAAGAAGGGTGATAACTCACATTCCCTGATTACCTATTATAACTGTAGTTGATCAATCATTATGCATATAGCAAATGAGTAAATTGAGTAAATTGAGAGCTATGACATGCTTGAGCATTATGTAAAAAGAGTGAATTTTTAGTGCATATGTAGTTTGTTAATTATGCATCAACAAAAGTTACGATTTTATCTCAAAAGCTTAATATTTTTCTATGGCTTAACATAACACCATCCCTTGCTTTGTGCTTGGGATTATTTGATGGTTCTGATATAGGATCCTCCTAATGTTTCATGTAAAATATTTTGATGCAAAATAATATTTGATTAATGATCATATCGTATTGCATATGATTTGGGATATCTAAATGTGATTTGAACTAAGAATATTTGAAATGCAAGTCTCATATGGATGTATTTTCGAACTGTAATTTTCTATGTGATAAATTTTAAAATATGAGTACATCCATATACTAACCTAAGAGGTCATATGAGTTATTATCTACTCACTGAGTTGTCAAACTCACTATACAATATTTCTACATTTTCTAGATAAAAATAGAGTTTGGTCCATCCCTTCCGAATAGGTGATCAACTAAGCGATATATTCTCTCAGTAAGCCTACTTTGTTTTTTAGGCTTGTAGATGTTGGCTTATATTGTACTTGTACTATAGAGTATGCTCTAAATGTCACAAGCAGGATCTCTAATTTTACTGTTACTCTAATATTTATAGACTTGATTTGTATATTATGTATACATGGGAATACCTATATGTAATTGTTTTCAATGATAAATGAGTGTATTATGCATATTATTGAAAAATATGTGTATGTAAAGTATATGTTTCTCATGCCCTTAAATTAAGGGCGTGACAGTGTGGCTCTTAAGCAATAGTAGGGTAAACCTCAGTAAAGATGCTAAGTGCCTAAAGAAGGGGGTAAGTGAAAACCTTAGGAAAATACAACATCGGTAGAGTATGGGAGAGTCTTAGATTGTACAAAGGAAATAATTAAAGTATAAAATTAATAAGGATATAAATAAAAGAACAAATCTTAATAATATAAAATAAATTAATATTATCTTTTTACTTTAATTCTAATCTTAAATATAAAGTTTGAGTACACATATAGTGGAATAATCTCAAGAAATATAATAAAGTTGATCTAGCCTAATTGTTATAGTATGACCAAAACTTTGCATGTAGAAATGTTCAAAGTGTTTGCTTAAAAAAAGGATTAATGAAGGAAAGCTGACAAAGGAAAATCAAGAGGTCCTTTAGAGATCTATATATAGATGATGATGCAACTAGACAAGGAAATGTATGAGCTTGGACTAGATCAAAACAAATGGATGAATTAGGAATCTTTTAGAATGCTTAACAAATTTTAAAATTTATTTATCAAAAGTATAAAATATGAAGTCTCAAAATAAATACACTAGTTATATTCTAACCCTAATATAAATATGTAAATAAAATAAGCAAGAATACCCTAAAAAATCATAACTTAAATAATATGCAATAAACCATAATATACTAAATAGTATTATTGTTTGCATGTTATAATTGTGTTATTTACTCGCTAAGTCACAAGACTCATTCCTTTATTTATATGTTTTCCAATTAGTTGCATAGAAGCACAATGGAAGCATGGAAATGTTAGATGATCTCTGGTAAACCCAAATTGTCCTTAGGCCTTTTTAATTTGTTCACGAATATGGTTTTTTATTCTAGAGTATACTTCATTACCACAAACAAGATCCCTGTTTCCGATGCATGAGAAAAAATTTAGAATATGTATGTATAATAAGAAATGAAAAATGTAATCGGTATTGTTTTATGAAGTCATATCTTTATTTATGTTTGAAATGTTTTAAAAGTTTTAAAGAGTGATTATGAACTCATATGCCAAATCAGGGTGGTTAACAAGTTTCAAGTTTAGAATGTGACGATTAGGTTTACGAAGTGGGGAGAAATCTTCATTTCGTGTCGGTCACGAGCTTAAGAAATCTAGGACATGACACTTAGCTAGCAACAGTAGATGTTAATCTTGGTGCACCTTAGTTTGCTCATTACCATCCCTTACTGTGTACTTAGGATTAGATTATGGTTCTTATTAGAATCCTCCCAAGTATTGTTGAATTAAATAATCTATTTATCTCAACTTCTGAAATAAATTTCTTTGGAAACTTGTTGAATTAACTATTACAATTATTTAGTTATAATTTACTAATTTTTGAACTCATGTTCCATTTAAATTTTGGGTAAAATGTTATTGTTATTTTATTATATGTTTTACTGTTAATTTTATATGTTTTTATCATTAATTTATATGTTTTCTTTTCTTATAATTATTTTTCTTGGCTTATAATTTTATTAGGAAAATTATTGATTTCTATTGGATTGTAATTGTAATTTTTATATTACTTAAAATAATTATTTCTTTTGGATTATAAGTTTACAGTGAAACACTCTACCCTTGGCTTCTTTTGTTCCATTATAATGTGTGTGTTGTATGTTCATTGAGTTGTAATACTCATTTTATTACTATTCATGTATTTCATATAATGATACAGAACCTGATCCATCTTCTGTAGCAAAGTAAGTGGTTAGACAATTTATTAGTGAACCCACTCTTGTTTCAATGGGCTTAATTTCATCGTTTTTCTAGATAGCACATTTGTACTCGATAGTGCTCTATTTACCATAAGTAGGATCCTTGCTTTTGTTATATATAAACATGTTGAGTTACAATAAATAGACTTGTTTAGTATATGAATATCGCTACATGTTACATTATTATGTTGTTTAAGATATTTGAACATTAGATATACAAACTACATTTATGATAGGTCAAGGGCTAATGGGATGAGATTATTATCGATTCCTATGCAAGTTATATACTCTTGATTGGGGGTCATGACATTACTACTTGACGACATGGTAGGTGTCACCATTGCTAGATAAGTCTCTTAGTTATTTTTTTCTTGCTTTGAGCATTACCCCCTAAATGTACCCAAAAAAAATTTTTTACATGTTCCATAAGAAAAAAGGTAGATTGGGCCTTATGTGGTGTTTTTGCTAGACATTTGAAAATCAACCATTTTAATAATTCGGTAATAAAAATTTATTAAAAATTAACTATTAGATAAGGAAAATGAATAGCTAATTAAACAAAAAATGGATAGCCTCTAATTAAGAGGTTGCAACTATAAAAATGTTGTCCACACACATAAGGGTTATTTGTATAATGACCCGAAATTAAAGAAAAATCCTAAATTAAATAAAGAATTATTATAAGTTAGAAAATAGTGCTATTGGATTAGAGGATTTTGCTTATTTATCACTTGGTTATGAAGATTTATATGGAAAATATAAGGATTTAAGATTTTGGGGTCAAAATATAAATAAAAAAATTGTAAGGGCATCCCCCAATAACTATTTTTTTTTGTTTAGTCTCCCATATGATTTTTATGTCAACAACTGCAAAAAGGTGTGCATAACCTAAAGTTTTTCCTATATCACCATTTTCTCTCTCTAAAAATAGCTATTTTCTCTCTCTAAAACTTTTGCAACTTCTTGACTTTAGATTTTAACACCACCACTACCAACAGATTCAAACTGTCGAGATTTACAAATCTATCTAATTGGTTTCTCACAAACTGGCCGAAAATTGGCCAAAAAGTGATGGAGAAAATTTTTTAGAAAGTTGGATTCCGAAACTCCTAGTTATAATTCTCAAAATGAAAAACTAATACTGTATATGTATTCAAGAAGTGGAAAAACCTTAAAAACTCAAATTTTGGGTTCATATCACATCTACAGAAGGCTTACGCATGCTTCTGTCCCCCTTGGCATGTGAATCCCATGCCTAACTCCCTGCGGCGGCGTGTGCAGTGCATGTCCCAAGACTCTATTTAGCATTGATTGAGGTCTCGAAGGCATTTCTCAATTTTTGAGTCATTTTCTTGGCTTTTGGACCTTGTGGACTCAATTTTAAGGTCCATTTTGCCAAATTCTGCTTGGAAACATGCATTTTGGAACTATTCAACTTGAAAACCATTGCTTTGTGAGTAGATAATGTTTGCAATGATTTATTTTATACTCTTTTGATGTTTCAATGTCTAAACCTCCTTGAATTTAGAATCCCTTGAATATACATTTGCATATAAATATCTCACCATATTTGAGAATGCCAATTTAGGTATAATTGGATCGGAATATATTATTCAAATAACTCATAGCTTGTGTATGTGTGACAGAAAATGTTTTGTTGTAAGGCATTTATAATTTATTTGTTGTGAACTAAAAATTTTGAACCATGTAATTGGAAAGGAGAAATTTTTATTGAACTTATGGAATATTATACCTATTGAAAAGAGTACATTTTTGTACAAGGGGCATTGATACATATATATTGTTGTCTTTGGAAAAATGTATGGATGTGTATAAGCTTTGATTAAAGATTGCTTGACAAAGGAATTGAACTTAAAAATTATTTTTTATTTTGGATGACACATTATTTTCATACATTATTTCTTTGGCAGAAATCTTATTCGGAAACACTGTTTGCTAGCAACAGGAGATGCTAACTCTTGTACACCTTGAAACCTCAACTAATAAGGGTGTTACTAGCCCATGTGATGTCCAACACACAGGATGTGTTATTTTGAAGGAGTGGCAGAATATCTCTTATTATTGTTAGGTGAAATGCCAACTAACTATCTAACTTATGATTGCCCTCCCTTCTTGTGTGCTTGGGATTAAATAATTGTTCTGATTGGGAATCCTCCTAAACACTAAAGTATATATGGGATTTTTTTTTTCTGATTACATAAGTAAACATTTGTTTTATTAACATGTTTCTCTACTTCTCTTTTTGGAACTTCATGTTACTTTCTAATTTGAGAAAATTAATAAGAACGGTCATTTATAGATGTACTTATGATTTTTCCTTTATCTTGAAAAACAATTTTTCACAAAAAAGTACATCCACCTACTAGCCTTGAATAATTATAGTAAGTTTTATCTGCTCACTAGATTGTTAAACTCACTACACAATATTTCAATATTTTTTATATAAGGATACAAAGTCTGACCCTGCCTTTGATGTTATGTAAACAATTAGGCTGCATATCCTCTGAGTGACCCTATTTTTCTTTAAGGGCTCATAGTTTTTTGTTTGTACTGTATATTGTACTCGAGAGTATGCTCTGAGTGTCACAAGCATGATTCTTACTTCTATTGTAATATTGGTACATAAACTAGATCTTTTTATTTGTTTGTGCATTGGAGAACTTATATACACATACTTTTATTTCGTTAAATATGTTGTATAATATGTTAAAAGATTGTATAGAACATGTTTTGATTAAGGATTGTTTGCTAATCGTGCTGATCACATTATCTTAAATTAGGGGTGTGATAATTTGGTTCACAGAATTAAAGATTCTTGAAAATAAACAAATTTTAAAAATACAATTCCTGTTAATTACATTACCAAGAATATAGCATTATTATGTTTGGTTGATCAGAAATATTTTTTAAAATATTTTACTAGATTCTTGGAAATCTAACATTCTCATGTTTTGTTCACATCAATATTCTTGAGAATGTTTGACAATTTTTCAAAATTACCCCAATTATTTTTTAACATATAAAAAAGTGTGTAGTTAAATAAAATATTAAAAAATGAAAAAAAAAATATACATTAGGGTTGAGATTAAAGATTTTGGGTCTAATATTTTAAGGTTTAGAATTTGATATTTGAGATTTTGACAAGGGTAGAGAGTAGTGGTCCTTTGAGGGGACTTTAGGCCCCCCCTCCAAATTTAAAAATTCTTAATAATGATATATCATTTGTTATATAAATATAAATATATTATGACTTAACCCCCCTTCGAATAAAAAGTTATTTTAAGTAAAACTATGAAGATTTAATTTCATAAAATGAAAATTTACAAAATAATTGTAAGTAATTTTTTATAATTTCTTTTGATTTGTATATTATTCATTATATTTAACTATTTTGAGTTTTTAATTGTTACATATAATTTCTTTAATTTTTTTTCTCTTCAGCCCCCACAATTTAAAATTATCTAGCTCCGCCCCTAGGTTTTGATTTAGAGTTTAAGAGTTTTAGAATTTGGGGTTTTGGGTTTGGAATTTATGATTTAAAATTTTGAACTTTAAAATTTAGAATTTACAATTGAAAATTTATAGTTAGATATAAAACTAATAGAGTAAGAGGGAAAAATTGTCTTTTAACTTCATAAAATATATTCCCGCTCTAAGGAAATAAAACATGAAAATATATGACAATTTGTTCCTATGTTCTATTCCTAGGAATATATTTTTAAAAGTTGAATCAAATATGTAAATATATCATTCCCATTTTTTATTTATCGAAATTCTGATTTGATTTTGCTAGCCAAACAGTCCTGCGAAGACATGGAGTAAATCATTATATTATTTAATTGATTAGCATAGTGATAACCTACTAGTACTCAATATCATTGCAAGTTTATAGGTAGAGTTGTAAAAAGGAATCAAGCTCTAAAGGTTGGTCCATTAAACCCTCAAAAGTAAATATTGGGCTAAACTTATGAACAAGTATCTCGAGGAGTTACCTAGGAATAGGGGTGTAAGCGGGTCGGGTTCGGTCGAATTGAGGTCTAGACTCAACCCGACCAAACAGCATCGGGTCATCAAATTTTTATCCGATTCCGACCGTGCTCTTGTATGACCCGCATGATTCGGTTTTGATCGAGTCTTCATACTTTAATTGGGTCACGATGCTACTTGAAGTATGCATCTTGTCGTCTTCGAAGAAGAGTTGATGCCTATTCAAAAAAACAAAAAAAAAGTGTGGAGAAGATCAGAGGAAGTTGAAGGAACTGTAGATCTATAGAAACAGATAATCTACAAAAGCAAGATGAATCTAGAAAAATAAAGAAAACATACCGACGAATCTGACAAAGCAAAGCAAACAGCTCCACGATCTGCTGTTAGAGATGAGGAAGAACCGAACAAACGCCATGGATTATGCTATGCTAGGGTTCAATAGGGAAACCGAAAAGTTAACAACAACATAAGAATGCTGGGGCTTATTGTTTGACACAGACCAGATGGAAACAATGCAGTTATTTGGTGGATTTGACATAGATGGGAGGAAAGAAACTTCCTTTGAGGAAGTTTTTTAGGAGCTCATGTACAACAGCTAGAGAATGAGCGATGGAGGGTGAGGGACAAGGGTCTCAGTTTCACGGTTTGGCACAAATTAGAAGGGAACAATGTTGTTGTTCGATGGATTTGACATAAACCGAAGGAAAGAAACTTCCTTTGAGGAAGTTTTCCAGAGCCTTGTATGAGGGTGATGACAGCCAAAGAATGAGGGAGGGATGGTAAGAGATGAGGGTTTCATTCACAAATTTCTTTATATAGTTGCTGAAATGATGCCGTTTCATTTTTATTTTATTTTTTGGTATAAAAGAAAAAGAAAAAATTTATGTTAGCTGCTAGGATTCAAACCCAAGAATTTTAAGTAATAACATCATGCCTCTAACCACTCAGCCATAGTTGCATTACTAACTTAAGTTGAATTTTGTTTTATATATTTTATCGGTTAGGTCAGATTATATTGGGTCAAATGTCCCAAACCCGAACCAAACCGAAAAATCCAAAATTTTACAAAAAGTCAATCCGTTTTAATCCACAAATCTGATCTGCTCTAATTGATATGTTATTTTTCAGTCGAGTTTACACGGTTTCATTCGGGTAGGAATTTAGTTTGAAGAATTCGGATAAAACCGAGATTTGAGAGAATTCTAAAGGTATTTATGCATTTTAGCAGACATGTGCTTATCACATGCAAAATCTGCCAGAAAGTTAATGAAATAGAACCACGATGCAATCGTCTCCTAATGGATCAAACCACGTGATACTACATTATCAACTTTTGAACCACGGAACCATGAGGGTAGCAAATAGAAAAAAGAAACTAACCCACATAGTAGGAAACTGTATTTTACCCTCAAAAGTTTATATTTTGTTAAATTAAAAAATATTTTCAAAATTTTTTTATAGCTGTCAGCTATCATAATAAATATGAGAAATTTCATTATGTCCAAAATATTAAAGAATACAATATATAAATGTACCTAATGGCTCCTCTTGGGTAGATGTGAAAAAATTCTTTTGTACGTTTAGAGAAAGAAATTTGAATTAATAAAATCAATTTGACAAGTATGGCCATTAGCCCACCTATGAGATCTCAATCATTCGAACGTACCGTGGGGTAAAAGAAGACATATCAAGTGGAGTAAATAAAGCTTTAAATTAGCGTTTGATTTGTGAACTTTTTTTTTTTCGGCTTTTAGAAATGTCAAGTGAAAATATTACATTGTTACGTTTGATACAAATTTTAAAAAATATTTCTTAGAATTCCCACGTGAGGACAGTGGCAATAGGTGAAAATGTTGAATTTTCATAAAATAGAATTATTATTCGACTATTTTATTTATTATTATTCAAATAAACTTTTAAAAGGTTAATAAATAATGAAAATAAATAAAATAATAAAATGAAATATAAAAAAATATAAAAAAGTTATAATAAATAGTAAAAAAATAAAAAAAAACATATTATATATTAAAATTTAAATATAATTAGATTATAAAATTTAATATATAAATTAATACCAAATAAAAGGAATACATATAATATTAAAAATATAATGAATAATAAATAATATAATAATACATAGAAATTTAAATATGTAAAAATATTGTGAAGTATTTTTGAAAATCATAAAAAATTCTTGAAAAGTATAACAAGGTATTTTTAAGAATATTTGTGATTAACTAAATATGAAAATATTTTATATTTTATAAAATAAGATTCCTATAAATGACATTATAAAAAATGTACTCTAACATGAGAATCTTTGATTTTTGAATTTAATGCCCCCTAATAAGTGTGCCACATATATGGACTCTTATGAACTATAAAAGCATCATTTATCTTTTCAAAGAGACGAGCTCGAGTCTATGTTAATAACCACAAACTTGAGACATGTCTTTCCCTGCTTGTAAATAAAATAAGTTGAATTGGTTTTATTCCCATAAACAATGTATTTATTGTCATTTAAGATTTAGAAAACAAAAATAATTAAAAAAAATCAACGGACCACATTATGAGAAATACATCCTTTTTTGTACAATGTTTTGAGTGCAATAAAGCACTATTTTAAATTCTTCATTGTATCTTGAATCTAATTTTTTAAAGATAAATTGTCATTTACTTGATGTGGTATATAGCTCAAAGTGTGATATTTGTAACATCCCGTAATTTTAATTTTTAAATAATAATATTTTGTTATAAATAAATATATTTTTATTTGTTTAAAAATGATTATGTTCTGCTAAAAACAAGTATACTTTTAATTAAAGTAATTATTTTTTTGCTTAAAATAATTATATTAGCCTTTAATAAATTTTTGTTTTACGTTTAAAAATATTCTTTCTTTTATTATACATAAAGATATTTATTTTGTGCATTGTTTTATTAAGATTTTTATCAAGAAAAATCATGATTTAAGAGTTTAACTAAAGGTTTATGAGAATGTAAATTTTTAGAAATTTTTGGGATGTTTTAGGATGAAAAACGGTATTTATATGAATATATATGAAATAAAACAAAAATAAATCTAAATATTTAATTATTAAATTCTTATTATTATTATTATAAATGAAAAAGAGAAAATGGGGAGGAGGAGACGGAATACAAAACGTGAAATGCAAAATAAATAGTGAATAGTGTAAATAATACATTTATATTTTCTCTCTAGATCTGGAGTGTCTACATGCCTCTGATCTCTAAACTAAGAGTACCACTAGATTTAAGACGGAGAATACTATAATTTTGACCGAACAATTTCTCAAATCAGCCGTAGAATTCTCGTAGATCGAAAGTAGAAAATCTCAGAAAAAAAAAAACAAATTTTGAAACTCTTATTTAGATATCTCAAATTAGAAATCTGACACTGTAAATAGATTCAGGAGCTAAATAAATTTTAGGATATGAAATTTTTCAACTATCTGACAACTTTTTGTTCTTGGTAAATAGTATTTTCCTGCGGTGAATAGTGTTTTTTGACCATAAATAGTGACCAAGTTCTCAGAGTTATTTTTTTATTTTTGGACCTTTCAGACATGTTTCTGAAGTCTGTTTAGTCAAATGTGGATTGAAAAAGTGCATTTTGGGGTTGTCTAATCTAGAGCCCTTACCTTGTGAGTAGATGATTCTTTCTATAACATTCCCTATACTCTTCTTGATCTTTAACCATGTATTTGATTATGTTTACGAGATATTTACAATTTTAAATGTTTCTAAAATGCATTAAAATTATCTAAATTGCTTATAATTTAGAATATAGTTCAAGAAGAGTATAGTTTTGAAAATGGATTTCTGAACTCATGGTATATCTGATTCATGTATTTCTCATTAAATGATAAAGTGAATATTTATGCACGTGGTATTGATTTGTAAAACTATAAAGTTATTGATTATAATTAAATGGTAAGCATAAAGTTCGTGGCGAGTTGCTTAATAATTTTACATTGCATTAATGAATATGCATTTATATATATGTATTTATATGTATGGATGAATATCGACGGATTGTATGACTTGTGACGGTACCAAATAGGGAATGCCCTATTAGCTTGAGTGAGCCGAGAGATGGCCGCTCCAACCAGGTGACAGTGGTAATGTGAAGAGGCAGATGAGTGATGGACTCACATTCCCTGATCACCATTGTGACTGTAGTCGATCGGTCACTATGCATATAGCAAATGTGTGTGTGGGTTGACTAGATCGCCGAATGAGGCAGGTCATTTTAAAAGTTTATAACTTTATCTCAAAAGCTTATTATTGTACTATAGTTTATACAGCTAAGCATAACAACATTTTTTTAATGATCATACCGTGCTGAATATGGTTTGAATATCTTAATATCCTTTTATTTGAAAATATTTGAAATACAGGTCCCATATGGATGTACTTCTGAACTGTATTTTCAAAGTGACAAATTTTAAAACACGAGTACATCCATATGCTAACCTAAGAGGTCATAGGAGGTATTATTTGCTCACTGAGTTGTCAAACTCACTACACAATATTTTTACATTTTTCATATAAGAATACAAAGTGTGATTCTGCAGATAGGTGATCATTTAGGTGACATATTCTCTGGGTGAGTCTACGTTGCTTTCAAGGCTCACAGTTTCAAATTATACTATGATTGTATTCTAGAGTGTGCTCTGATTGCTACAGTCAGGATTCTTGCTTCTACTGTTACTTTGACATTTATAACTTGGTCTATATAATGTATATACATGAGAGAACATATATGTATCTATTTCTATGACAAAGAATAATGTTATGCATGTTAAGAAAAATATCTGATTGTGAAAAAAAAATGTTTGTTTCACATGCTCAAAAATTGGGGGCGTTACAAGTTGGTATCAGAGCATTAGGTTTCCTTGTGGTTATCAGAACAAAGGATTCTTTAGTAGGACCTTTAATATGGGTATGACCCGGACATATTTATAATTCAGGTGCTGTTGAGGGATTCTATAGGGTTTCAATTTCTTTTCTATTCCAAGTTATTAAATTTTCTAGTATAAAGTTGATTGAATCATGTGACATCTTAAGAGGTATTTATAGATCAATTACTTCCTGAAAGGGAAAGGGCTAGGTGTCCCAAAGAATTTAAAGAATTGAGAAAAATGTCAAATATGACCATTTCTGAATATAATATCCGTTGTACCTAAATATCTAGATATGGTAGACTTTGATGTTATATTAGAAATAGATTGGTTGGCAATATGTTAGGCCATTTTAGAATTTCATCCGAAGATGATTAAATTCAATATTCCTGAAGAATCTTCTTTCTTGATACAAGGATACCGTAGTGAGGTACCCAAAAATCTAATTTCTATTTTAGCAATCTATAAGTTATTAAAAAAAGGTGCCAAGGATATTTGACAGTGGTGAGAGATGTTGATATAAAATATACTAGTGTAAATCAAGTTCCAGTAGTTAGAGAATTTTTTGATGTAATTCCTGAGGAATTGCCAGGATTACTTCGAAACGTAAAATAGAATTTGGTATTGATTTACTTCCTGAAACTCAACCAGTGTCTATACCCCCATATAGAATGGTAACGACTGAACTCAAGGAATTAAAGAATTAGTTGTAAGACTTGTTAAACAAGAGATTTTTATACCCTAGTACTCCTTCTTGGAGAGCTCCAATACTATTTGTGAAAAATAAAAGATGGATCGTTGCTATTGTGCGTAGATTATAGACAGTTGAATAAGATGATAGTGTGGAATAAATACTCTTAACCTCGTATAGATGATCTGTTTAACCAATTACAAGGTGCTCAATATTTTTTTAAAAATTGATTTGAGATATGAGTATCATTCATTGAGGATAAGGGAAGAGAATATTCAAAAACAATTCTTTTAAGACTCATTATGGGAATTATGAGTTATTGGTTCTGTCATTTTGTTTGACAAATGTCCCAACTGCAATCATAGATTTAATGAATAGTAATTAAGTCATCCTTGGATCAATTTGGTATTATATTTATTGATGATATACTATAATATTTCAAGAGTTTAAAGGATCATAAGTAACATATAAAGATAGTTTTGCCAACTCTAAGGGAGTATGGTTGGTAAAGATGGTATCCAAGTAGACTCTAAGAAAGTAAAAATTGTACAACAATGGCTACATTTTACTGCATCTAAAGATGAAGATCCAAATCCAATTTGCGCTTCCTGCGATTGTCTACCATCCATTCTATTTGAACCATAGTTGGATCAGGTACATGAACAAATGCCTGTAAAGCATCAATCAACTCTTCAGCATTTGAAGCTGAGATGAGAATTCGTCGTGCTGAGTGTGGGATGAACCTTTATTCTACAATTTGATCAAGAAAAGACAACATACCATCAAAGAAATAGTTAACATTTAACAAACCTTTCGGTTTGTGATGCATATTCAATTGTGCCCCAGAAATTATTTGGAAAATCTCTTCTAAAGTACCAAAACCACTTGATAAGGCAATGAAGGCATCAGCATTACTCATCATTTTAGCAATGCACTTATGCATGAAAGCTACCCTAAACTCTTCCCCAATTGTCTTTCCTACGATGTTGAATGCAACTGAGCTATAGGAATAATACCTAGAACTTGACATCCTCCTACATGTGCAGCTGTAGCCACACACCCCATTAATCAACGATTACCTCCACCATAGACTAAATGAACCTTTCTCCTAGCTAGCACCATACCTAGGTTTTGTGCAGCTTTCACATACTCTCCATCTTTTTCAGGACTAAAACCACAAAAGACACAAATATTTCGAAACTGACGGAATTTGATTCCGTCCATAGTTGCACATACTTTAACTTTGAGTATGAAAGTAAAGATATTAACGTGTGCATTTATAGAACTCAAAGAAGGGAATACTTATGATAGTTATGCGAATAAGCTGGGAATAATTAGAACAGCTATGTGAGTGATTGGTGGATATAAGTTAAGTTGAAGGTGAAATTTTCAAAAATGACGGCAAGCATGTATATGTACAGTAGTTGTTAAAGTCGCTCATATTAGGCATATAAAGAGAATAAGGTTAAGATATCACCAGAAATTTGTCTTTTCCTTGTTGTCCTTGATAAAGCATTGATGCCTTGATTCTTGTAGAAAAGTTGTAGGTGATAGGCATAATTGTAAAAAAAAGAGTGAAAATGTAAACAAGTTAGTTCTTGAAGAGGGATAATCAAATGATTTATTTTGTTTTCCCAATATTTTTGTCAGTTCACTATCGGTATTATTAAGTCAACTAACTATTTTAAGAAATTTTAATTTGGACTGGTTATTTTACATTTGATTGATTATATCTATTTTGAAGCAATCAACTACATCCTATTGTTTAACTATGTATTCTTTGATTTTCACATACTTTTATAAACTCATAAATGTTTTTTTCCACCGAATATGAGCAACTTTAAAGTAGATTTTAACACATATATTCAAAATTTGCAGCCACTGATTTTTACTGAAATAATAGCTAGATTTTGTTTACAGATTTTTAAGAATTACAACCACCGATATTAAATTTTTTTCAATGTTTTGTTCAAAATTTTGACTTTCTATTTGGCACCGTTTTCTATTATGCTTTTTTTTCTGTTCTATTGCATTCTCCCTTATTAATGTTTTGCATTAAATGCAAAGTTCTTTTCCCTCATTAAAAAAAAAAGTTAATTTATTTTCTTTGAAACTCAATTATTATGATGTCCAAGTTGTTAGTAGGTTAAAGTAATGAAAATTTTGAAAGGAATGGACGGATGATGGCCTTATGGTGTTTTGACGAATGTAATCAAGAGGATTAGTGGTGTTGAAGTTCTTGAGGAATAAAATATGGGAAGTAAGATTTAAATTAATTTTTGAACTCTTAATTTGAAAATATGGAGATTTTGAAAGAATTTATCTAACAAAGAACGTATTAAAAAAAATTATATCAAGTATGTATAACTGTGTAAGTTGACAGACTATGTGCAAATTGTAACATCCCTAATTTCGTTTCTTTTATTGATAAAAGTACAAAAATAATTAATTAAGGAAATCAAATTTATAAGACAATATTTTAGATATCTAAGGAAATATAATCTTTAGATATTCTTCACCTTATGTATATGCATAGAAAATGTTTCTAACATTAAGAGAACAAATAAAGAGGGAAAACCTAATAGGAAAGAAATTAGAAATAACATATTAAAGATATGTAAAATTCTTGGATAAGGAAGATAAATTTTTAGAAACAAGTAAAGGTCTTAAAATTTCAAGAACATTGGATTAGGGTAATTTTTCCTAATTCAAGAACTAGAGTTACTAAGTTTAAAATTTTTACCCATACATTGAGCTTTTACCTATGGACACTTCATATAGAGTTTTTCCACTTCACATAAGTTTCTAGCAAGCCCATTGGATAACCTAAGCAAGAAATAAAACATAGACTTGGACTACGATATAGTAATTGGACCAATAGCCCAAAAATTATGAAAATGTGACCAAGCCCTCCAAGAAAGGTAGAATTTTATCCAAAGCAAAGAAAATGGATAGGAATAAGCCCAAATCCAAGAGGAAAAATAAAATAAAATAAATTAGGTGATGATATAATAATTTAATAATAATAAAGATTAGGTTACATGGCATTAAGACAAAAATTTAGCAAGTGCTGTGATTCTACATTCATAATTTTGGGAAGTGGCATGATAATACAAGGCTTTAGGACAAAAACATCTATATCCTACACTCATAATTTTAGCAAGTGGTATGATAATACATGGTATTAGGACAAAACATTTCTATCCCACACAAATAATATCAACCAAATAATGGAGATTCAAGGGCTAAAAATTTGCCACCTAAAAAGGTAAACCTATCATACTTGTTTAAGACAAAAGAAAATAGAAATGAATCCCTAAATCAAAGGGACCTTGTCCCTTATCTTAAGAACATATCAACATAATTTTTAAAATACAAATCTCCTTTTCCTATGCATATCTTGACTAAGGAAGAGGAAGACAAGAACATAAGTTGTTTGTTTTCTAAAAATTCAACAAAATGTATCCTAATTGTGATCAGGTAGAACCATGATCATGAAAGGTGTATTATTTGGTGGTTTATATAAGTAAAACCCACCCCTACAACATTTTAATTTCGTCCAAGTAAGGAAGAGAGAGAAATAGAAGCAAGGTAGAGTGAGGAAAGGAGAGAAAGAGAGGAGAAGAAAGGAAGGAAGAAGAAGGAGAAGTTTAGAAGGCTAAGTACTCAAGGTAAGTTACCTTAATCTCCACTTGAGTCCATTTTTCTTCTTCATCCTTGAGGTTCAAAAATTCACTCTCCTTCTCTTACCTAAGCTGCTAGAATAGCTAAGGGAAGGGAGGAATCTTGCTACTTCTTTCAAGAGGAAACAAGAAAACTAATTCACTAAGTAAGATAGGGAGATTCTTAGGTAAGTTTAACAATATTTCTTTTTGAAGAAAACTTTTGAAACTTATAATATTTATATGAGATTTTGATCTTAGAACTTTGATGATTGGTCATGGATGTTGCTATATCATGTTATATATTGATCTTGCATGTGATGTATGTTTGAATACTTAGGTTGGTGTAGATAGTTCTGCATGGGTATGGCTATGGTTGGCAGAATTTTAAGTTTCGGTGTTTTAATTTCTGGGAACATTTTGTAAGGAATTAAAATAAATGGTTAACATAAGAATTAAAGATGTATGTGTCAGGGATTTTTATCCACTGGAATCATTCAATTTGGAGTCCATATGAGGTAGATATGGTCTGATTAGTAGTCAAAGGTCAGAAAATGATTCATCAGGGAAGAATATGTTAGGATAGTTTTTGTATTTTAATTTCTGGGAATTATCTGTATGGAATTAAAATAAATGGTTAACATACGAATTATAGCTATGGGTGTCACAGATTTTTAGCCACTGGAATCATTCAGTTTAGAGTTCATATGAGGTAGATATGTGCTGATTAGTAAACAAAGGTCAGAAAATGGTTAATCAGGGAAGAATATGTTATGATAGCTTTGGTGTTTTAATTTCTGGGAACATTCTATAAGGAATTAAAATAAATGGTTAACATATGAATTATATATTTATGTGTCACGGATTTCTAGCCACTGGAATCACTTAATTTGAAATTCTTCTATGGAAGATATAGTCAGATTAGTAAGTAAATGTTAGAACCTACCCGAGATGAAATAGTATTGACTTTAAGCGAGTAATACCACCAAGATTTATTACTATTTTGCTGATATTATTAACATAATAGTTTTAGATAATTGTCTTAGCTTTCCATAGACACCAAGAGCACCTCAATCGGAGTTAAAATGAGGGAGTTATGCTCTGATTAGTGAGCAAAGATCACAGAGCACGGCCAGGCCGTGTTCTAGTTGCTTCAAGCACGGGCTAGCCGTGTTCAGGGCTATTTTTGAATACATTTGAAGTATTTTTAAAGCATGGCCGTGTCCTGAAACATGGCCAGACCGTGTTGGAAGCTGGTGAAGCCTATTTTCAACATTTTTCTACCCTAGATGAACCTCTTTAACTATAGGGTAATAGTAGAAATCAAATTGGGGAACAATGCTCTATAAATTTGTAAGAACATGTGTTCGAAATGATATAAATAAGAAGAAAATGACTAAGGCCAAGCATAAAGAGAAGGTTAGATATGATGAAAACTTACATCAAGAAAATAAAGAAATAAAATTAATATTTAAAAAAGAAGACAAATCTTATAAATGACTAGTATATGCCATAGTCATTACCATTGTATGAACTTCTTACCATCTTAAGTATAAAATTTTGACATGGAAATATTTTATAAAGTGATATTTGAAATGGTTATGTTCATGGCATGATTACCAATGATTTATGGTAATAGTTATATTTTGATGAACATACTTGTTATTGAAAGCATATTTTTGGCTATCATTGTGAAAAGAAAAGAAATGAGCACGGTCACATGGCAATCCGTGTGGTGCACCAGTAGGGGACGCCCTACCAACGGTTATGATCATGTTAATGAGAAAAGAAAGAGAAAGTGGGCCATGTCGTACGGAGCGAGAAAAGCCCGCACCGGAGAGTAGAGGATACTCACCCTGACCAGGGTAGCTTGAAATGAGAACAAGTTGATGGTCATCATATGATATTCTGAAAATAGTTAATCCTGTCATACATATCATTATTGTATGATTCTTATGTGCATAGATATAATGCATTCATGTGACCAAAGATATTTTCTGTAGTTTATACAGCTGAACATGACATGATGAACTATATTGATGGTAAATTATGATTTATTATTGAACTTACTGGGATTTAATTCTCACTATATTTCTATATCATGTTCAGAAGAATAAATATGCAGATTTTCTCTATGACACTTATTATTTCCATACGTTGGATTGAGGTGCCCTACCTTAGGCAACTACCAGTTATTTCAGATGTATCTATTGTAGATGTGACTGAGATTCTGATGGAGGTACCACCCGCACCAGTGTCCCCGGAAGTAGTCAACATAGATGATTAGAGCTAATATGTATCTTTGTACAAATGTTTGTAAAATAATGGTGTGTAGTTTGTAAAATAATGGTGTGTATGGAAACTCAGTATTGTATCACTGTTAATAACAATTATGGTTGGTTAAAGTGATTATTATTACGAGTTAAGTGGTTAGAATTAAAGTAGTAATAACTTCATGGAATTTTACAAATATAAAAAAAAAATTGTTTACATTTACATAAATGGAGTTGTTACACAAATTAGAAAGAATAATGAGTTTATAGTATATACTGATTAAGTATTAAGGTATGAAGAACACCTAAATTTACCTAATGTGGTTGAGAAGGGAAAGGAGAATAATTTGAGAACCATGTTCGAAAATAATGTAAAGCGATCAAGGTATTTGTATTAAGGGTTTATACCATGCTAAGTTGAGTCTAGTACCTAGGATGTGAGTTATATTGAGATTGAAAATTTACGTGTGAACAATTGTTGAGAAAGGAGATTTCAGAGGCAGTCATAGATTGTGAAAATGGATAACCCGAGATAATAAGGATATACTAAGATATGAAATAATTGTACTAGTATAATGGTAAAAGAAGATACAAGTGAAATATTTTTCGTTGTTTGGTATGTCAACAAGTAAGAATTGAATATATTGTTTTAAGAGAGCTAATCAGGAAGCTTGGGATCTTAACTAGATTATAGTATAGCTGCTAGTAAATTTAAATGATGTGTTTATACATTATAAATTATGCTTTAGGTATCTTTATATAATTTTGGTGAAATTTTGGAGAAAATCATTTATTCTTAGTTGAACTTGTCCATATCAGTAATTATCAGGCCTTACAAACAAATGGCACTATTTAAGGTTTTACATTAAGCATTGTAGGACTCCTAATAGGTGGATGAGTTGAATAAGGTTAAGTTTTTCAAATCTAATTTGGAATATCAAGAAATACATAGAATATGATTAACCTAAATCAATTATGTTAATTTAGAGAGTATGCTTCAAGCGTATGTCTTCAAGTTTGGAGGGAGATCTCTTAACAGAATTTGTTTATAATAAAGTGTTATTGGATGATTTAATTCCTGAAGTAAAGGTATTACAAACTTTTTGTTTGAGGACTCAGTGGAGTTATACTTGTGATAAGATGTCATTGATAAAGTGAAATGAAATGAAAAAAAAAAATACAAGCAACTCAATACAGGTCAAAAGTCTATAAGGGCCATGAATGTTGAGCATTAGAAATTATTAGTTGGTGACCATATATTCTTGAAGGACTCACCAATGAAAGAGGTAATGAGGTTTGGAAAAAAGGAAAAAGTTAAACTCTAGTATATAAAATCTTTTGAAAACTTGAACAAAGTAGGCATAGTAATACATTGCCTAGCCTTGCCATCAGAATTGAATAATGTGGATACAGACTTTCTTGCATCAATATTAAGGAAGTACCTATTAGATTCTTCTTATGTTACCTTTTTCCAAAAAATTTAATTGGAAAAAAATTTGACATAATTATGGGTACAATCAATGTTTATTGTTGATCGACAAATGAAGAACTTATAGACGAAAGAAATTCCTATGGTTAAGTTATATGAAAAAATCACTCAAATGAAGAGACATATTAAAAAGTAAAGAAGAAATATAGAGAAAATATCCCCGATTATTTGAGTAATAAGGTTGGTAACTCTGAATTATGCCTTGATTTCATTCCTTACATGTAGTAGGATGGGCTGAAATTCGAGGACCGAATTTCTTAAGAGGGGAAGAATGTAACATCTCGTAATTTTTATTTTTAAATAATAATGTTTTGCTATAAAAAAATATATTTTTATTTATTTAAAAATGATTATGTTCTGCTAAAAAAAGTATACTTTTAATTAAAGTAATTATTGTTTTGCTTAAAATAATTATATTGGCCTTTAATAATTTTTTGTTTTATTTTTAAAAATATTATTTCTTTTATTATACATAAATATATTTATTTTATGCATTTTTTTATTAAGATTTTTATCAAGAAAAATCATGATTTAAGAGTTTAACTAAAGGTTTATGAGAATATAAATTTTTAGAAATTTTTGGAATGTTTTAAGATGAAAAACAGTATTTATATGAATATATATGAAATAAAATAAAAATAAATCTAATTATTTAATTATTAAATTATTATTATTATTATAAATGAAAAAGAGAAAATGGGGAGGGGGAGACGGAATGCAAAACATGAAATGCAGAATGAATAGTAAATAGTGTAAATAGTATCTTCATATTTTCTCTCTACAGGCCTTTGATCTCTAAACTAAGGGTACCACTGGATTCAAGACAGAGAATACTATAATTTTGATCGAACAATTTCTCAAATCAGCCGTAGAATCGCCATAGATCGAAAGTAAAAAATCCAAGAAAAAGATAAATTTTGAAACTCTTATTTAGAGATCTCAAATTAGAAATCTAACACCGTAGATAGATTTAGGAGTTAGATAAATCTTAGAATATAAAATTTTTTAGCTATCTGACAACTTTTTGTTTTTGGTAAATAGTATTTTTCGGTAGTGAATAGTATTTTTCAGCTTTGAATAGTAATTAAGTTTCCTAAGTCATTTTCTTGATTTTTAGACTTTCCGGACACATTTTTGAAGTCTGTTTAGTTAAATGTAGATTGAAAAAGTGCATTTTGGGGCTATCCAATCTAGAGCCTTTACCTTGTGAGTAGATGATTCTTTTTATGACTTTCCCTATACTCTTCTTGATGTTTAAGTATGTATTTGATATTTTTATGAGATATTTACACTTTTAAATATTTCTGAAATGCATTAAAATTATTTGAATTGTTTACAATTTTGAATTTAATTCGAGAAGAGTATAGTTTTAAAAATGGATTTTTGAACTCATGGTATATCTGATTTCACATGTATTTCTCATTAAATGATAAAGTAAATATTTATGCACGTAGTATTGATTTGTAAAACTATGAAGTTACTGATTATGATTGAATGGCAAGCATAAAGCTCATGACAAGTTGCTTAATAATTTTACATTGTATTGATGAATATGCATTTATACATATGTATTTATATGTATGGATGAATATCGACGGATTGTATAACTTGTGACGGTAACGAATAGGGGATGCCCTATTAGCCTAAGTGAGCCGAGAGAGGGCCGCTCCAACCGGGTGACAGTAGTAATATAAAGAGGCAGATGGGTGATGGATTCACATTCCCTTATCACTATTATGACTGTAGTCGATCGGTCACTATGCCTATAGCAAATGTGTGTGTGGGTTGATCAGATCGCCGAATGAGACAGGTCATTTTAAAAGTTTATAACTTTATCTCAAAAGCTTATTATTTTACTATAGTTTATACAACTGAACATAACAATATTTGTTTAATGATCATACCGTGCTGAATATGGTTTAAATATCTTAATATCCTTTTATTTAAAAATATTTGAAATACGGGTCCCATATAGATGTACTTCTGAACTATATTTTCTAAGTGACAAATTTTAAAACATGAGTACATCCATATGCTGACCTAAGAGGTCATATGAGGTATTATCTACTCACTGAGTTGTCAAACTCACTACACGATATTTTCACATTTTTTATATAAGAATACCGAGTGTGATTCTGCAGATAGGTGATTAGTTATGTGACATATTCTCTGGGTGAGTCTACGTTGCTTTCAAGGCTCACAGTTTTGAATTATATTGTATTTGTATTCTAGAGTGTGCTCTGATTGCTACAGACAGGATCCTTACTTCTATTGTTACTTTGAGATTTATAACTTGGTCTGTATGTATATACATGAGAGAACCTATATATATGTATTTTTATGATAAAGAATAGTGTTAAGCATGTTAAAAAAAATATCTGATTGTGAAAAAAAAAATATTTGTTTCACGTGCTTGAAAATTGGGGGCGTTACAATATTCATCAATCAGTTAATAATATTTTTCATACAAATTTTTAATATATAAAAATAAACAATTTTATTGTTAAAAAATTGTTTTATTTATATTTTGAAAGTTGCAATTATTCAAATTGCTTCAAGTTTTAATGTCAATATATAGACCAAAAATCATATTTCTATTTTGTATGAAACATAGATTTATTTTGTATAAAACTAATTTCTATTTTATAAAATATTTAATATTTAAAAAATATTATTAATAATAAAATTATTTATTATTTTAATATTCAAGTGACTATTTTAATTGAAATTTAAAAAATATTAAGTGTGTTCAAATGGTGATGAAAAAAATCATATAAAAGTTAAATAACACATTTTAAATCATATGGAATAAATTAATTTAAGGTTTAAACCACAAGGGTCATCAATATATTTTATTATTGGACTTTAAATTAGTTAAAATTTATCTTTATTTATTTCATTTTAAAGTATATTGTTTTTATTAAGTGATTTTTTTTTATTTGTTATTCCATCGTAGCTATATTTTGTTGATAGTTAATTTTTTGCTTATTTTGTGTTACTCTATTATCACAAATTAGGGAGTTTGTGGTTATTTCGAGTTCGTCCAAACACTACTTTTTTAACAGTTTACTTAATTGCTTCCTTTCCAATAATTGGAAAGTAAATTGCACTAAGCCGTCAAATAAAAATTTTCAATGAAGTTCACCATCAAAAAATTATTAAATACTCCTTGAACAATTTAATTAGTACAAAGAGCTAAAAACTCTCATCAGAGTGTTTTATTAAATTCCATCATTTAAAACAACTATTTTAATCAATTTTTTTTTTTGGTATAGTATTTTAATCAATTTTAGGTTACATGCAAACGAGCTAATACATGGGATCAAGGATGTAGCTGCAATTGTAGGAGCAGGGCAGCCCACTTTTCGCGTCAGTCAGGACAGGTTTGATTTTATCAATAGACACATCTACAGTTAATCTAAGGAGATTTAATTTGCTTCGCACGCCTTCTGTTCGCATGTGTCCCTCAGTTTGCTCTGCTATTTTATCCTTCTGTTCCTGCCGTGTATACTATTAGCGGCTATGCGTCTCATCCCTAAACAGCTATTGATTCTCATTATAAAGAAGAGTGGATCATTTGCGGAGCACAAGAAAGCTTAATCCTCATATCATGCAAGCTTTACTCTGTAGAATATTTTGTTTGGACAACTTTGTAGGATGAGTGAACTATGATACGAAAAATGGAAGCTCTCTTACGGATTAAAGACAGAATAAAATGAAATCATTTTTCCACCGTAGAGAATAAAGTGGTTGGAAGCATTGGACATCTCAGTGCTCTCGGTAACATATAAGAAAGGCACATCATTAAATATGTAAATATCTCAATCAACAGGAAAAAAATGTAAATATGTAAATATCTCAATGCTTGCCTGTCCCTTTTTCCATGACGACTAGGGACCTTGTCAATGCAAACCCCGCCAGCTTGGCAAAAGTAAGGCTGTCAATTGAAAGATTAAAAAAAGAAAAGGACAAGGTCAAAAAAGATATGAGCCAATCCCAGAAAGCCAAAGAAATCCCATCCATAAAAAGTGATCATAATCATTATTTTGCCAATTAAAGAGTTATCATCCCCGTTCTCAATCAACAGCACTTCCACTGAGATTAATTGTACAGATACAATATCCTCAAATAGAACACAAACTCTTAAGTGGCTTATTTACTCTTGGACTCCCAATAATACAAGAACTTGTAGGTTGTTTTGTTTCGTCTTGTCAAGAGAACCCCAAACAGCATAACTCATGTATACTACTCCTGGGGCAGTAATGAGCCCAAATCAAGAATTACCGGGCCTTTTTCTCTTTTCAACATGATATTGCGTGTCCACAAGGCCTGTAATGCCGGCTGTAACTGTTTGACCAGCCTTCACAGGACCAACACCAGGAGGAGTGCCTGCAAATTTTCATAACCCATGTTATCAAGGCCGAAGTTTGAAAGATTTACCAATAATGTGCCTCAGTAATACATGGCATCGAGGCATATAAACCAATCCAGGGCCACCAACAACACAGCCAGCAACCCTTTTCTATTAAATTATGGTGGAACAAGGCAAGATTACAAAATATTAAAAATTAAATATTTCTGAAAAAACTTTTATTATTAAACAATTTTGCCTTGGGTTTCGATGAAACAACCTATGGATAAAAAGAGCATTCTTAGACCTTTGGATAAAAGCTTAAAAGAAGCTGATAAATTATAGGGGCTAACTACTCCTAGGCAAGTAATAACTTATTTTAATATAAATTCCCTTGCTTTGTTTCTAAACTAGTTAAAATATTAACTCTTGAAGTACGCAAACTATTAGATAGAGAGGTGTACACCAATTCAGTTTGGTTGGCTTTTGAGCACCAACCAAACCAAATCCATTAAAAGGCTTTAAATATTTTTAACTATTTATATAAAATGACAATGAAATAAAAGAGAACGTAAATTATAGAATTAAAACGAGATAGATGAAATGAAAAAAGATTTTGAATATCATTTGTCATAGAAAAGTACTGTTCAAAATAAATAAAAAAATACTACTGTACAATTATAAGACTTATAATATTATATAATATTGAATATTTGATGATTAAAAGATAACATGAAAATAAACTCAATATTGCAAACATGAGAATGTTACGCTGCATGTACAAACATACTAGAAAATATATACTTAAAAATGAGTGCATTAGAGAGAAAGTTGATATAACACTTATCGTAAATAAGACAATAGAATCTCACTTAAGGTGGTTTGACATGTGTAGAAAAAACCCGCAAAAATTCTATTGAAAATAGTATATTATATGAAGAGTAGTCCGATAGTTAGAAGTAAAAACTAAAAAAAACAATAGGTTAAACCATTAAAAAATAATAATTAATAATATATCTATTAATCTTGTTTATAATAAACTACTGTGATATTGTTTGATCTATGTAACTTAGTGAAAAAATGTTTCGCTACTATTGTTGTTGGTTTGGTTAAAGTTAGGAGAACTGAACCTATTGAAAATCGATTTAGTTTGGTTTGATCTATTCGACTTTTGGGCTTTTTCTTTCTCTCCATTTTGGGGTTTTATTTTATCACCAAATCCACTTTTTGTTTTGGTTAAATGCACTAGATCCACTTTATTGGACATTTTTTTATATTTTGCCACTAATAAACACTTTACATGCACCTTCTAATTCTACATGATAAAAATTACTAATAGTATTACAAAGAAAAAAAATGAACCTAATGCAATCAACAGATCCATCTATTTTAGCAACTTTGGAACCCATTAAAAGCTCAAGAGAACATACAAGTAAATCTTACAATATGTGATAAATCAACAAACATCAAAAAACAATGTAACAATGAAATATGAATTAATTGCTTTCCATTCATTCAGTAACGATATTAAATTTCACATTCATAATTTTTTTAGTTTTAAGTTTAAATTTATAACCACTTAGATTACTTTAAGTTTCAATGCATAAATTTTATAAAATAAACAACAACTAAACATTTTTCCGCTAAGTAGGGCCTAATGCAATCACCAGATCCATCAATATTAGCAATTTTGGATCCCATTAAAAGCTCAAAAGCACATACAAGTAAATCTTAGAATATGTGATAAATCAACAAACATCAAAAAACAATATAACAATGAAATATGAATTAATTGCTTTCCATTCTTTCAGTAACAATATTACATTTCACATTCATAATTTTTTTAGTTTTAAGTTTTAATTTATAACCACTTAGATTACTTTAAGTTTCAATGCATAAATTTTAAAAAATAAACAACTAAATATTTTCTCGCTAAGTAGGGTCAACTACATAGATCAAACGATGCTACAATAATTATAAACACTTATTACAAAAGATAATTCAAATAATTTATCCATTTTAAAGGCACCGGATAAGGAATATAATATATATAAAAATATAAAAAATACTTGTATAACATTTTAATAGTTGGTTCAATTTGATTCGATTGAAATTTTTTCTCAACTTACAACTAAACGAAACCAACTAGTTTCTTAATTAAACAAAGTGATCTAAATTGCTCATTTTTTGTTTTTTCCAATTTTGGATTGGTTTAGTTTGATTTTATTTTGTACCTTCTACTATCAAATGACACAAACCATAGAATTCAAATGGGATGAATAAAATAGAAGAAGACTCTGAGTGTCATGTGTTTTAGAAAAGTGACACTCAAAATTAAAAGAAAATTTTACCGTACAGTTATAAGACTTACTCTATCATATGGTACTGAATGTTGGACGATTAAAAAATAACATAAAGATAAACTCAATATCACAGAGATGAGAATGTTGCTCTGACTGTGTGGACACACTATAAGAGATATGATTAAAAATAATTATATTAAAGAGAAAGTTGGAGTAACATCTATAGTGAAGAAGATGGTGAAATCTCGCTTAAAGTGATTTGACCATGTATGGAGAAGACCTGCAGAAGGCCTAGTAAGAAGAATAGATCAAATAGAAAGTAACCCGATAGTTAGAGGTAGAGAGAGGTCAAAGAAAATAATAAGTGAAACTATTAAGAAAGATTTAACAATTAATTATCTATCTATTGATCTCATTTATAATAGGTCATTGTGACGTCGTTTAATTCATATAGCCAACTTATGAGAAAATGCTTGAACACCCTACTATCAAACCCAAAATGCCACAAAGCCCAACAACTAGATAAAGGTCTAAACCTAAAGCATGAAACTTCATTGGGCCACACAAATGAACTACAAGGAACTAGAAAAACAAAGGCAAATGGGGGAACTAGGGCAGTTTAGAAGATTGGAACAAATATTTCAAAATTTTAGAAGCTTCCTTTGGGTTAATAGCTGAAGAGGAAGAAAGAAGACAAAATCTCTCCCATAGCTAGTTCCAAGTTTACTTACATATATTAGCCTTTCAACCATTCAAAAGTGAGAAGAATTCACCAAGCAACAAACAAAATATTTTTTCACTAAGTGAAGTCGGCTACGTAGATCAAACGACGTCAAAATGTCTTATTGTAAATTAGATTAATAGAGAGATTATTAATTGATAAATCCTTCTTAATGATTTCATATATTATTTTTTTTATCTTCCTCTACCTCTAACTATCAGATTGCTATCCATCTGATCTACTCTTTCTATCAGAATTTTTACAGGTCTTCTCTACATATGGTCAAACTACCTTAAGTGAGATTTTACTATTTTTTTCACAATAGGTACAACTCCAACTTTCTCTTTAATGCATTTATTCTTAATTATATTTCATCTAGTGTGCCTACACATCCAATACAACATTTGTATCTTTACAACATTGACTCTATTTTTATGTTGTATTTTAATTGTTCAACATTCAGTACCATATAACATTGCAAGTTTTATAATTGTATGGTATAATTTTTCTTTAATTTAGAGTGACACTTTTCTATCACAAATGAGACCCAAAGCCTTCTTCTATTTCATCCACCTAACTTAAATCATATGGTTTACATCAAATTCCTTGCATGAGAGTGAAAAAGATGAACCTTAATGTAGTTCTATAAATATGAAAAAACCCTTTATGACCCCATTTTAAGTTTTCACACAAATCGTGATCCAATCAAACATATCTTCGATTGCTTAAATATAAACAATACATATTTCTTTATTCTCTAAAACCTTTCATAATACCTCTCTTAACAGTCTATCATACGTTTTTTCTAAATCAATGGTTTAGTCTTTTCTATTCATTTGATATCTCTTCATCAATTTTCGCAATAAATAAATTGTTTTTATGATTTACCTTCTTAGCATGAAACTAAATTAATTCTCTATTACTCGAATATTTTGTCTTAATCTCTACTCAATGGCATTTTTCCATAACCTTATAGTATGACTCATGAATTTAATCTCCTTACAATTGGCACAGTTTTGTATGTTTTGTCACAGATTATGTGCATAATTTGTGAGTATCATATCCCTGATTTTGTGGCATTATTTCATCATTATCTCATATCTTTTATTTTCTTTTGTATTATCCGGATATAGGATTTATTTATGTTGATTTATTGTTATTCTGTTAAGGAAAGATATCTCAAGATATCTTCCCTCTTGTATCGGGAATTCTGGTGATTGCTCAACAATCATCATGTTCCTATTTATCTCCCTTTGTATTTCGAAATAAAGCATTAGAGTTTTACCTCTGTTTTGTCTACATGGTATTAGAGCCTCCATTCTAAACCTCTATGGCGGGTAAACCTCAGGTGATATTTCTTTGGGGAACAGCTATGATCGGTACCAAAGGGTGTGACGACTCGAAAGGCACACCTTCCTCACAGTTGTCCCCGAATGTGGTTGCCACCCAAACATACTCTGATAACTCTTCGTTACAAATCACCTCTCACAAACTAATCGGGAATATCTCTCCTGGTCGTTATCCGTGGAGATGGTCATACGCGAAAAAGGGACGATATGAGTACTTGAGTGGGTCCTCAGCGAAACCACTAGAATCTGACCCCGTGTTCGTAACCTAGGATGCACAAAACTCCATGGTCATGGCCTGGCTGATCAACTCGATGGAAGAGAGAATCAGCAAAAGTTTCATGTGTTACAAAACCGCCAAGGATATGTGAGACACTACGAAGAGACAATACTCTGATCTGAAAAATTTCGCTCAGTTGTTTGAACTGAGAAACTGAGCCAAAAATCTCACCCAATTAGAATTGGATGTCACAACTTACTTCAATACTCTGTCTAAACTGTGGCAGAAAGTGGATCTCTTTAACAATGGTCACTGGTTATGTGTAAATTATTCAAAAAATTATCAAAAATTAATTAACAAGGAAAGAATTTATGATTTTCTTTCAGGTTTGAACAAGGAACTTGATGAAGTTCGAGGGCGTCTCCTGGGTCAGAAACCTCTGCCAAATATAGAGGAAATTTTTGCAGAAGTACGCAGAGAGGAGACACGCAAAAGAGTAATGTTGGGAACAATGAAAACAACCACAGAGACTGCCTTTGTAACCCGGACAGATAATTACAGGAATCCTAGAAAAAATCAGTGGTGTGATCACTGCCAGAAATCTAACCATACATGGGAGAGATGCTGGAAGTTGCATGGAAAAACGAATAATTGAAAGAATGGTAAGAGAGATGGGAAGAATTTTCAAGCCTCTGTTGACTCATCTTCAAAACTAGGTGAGTCTAATCTTTCATTGAGCAGATAATAGATGGAACAATTGCAGCATATTCTGAATTCACAGCTTGCCAATATGAATATTTCTTTGGGTCAAGACCAATCTCCATCCTTACCCTCAGGTTCCTCCCTCCTTGCTCAAAAAGATAACTTTATAACTGCCCTCAATTGTAACTCTGGACTATTAGAATCATGGATCATTGATTCTGGAGCAACAAATCATATGACGAGATCTGCCAACTTATTTGTTTCCTATAAACCTAGTCTTGGAAATTTAAAAGTGAAAATAGCAGATGAATCTTTTACAACAATGGCTAGAACTGGCAGTATTCGTATTGGGCCTAGAATTATACTTAAAGATGCTCTTCATGTCCCTAAAGTCTCTTATAACTTGTTATTAGTAAGCAAGATTATTAAAGACTTGAACTGTGTTGCCCAATTCTCACATAATACTTACATATTTCAGGAATGAACTCGAGCATGAAGATTGGCAGTGCTAAAGAATTCAGGGGACTCTACTACTTTGGGGAAGAAGCACAAGATTTGGCTACTGGATGTGACTTATCTTCTTTAAGAGAGCAACAAATCATGTTATGGCATTTTAGGTTAGGCCATCCTAGTTTCTCTTATTTTAAACATTTGTTTCCTGATCTTTTTAAAAATAAAGATGATTTTCAATGTGATACTTGTCAACTTGCTAAACATCATAGATCCAACTTTCCATCACAACCATACAAACCAACTAAACCTTTCACTTTAATTCATAGCGATTTATGAAGACCCTCACGGATATCTAATTTCACTGGAAAAAAATGGTTCATTACATTTATCGATAATCACACACGGATTACTTGGATTTATCTTCTAAAAGAAAAAAGTGAGGCAGAGCAAACCTTTAAACACTTCCACTCCATGATCCAAAATCAATACAATACAAAAATTCAAATTCTTCGCAATGACAATGGTAGGGAATACTTTAACTATTCTTGGAACTTACCTCTTAAATCATGGAATTATCTATCAAAGTTCTTGTGTGGATACCCCTCAACAAAATGGGGTGGCTAAAAGAAAAAATAAACATCTCTTTGAAGTAGCCCGTTCTATCATGATTGCCAACAATATTCCAAAATGTTTTTGGGGAGACGCAATTCTAACAGCTTGTCATCTCATAAACAGATTGCCAACACGTGTTTTAAATTATAAAACCCCTGTCCAAATCTTCTTACAGTTGTACTTAGAAACTAGACTCATAAACTCTATGCCACTCAAATTTTTTGGTTGTAAAGTGTTGGTGCATATGCATAATCATAATAAATTAGAGTCTCGGGCCATCACCTGTATATTTCTTGGATATTCTGCTACCCAAAAAGGCTACAAATGTTATTCTCCAGAAAAACACAAATATTTTATTTCTATGGATGTAACTTTTTTTGAAAAACAGGCTTATTACCAGAAAAATTTGCTTCAGGGGGGATTAACCAGGAAGCTCAATGACAGATTTTTCCAGAAACAGATCCAAGACCAATAGCTGAAACTCTAGAACCTGACTATGAGAGAATATTTGAAATTCCATCACCCAAAACCACAACAGACCCTAGAACAGATCTGGAACACTTACCTAAACTAGAATTTTTACCTGAAACTACTGCACAGCCTTTACCTGAACCCGAAACTGAAGAACAACCAACTGAACCTGAAAAACAACCAGAACTGGGAACTAAAATGGACAAACCTGATTTGCTTGTTTACACTCGAAGAAGAAATCCCAAAATAGTAGAGGAAGCTGCTGTACCTACAACATGTCATCCTCATGATTCTGAGACTTCATCTCCTGAGGTAAGTGATCTAAACTAGCCTATTGCGATAAGGAAAAAGCCTAGGTCTTGCACTCAACATCCCATCTCAAATTATGTTTCATATAATCATTTCTCTACTAATCTTTGAGCTTTGGTTGCTAATCTGGCTGAAGAAAAAATCCCGTAGGACATTCAAGAAACCTTAAATGATCCAAGCTAGAAAAAAGCTGTTTTAGAAGAAATACAAGCATTGAAAAAAAATCAGATATGGACCCTTGTTCAGAAACCACAGCATAAAATACCTGTTGGATGCAAATGGGTTTTCACTGTTAAATATAGATCTGATAGGACTATAGAAAGACATAAGGCAAGGCTAGTTGCTAAGGGATACACTCAAGCTTATGGGATTGACTACAATGAGACTTTTGCTCCAGTTGTCAGATTAAATATAGTAAGGGTTTTCTTATCCATTACTACCAACCTTGATTGGGAATTGCAACAACTTGATGTCAAGAATGCTTTCCTCAATGGTCACCTTGAAGAGGAAGTTTAAATGGACCTCCCACCTGGATTTGATCAAAATCAGAAAAATGGGACAATCTGCAAGCTAAAAATGACTCTTTATGGGCTAAAACAATCTCTAAGAGCTTGGTTTAGAAGATTCACAAAAGCAATTCTAAATCAAGGATATAATCAAGCGCACACTAATCATACTCTGTTTTACAGACATAAAAATGGTAAGAGAACAATTCTCATTGTATCTGTAGATGATATAATTCTTATTGGGGATGATATTCTTGAAATTTCTAGACTTAAAGCCAAATTGACATCTGAATTTGAAATAAAAGATATTGGCTCTCTACGGTATTTTCTAGGAATGGAAATTGCTAGAAATAAAAAAGGAATCTCTGTTACTTAAAGGAAGTATATACTAGATTTATTGAAAGAAACTGGAATGTTTGGTTGTAAACCGATTGATACACCTATGGATTCTACTATTAAATTAAGTAGTAACAAGGGAGGAACACCTATTGACACAGGAAGATATCAACGCCTAGTAAGGAAGCTTATTTATCTCTCCCACACTAGACCTGATATTGCATTTGTTGTGAGTGCAGTGAGTCAATTTATGCACTCTCCTTGTGAAGAACATATGGAGGCAATTTTTCGGATTTTGAAATATCTGAAAGGATCCCCAGGCAAAGGATTGTTCTTTGGAAAAAAAAATCAGTCCAGAAATATTGAAGGATTTACAAATGCTGACTGGACAGGATCAGTTGAAGATAAGAGATCTACTTCGGGGTATTGTACCTATGTTTGGAGTAACTTGGTTACTTGGAGAAGTAAAAAACACCCTGTAGTGGCTAGAAGCAGTGCTGAAACAAAGTTAAGGGCTATAGCTCATGGAACATGTGAAATGTTGTGGCTGAAATTATTACTTAAGAAACTTGAGATGGAATTAATTTTACCTATCAAACTCTACTGTGATAATAAAGCTGTCATTAGTATATCTCATAACCCTGTCCATCATGATAGGACAAAGCATGTTGAGGTAGATAGACATTTTATTAAAGAGAAGGTTGAAGAAGCGACTCTTTGTATTACCTACACTTCAACTGGAGAACAGACTGCAGATATCTTGACAAAGGCCCTACTCAGAAGATCTTTTGAACATCTAGAAAATAAGTTGGACTTGTTTAATCTTGAAAGTCCAACTTGAGGGGGGGTGTCGCAAATTATGTGCATGATTTGTGATTATCATATCCCTAATTTTGTGGCATTATTTCATCATTATCTCATCTTTTATTTTCTTTTGTATTATCCGAATATAGGGGATTTATTTATGCTGATTTGCTGTTATTCTGTTAAGGAAAGATATCTCAAGATATCTTCCCTCTTGTATCGGAAATTCTGGTACCTCTGTTTTGTCTACATGTTTCCCTTATTTTTATAGACAGATAGTAAAGTACTCATCCACTATTCATTCGACATTTTTTTATCTCTCATTATCTCATTAAATAACTTAGTGAACCGACTTATGTCCTTCCTACCCAGATCTTTCCGCACCTCAATCCTACAGCTTTGCTATTATCCATTCTCTTCAAAACTTTCTCTATTTCAAACTCCTAAATTCTCTGCTAAAAAATATAATTTCAATCCTCCTCTGTAATGTTTAATCTTTGAGCGTGAGATTTACTTTGTAGAAATGTTGTTGAGCTCTTTGTGAGCATTCTCTTTATTCTTCTAAGTTTGCTAAGATCTTGCCAAAATCTTAGTGGTTAGAGTTTCTAGGATCTTGGGAAAACCTAGGAGTTTGAAGGTTGTCTAGTGTTGGGCTGGAAAGACTGATTGATCTTCCTTCACTTAAGTTTTGCTGGGTTCTTGTTTCCACCAAAGAAAAACTCAATTTCAGAGTTTCCCTAATTTGGGTTTGTAAAAGCATTTTGCTTTCCTATACTATGATTTCCCATTGATTATAAAAATTATCGTGCTCTATTTTTAAGAGAAAACGTAGGACCAAACTGATCCAAACCTCTGTTTTTTCTTTCTTCAAGCTTTGTTCAAAAACTGGTTTACATCTCGGCTTAAAACATTGCATTCAAAAATCTGTTTTTGCTAAAAAAATATTACCTTAAGAAATCTGTTTTACAAAGAACTAGAAAAAAAGGTTCATATTATAGCTGTTTTCTCTTAGCATTTATCTATTTTACGAAGAACTAGAAACTACCAAGAAGTTTTTTTTTTTGCAGCTGTTTTCTCTTAACAAATTATCTATTTTGGTTTAAAAGAACTTAGTTAAAATCTCAGTTCAGAAACTAAGTTGGCAAACAGGGAAGCACAAGACTGTTTTTGAGAATCTTTTCAGACATCTAATTTTCTAGTTCATCAAAAAGGTTTTAAAAAGGTGCAGAAATTTCCATCACCCAATTCAACCCCCATTTTTGAGTGACCTACCTTTGGACTAACAAATTAAAAGGAAATCTTCACTCCTACCAAACATTCAGGGAATATTTTAACTAGCATTAGACAAACCTAATTCCAGACATTGTTCCATCAACTATATATGCCACAAAAATAATATGGCAGATGAAGTCTAAAAGCTATACCAGTCAGTATCACGTCTCCTTCAAAGAGTGTCATGACAGAACTTATGTGGCTAATTAGAAATGGTATCTTAAAAATCATGTCCTTGGTTGAGCCTTTCTGCCGAATTTCCTCATCTACCTGCAGCAACCATTTTTCTGCAGTCATTTTAAAGTTTACAATGCATCATGCAACCATTGTATGATTAAGAATATCAGAATTCAGTGATAAAAAGAGGAGAAAGTACAAATATCTCAAACCTTTAACCACAATTCTAGATTATCAGGGTCTGGCACCATAGCCTTGGGCAACTGCATAAAATATATGTAAAATCAACAGTAATATAATTGAAGAATATGGTTTAATAAATAAGTGGATGAGCAAAGATAAGAAGGTCTATGGGTAACCACTAACCCATTACTTAAAGCATTTTAGTTTTCTCCTACAAGGAGGAGACTGTATAACTTAATTTAAGACCTACAGGACTACATGCAGAGGAAACTGTTCTACTTCTTTCACAAAAGTTCTGCATCATAAGAAATTGATATGACAATCTCAAATCACATGTGCTGGCTTAAGTAGGACCACAATTGCTTGTAATGGTTATCAATGACTAAATTTTGTACCATCAGATCTGGAATTCTGTATTTTTCTCAAACTTTTGGACCGGACTGACTTCTGCTATGTTGCATTTTGAAGCATAAAAGAAACACCAAAGTTATACTATTTCTTACAACAGAGCTAATTGGAGTAAAAGTGTCCTGCCCTTTTGCCAAACACCATGGAAGACCTGCAGACTAACAAATAGCCAAAAGGAAAAGAAACCATATAAATAATTATATAAAAAGAATAATAAACTTTCACATCTAAAAAAGTAAATAATATTATTTGAGGCAAGACACAAGAACACATATTTAGATCCAAAGGAAATATACACATAAATCATTCTTACTTTTCACTTGTTCACATCCCAAAAGTTCAAGTATGTCAATGCTTTTCCCTCTAAAGTAACACCAGATTTGTATCAAGTTTAGTAAAAGAGAAGCTGTTTAAGCTTAACTCCGCTAAATTAAATAAATTTGTAAAGATTTGCAATTATTTTCCCCAATGTATATCATCCACATGAATCTTCTTGGTACTCAAATGCTTCATCCAACAATTTTCTTCACTAACGTTACCATTTCACCTATACTGACATGCAACACAACATGGACACGTTGACACATCAAACTTCAAAAAACATATTCTAATTTTTCAAACTTAATATTTAGTGATCTACTTCCAAAGAATAAACTTATCTCATCAAGATATAGTATGCCTAAGCCCAAAAAATAATTTTTTTTTCATTAAGAGACATCCTAGACATGTCCATAAACATGTTGTCAACTTGTCATGTCAGTGTCAGATTCATGTCTGATCAGTTGACATGTCTAAAGATGTCAGTTCTGTATAGTATGTCATCAATTAGAAAGAAAGCCACACAGCATCATAGACTAGGGAATTACATATCTGTGTGCTAATAAGTAAGAGGGCAAAAATCACTAACACTAAGTGCCCGTTTAGTTCGGTGGATGAATTTGAGTGGAAATGAAAAAGGAAAAGGGAAAGAAAGTGGAAATTGATAAGGAAATGGAAACCCGTTTACTTCGTTTGCCATGTGATAAAAAAAATTGAGATAATGTCATATTTCATTGTTTGGTACGATAAAAAAAATGAAAGGAATGGAAAGATAGAATAAGAAAAAAGACCAAATTACCTTTAATATAAAATGAAAAAATTATCATTTTTTAATAAAAAAAATAAGAAATCATTTTTTATTTTAAAAATCAATCACATATTTTTATCTAATTACCCCCGATTGTACTCTTTTTATCTAATTGGGGGCAACATATGAAAGGGTTTGGTTGTAGTACACTAAAATTCCATTCTCAGATATTCACTCCAAAGGGCACTATTATCCTGTAACCCAACAATCAAGTATATCCAAGCACACAGAACACTCACATTTTTGCTACCCGAGAAGACCCACACTACACGGGAAAGCACAAAAGGTGGAGAAAGGGTTCTTCTCTCATGGAAGCACTCCCCATAAGCTTCTCGTGAAAACGTTGTTGAGGAAGTTGAAGACTGTAACACCCGAAATTCTGTTATTAATATTCACAAAATGGAATAGTAAAAAAGGATTAAAAAGAGTTAAATGGAGGAGTTATAAGAAAATAATTGTGAATATTTAATAAAGGTTTTCTCATTTTTGGAAGAATTTGTTAAGGAAGAGATAGTAATTTCCTTGTTTACAGAACCACAAATAGACTATAATAATAGAGATGGGGAGCCACGAAGAAACAACAACAACTAAACCTTTTCTCACTAGATGGGGTCGGCTACATGGATCAAACAGCGCCATAGTGGCCTATTATGGATGAGATCAATAGATAAGTTATTAACTATTAAATCATTTTTAATAGTTTCACTTATTATTTTCTTTGGCCTCCCTCTACCTCTAATTATTGGACTATTCTCCATCCGATCAACTCTTCTCACTAGGGAGCCACGAAGAAAGTTGCACAAAAATCCTTTGAAGCAAGACTCAAGGAGGAATTAAACACTTGATAAGTTTCTTTTCACCCAAACAAGACCTTAGCCAACACTCTTAGTCACAATGTAATGGAGTTGCATTTTGAAAATTGTCAGAGAAAGGAGGGGTGAAGGTTAAGGGCAAGGTAGCTTCTTGAAGAAGCCAATATTATTTTAATATATCTTCTCCTTGACTTGGTGGCCAAGTCGCCACTCACTCAGCAAGAAAGAAGAGAGAAGGAGAAAGAAAAAGAAAAGGGAAGAAGGAAGAAGAGAGCTAGAGAGAGAAGTGGAAAATCAAGAAGAAGAGGTAAGTTTTAGGTTTTTGATCTCCTCTAACCTTTGTGTATTCATAAGTTTTTTATGGAAACTAATGGATAGAAGAAAAATCTGTTGTTTTGGTGAAGCTTTCTAGAGAGAGAAAGTAGCAGAAACAAGAGAGAAAAGCAAGCTTTTGGGAAGAGAAAGGTAAAATCAACATCCTCCTTTAAGATTTATGGTTAGATTCATGTGCATGTGGTAGTGTTTTGGGTAAATTTTGTGTAGTTGGTTTTGAGATTAAATTCATGTTTTGGTTGGTTGTTTGCTTTGAAAAAATCGTGTTTTTCATGCTCAAAACATGGGTATGTTTATTGTTGGTTTTTATTAGATGGTTTGGGAGAAAAATAGAATTTTTGGTGATTTTCGCACCCGAAGCAGAAACACAGGGAGAAACACGACCATGAAGCACGCCCATGCTTGGAGGCACGACCAGACTATGCTTCATACTGTGTTATTATTTTTCTTTGTTTTCTGTTTCCTTTCTGAATTTTAATTAATTACCAATATTTTTGGGAGGTTAATGAGGGTTTTATGATCCATGAATGCTATATTTGCATGTGCAATATCTATTTCATTATGTATGTTCATTGAATCATGTATGTGAGCATGAAGAATGATGCATGAATGCTATATTTGCATACTATAGACTGCTTGTATGTATGGCTGCAAGTGAGTATTGATGTGTGTATATTATGAAAGGCTATCAAGACATGTATGTTTATCCATGATGAGGAGTTGTAATATGTTTAAGGATGAGTATGGTTTATGCTCTGGATATTTATTAATATGCATATTCTTGTTGTGTAAGTGGCTGGAGAGGTATAAAAGACTTAAACTTTGTCAGGAGGTCGCTCTCTGAAACAGGGTGGCCTGAAAACGGTGTCTCTCTTGCTGTATTAAGGCAACTAACAAGTCAGAATGATCCTCTCTGAAGTAGGGTAGCTTGGAAACAGGTGTTTCCCTTGCTATACTGAGAAGACTGACAAGTCCAGAATAACCCTTATCCATTAAGGTGACTCGAGAGTGTGGCACCTTACGAGGTAAAGCGATTGAAGGGTCATGACTTGGATAAGGTATAGGGGATACCCTATAGCCTAGAGTGGTCAATACAAGAAGAACCCTCCGACTAATAGCCCTCAAAAGGTGGGTGAATAATTGGTGGGGTAAGGCTCACGCCACATTGAAGATTGCAATTGAGAGAGATTAACAGATTATGAGCCATTGTGAGTGATGTATGAGCCATGAACAGCGGCACAGGTATTTTATAAATACATGTTTTATTTTATCATGCGTGATATTGATGCATAACCTATAAAAAGACGGACATATACTTTATTGTACCTTTATTGCATAAAAAGAAAAAATATTTTCTGTAGTTTATACAGTTGGACATAGCATGTAAGTTTTCTGTATGCTTATATGTATTGGATGTTGACCTTACTGGAATTTTATATCTCACTATGTTTTAATATTATATTCAGATCAGTAGAAATATCTTTTGTTGTGCTGACGATTCTCCTAGAGCTACAGACGGTAGACGTCCCTTACTTGGGATAGTTCACAGTCATAGTGAACCTGTTGGTGATCAACATGGTCGAAGTCCCTGCTCCTGGCCCACCTCCTCCACTAGCAGTACCCCAGGGGCGACGGCCAGGGGTGGGCAGTAGAATAACATTATGTATATAGCTAATTTTGGGATGTAAATGGGCTAACCCCATTGTTTTGATGTATCCCCACAATACTCTGCCTTTTGTTATGTATGCTCAGTACCTCAGGTTACATATGTATGTATGCTCAGTACCTCAGGTTACATATGTATGTATATATGCTGCTAAACTCTGATGGATGTAACTTTGATATGTATGTAAATAGAATATACATAACTTATGTTATAATACTGGTCTCTTGCACATGAATATATATATATATATATATATATATATAAATTAGGCGTTACAAAGACCATCCGTCACGGCAGCCAAAGACATGACAAGCAGGTGAGCCAAGGCACGAGAAGCTGACCCACGATTCTTGTTCCTAATTTGTGCAGCCAGTGACAGTGGCCCTTGTTCACAACAGCCATTGGAGAACTATGTCAATGACGAACGATGGCCATCTATTTCTGATTTCGTTTTCGGCTAGCAATGTGAGTTGCTCTTCTTTGTGTTTTCGGATTCGTGAGAAAGGGCTTCTCAAGGGGTAAATTTGTGAGTCTTTTGAAGGAATACCAGATTCCACACCTCTTGCAATGGAATCACATTTCCCTTGGCTGATGGAAAAGAGCATTCCTGAGAATGCTCTATTCCACCTATTCCAGCCATCCAGACGATGGAATGTGTCATTCCATATGCTATTCCCTTTTCCATTATACTGAACCAAACAGGTAGTAAGAACCATTGATAAAGTATGAGAAATCAAACCACTCACTTATTATTAGCCTAATTCTTTGAGATAATGTCCTACCTATTCAACATTCCTTCATATTCCTAATTATCACATACATACATGCAATATGCTTATAATCCAGTGTTCTCTCTCACTTTCAAACAAGAAGTTGGTATTTTTTACAAAAGGAAAAAAAAGCACTACCTTTGCATCATCTTGAAGGTCCCTGGCAGTCATATCCAGTGCCAATGCATAACCTGATATACCAAAATGTATTTTTACTTGTCATAATAGCATACAGATAAAAAGAACAAGGAACTTCAACATAGCTGCATAGAATACATTCAAGGGAACTTAAAAATCTTATCCTACTTGATTAAACCTTTTCCATAAGGGATCAATATCTTTCCCATAGAATTCGATCATAACTGATATTCTCTAAATTTTCTTCACAACATCAATAGCATAGGGTTTTAAACATGTTAATGGCATTTCGCAGCCGAAAGAGCATTACCCCCAACATAATCCAGGGCAGAGGACTCAGGCACATCACGAGCTTTCTTCCCGATCACCACTGCCAGCTCGACCTCGTGATGCAGAGAATCCACGTTGTGTGGGGTTTCAATTGTTCCACCATTTTCCAAGTAGGACGACGTCGGTTTCAGAAACAAGACCGGCTCCTGGAAACATTTCGATTTAGATTTTTGACAGAGTATGCCGACGGTTTAGCTCTAAATGCTAAGAATCATAACCGGAACGGTAGTGTATTCACTGAAAGTTACAATCTTTAACATGATCATCGAAGAATGCATGTTGGAGAGATTGCTTCCAGGATATTCCCGGCAATCAAACAGAAAATAAAGGGTGAGATACCTTGGGAACGGCGTTGCCTAGTTCCTTAGCGTGAGCAGCGTAGTTTCTACCAACAGCAACGATCTTAGTGCCCACTTGCAAAAGCTTCTGATATGCAGCCGTTGCCATTTCCTTGTGTTGTTTCTCTCTCTCGCTCTGAAGTTTATCTGCTTCGGAAGCTTCTTGCCTTTTTCGTGTTTCCAGTTCTGGGCTTTTGGCTGCTCAAATCTCCTACGACAAAGACGTTCCACGCACGGCACGTCGTTTTAGTTCCCTGACCATGAATTAACATAAAATGCTAAGCTCAAGTTCAAACTTTTGTACTGCTCCAAATATTTATTTGTTTACGCAGATATAATATATAAGTGACTCAAAAAATATACGTCTCAAACAATTCAAGTAAGCATCTTTTTTTATTTTTGCTACAAAAATATAAAATTTTATTTCAATAAAAAGAGAATAATATGCAAGCATACATCACAGAGAACATTGTAATATCCAAATAACACATCACTAAAGTCATTAAAAAAATAACAACTAATCAAAATTGAATATCAAAGCCTCAGTCAAGAACCCTGCACAATGAACCTTAGCACAAGATGTGTGTTGGATAAAGGTAAGCTACATGTCAGGTGTAACAACCTCTTTTTTTTATACAATATTAAGTTCACATACACGTCATTAATCAAAACGTACATGCAACATATCAAAGACATAGATATTTACATCTTGTTTATTTTGGTTGACCAATTCCGGAGATACAGGTGCGGGTGGTTGCACCTTCACCGGGATCTGAGCCAACTCGACCACAAACATCTTGTTTGATTCTGAAATCTGCCCAACATAAAGTTACTTGATCCAATGTGCACTAAAAGCCAAAGCCTTAAAAACAAAAGCTGCATAAATAATTTTCTGAACATGATATGGAAATATAGTGAGAATTAAATCCCAGTAAGTTCAACAATAAATTATCATCAGTAAAGCTCATCACGTCATGTTCAGCTATATAAACTACAGAAAATATCTTTGGTCACATGAATGCATTATATATATGCACATAAGAATCATACTGTAATGATATGTATGACAGGATTAACTATTTTCAAAATATCATATGATGGCCATCAACTTATTCTCATTTCAAGCTACCCCGGTCAGGGTGAGTATCCTCTACTCTCCGGTACGGGCTTTTCTCGCTCCGTCCGACATGGCCCACTTTCTCTTTCTTTTCTCATTATCATGATCATAACCGTTGGTAGGGCGTCCCCTACTGGTGCACCACACGGATTGCCATGTGACCGTGCTTATTTCTTTTCTTTTCACAATGATAGCCAAAAATATGCTTTCAATAACAAGTATGTTCATCAAAATATAACTATTACCATAAATCATTGGTAATCATGCTATGAACATAACCATTTCAAATATCACTTTATAAAATATTTCCATGTCAAAATTTCATACTTAAGATGGTAAGAAGTTCATACAATGGCTATGGCTATGGCTATACTAGTCATTTATTAAGATTCATCTTCTTTTTTAAATACTAATTTTATTTCCTTATTTTCTTGATGCAGGTTTTCATCCTATCTAACCTTCTCTTACTAATCAGAGCATAACTCCCTCAATTTAACTCTGATGTAGGTGATCTTGGTGTCCATTGCAAGATAAAACAATTATCTAAAACTATTATGTTGAACATTGTAGCGAAAAATTAAGAAATGAAGGTGATATTACTCCCTCAATGTACATGATAGTTCCTCTCGGATAGGTTCTGACCTTTACTGACTAATTAGACCATATCTCCAAAATTGGAACTCCAAATTGCGTTATTCTAGTTGGTAAAAATCCATAAGCCATATATCTATAATTGTTATGTTGGCGCGCTATTTTAATTCCCTACAGAATATTCCCAGAAATTCAAAAACTAAAGCATTAATAACATACTCTTCCCTGAATAAACATTTTCTGACCTCTGCTTACTAATCGGATCATATCTACCTCATATGAACTCCAAATTGCATAATTCCAGTGGGTATATTTCCATGAGACACAGATATATAACTTTCATGTTAACCATTTATTTTAATTCCATACAGATAATTCCCAGAAATTAAAATACAAAAGCTATCATAACATAATCTTCCCTGATGAACCATTTTCTGACCTTGGCTTACTAATCGGACCATATCTACCACTTGTGGACTCCAAATTGAATGATTCCAGTGGTTAAAAATCCATGACACACATATCTTTAATTCTTATGTTAACCATTTATTTTAAGTCCCTACCAATAATTCCCAGAAATTAAATTACCGAAGCTATCCTAACATATTCTTCCCTGATGATTTATTTTCTGACCTTTGACTACTAATTGGACCATATCTACCACATGTGGACTCCAAATTGAATGATTCCAGTGGCTAAAAATCCATGACACACATATCTTTAATTCTTATGTTAACCATTTATTTTAATTCCCTACCAATAATTCCCAGAAATTAAATTACCGAAGCTATCCTAACATATTCTTCCCTGATGATTCATTTTCTGACCTTTGACTACTAATCAGACCATAGCTACCTCATATGGACTCCAAATGGAATGATTCCAGTGGGTAAAAATCCATGACACATATATCTTTAATTCTTATGTTAACCATTTATTTTAATTCCTTATAGCTTGTTCCCAGAAATTAAAATACCGAAGCATAAAATTCTGTCAACCATAGCCATACCCATGCAGAACTATCTACACCAACCTAAGTATTCAAACATACATCACATGCAAGATCAATATGAAACATGATATAGCAACATCCATGACCAATTATCAAAGTTCTAAGATCAAAATCTCATATAAATATTATGAGTTTCAAAGGTTTTCTTCAAAAAGAAATATTGTTAAACTTACCTGGAGCACTTAGTCCCCTAAACTTCTCCTTCCTCTTTCTTCCTTTCTTCCTCTCCTTTCCTCACACTACCTTGCTTCTATTTCTGCTCTCCCTCACTTGGACGAAATTCTAATGTTGTAAGGGTGGGTTTTCTTATATAGACCACCAAATAATTCACCTTTCATGATCATGGGTCTACCTTATCACAATTAGGATACACTTTGTTGAATTTTTGGAAAACAAACAACTTATGTTCTTGTCTTCCTCTTCCTTAGTCAAGATATGCATAGAAAAAGGAGATTTGTATTTTGAAAATTATGATGATATGTTCTTAAGATATGGGGCAAGATCCCTTTGATTTAGAGATTCATTTCCTTTTTCTTTTGTCTTAATCAAGTATGATAGATTTGCCTTTTTAAGTGGCAAATTTCTAGCCCTTGAATTTTCCTTACTTAACTAAAATTATTTGTGTAGGATAATGATGTTTTGTCATAATGCTATGTATTATTACCCACTTGCTAAAGTTATGAATGTAGGATATAGATGTTTTTGTCCTAAAGCCTTGTATTATTATGCCACTTGCCAAAATGATGAATGTAGAATCACACCACTTGCTAAATTTTTGTCTTAATGCCATGTCACTTAATCTTGATTACATCAATATTTCATCACTTTAATTTTAATTTTATTTTTTATTTTTTTTCCTCTTGGGTTTGGGCTCATTCTTGCCCATTTTCCTTACTTTGGTTAAAATTCTACCTTTCATAATGGGCTTGGTCACATTTTCATGATTTTTGGGCTACCGGTCCAATTTCTATATCCTAGTCCAAGTCTATGTTTTATTTTTTTCCTTAGGCTATCCTATTGGCTTGCTAAAAATTCATGTGAAGTAGAAAAACTCTATATGAAGTGTCTATAGGTTAAAGCCCAATTACGGGTGGAGATACTAAACTTAGTAACTTTTGCTCTTAAATTAAGAAAAATTACTCTAATCCAATCTTCTTGAAATTTTAAGACCTTTACTTACTTCACAAAAATTTATCTTTCTTTACCTAAGAATTTCACCTTTCTTTGACATGTTTATTTCTAATATTTCCTCTTAGGTTTTCTTTCTTTACCTATTCCATTAATATTAGAACATTTCTATGCATATATGTAAGGTGAAGAATTTCTAAGGAAAAAAAATTACGGGATGTTACATTCTTCCCCCCTTTAGAAATTCGGTCCCCGAATTTCAATCCATCCTACCACATGTAGGGAATGAAATTAAGGCATTGTGCAGAGTTACCAAACTTATTACCTAAATAATTAGAGATATCTTTTCTGTATGACATCTTTACTTTTTAATATGTCTATTCGCTTGAGTGATTTTTCCATATAACTTAACCATAAGGATTTCTTTCAATCATAAGTTCTTCAATTGATATCCTCTAGCCCGCATGGATATATCTATGGGTCGATATTAGAAAACACACATATAAAGGAACATATACACCTTCATATTGTGTAACTATCTTTTCTTATTCCAAACTTCTATCAAGTCAATTTTTTTTTTTTCATATATCAACATCATCCCCTGAATATCATCATCTTAATCTATCATCTATTTTTATCCTCAAATCCTTTAATCAATATGTTAAACATACGTAGCAATAAATCCTTCAAACCTTTAATAACGTTTATGTACCATTGACACATGTCTAATAATTCCAACTTACCTCATCACAGTAATTCTATACAAGCTTATTAACACCATTAAACTCATTGTCAAAAATTTCAATTATTTCTTCTATCATATCCAAAAGCACCTCATTCGAGCTTATGCCAATCCCATTTAATTCACCCAATCATTTCAAGAAGATTTGTGTTTTTTTTTTCCTAACAATTACTCATACATGAATTCTCAATTCCAACATAATTCACATCCTAGATACTAGACTCAATTTAGCATGATATAATCCTTTAACACAAATATCTTGATAACCTACATTATTTCCGGACATGGTTCTCAGAATATTCTCTATATTTCCAAATTAAGAGTTCAAAGACTAACTTAAATCCTTCTTCCTATATTTTATTCCTCGAGAACTTCAACACCACTAATTCTCTTGATTACATTCGTCAAAACACCATAAGACCATCATCCGTCCATTCTTTTTAAACTTTTCATTACTTTAACCTACTAACAACTTAGACACCATAATAACCGAGTTTTAAAGAAAAGAAATTATCTTTCATTGCAATGACGGAAAATAACCTTGCATTTAATGCCAACCGTTAATGAGTGAAACAGACGAAAAGCATAATAGAGAATGGTGCCAAAAGCGAAAGTCAAAAATTTCGACAAAGCATTGAAAAATATTAAAATCGGTGGCCGTAATTCTTGAAAATCTGTAAACAAAATCTATCTATGATTTCAGCAAAAATCGGTGGCCGCAAATTTTGAATATATGTGTCAGAATCTACTTTAAATCTATTGGTATTCGGTGGAAAGATATCACATGGAAAAGAAACATTTCTGAGCTTATAAAAGTCTGTGAAAATCAAAGAATATGTAGTTAACTGGTAGGATGCAGTTGATTGCTTCAAAATAGATGTAATCAATCAACTGTAAAAAGAACCAGTCCAAATTAAAATTTCTCAAAATAGCTAGTCGACTTAATAATACTGATAGTCGACTGGCAAAAACATTGAGAATACAAAATAAATCATTTGATTGCATTTTTTTTTCAATGACGGCTATTACCTACAACTTTTCTACAAGAATCAAAACATCAATGCTTCATCAAAGACAACAAGATAAAGACAGATTTCTGGTGATATCTTATCTTATACTCTTTATGTGCTTAATATGGGTCACAGTCATACTACTGTACATATACATGCTTGCTGTCATTTTTGAAATTTTTTTATTTATTTATCTTTAATTTAGCTGATATCCACCAATCACTCACATAGTTGTTCTAATAATACCTGGCCTATTTGCATAGCTATTATAAATATGCCCTTCTCTGAGTTCTATAAATACTTACATTAGTATCTTTGTACATTCTCAAAGTTAAGGTGATAGAAATTATGGAGGGAACCGCATTCCGTCAGTTCCGAAATATCTGTGTCTTTTGTGGTTCCAGTCCTGGAAAAGATGAGGAGTATGTTAAAGCAGCACAAAATCTGGGTATAGTGCTGGCTAAGAGAAAAATTCATTTAGTGTATGGTGGAGGTAACTGTGGGTTAATGGGGTGTGTGGCTACAGCTGCACATGCAGGGGGATGCCAAGTTTTAGGTATTATTCCTACAGCTCTAGCTACATCTAGCAACATAGGGAAGACAATTGGGGAAGAATATAGGGTAGCTTCCATGCATGAACGCATGGCTAGAATGATGAGCAATGCTGACGCCTTCATTGCCTTACCAGGTGGTTTTGGTACTTTAGAGGAGATTTTCCAAATAGTCTCTTGGGCACAACTGAATATGCATCACAAACCGATGGGTTTGTTAAATGTTAATCACTTCTTTGATGGTCTGTTATCTTTTCTAGATCAAGCTGTGGAACAGAGGTTTATCCCACACTCAGCACGACAAATTCTCATCTCAGCTTCAAATGCTGAAGAGTTGATTGATGCTTTACAAGCCTATGTTTATGTACCTGATCCAACTATGACTCAAATAGAATGGTCGACAGATAACCGCAAGAAGCGTAAATTGGATTTGGATCTTAATCTTTAAATGTAGTAAAACATAGCCATTATTGTACTACTTTTACTTTCTTAGAGTCTACTTGGATACCATATTTACCAACCATACTCCTTTAGAGTTGGTAAAACTATCCTTAAATGTTTCTTATGATCCTCTGAACTTTTGAAATATTCTAGTTATCATTAATAATAAAAAAAATTGATACAGGGATGACCTAATTACTATTCATTAAATCTATGAATGTAGCTAAAATATTTGTCAATTTAAATGCATCACCACGAACTCATAATGCCCATAATAAGTCCTACATCCTCTTCTCTTATCCTTAATTAATGTTACTCATATCCCAAATCTATTTGTGGAAAAATATTGAACACCTTATAACTGGTCAAACAGGTAATCTATACGAGCTAATGGGTTTCTATTCTACATTGTTACCTTATTTAACTGTCTACAATCTATGCATAGTCATAGTGATCCATCTTTCTTTTTCACAAATAGAACTAGAGCACTCCAAATAAAAGTACTAGGGCATTTAAATCCCTTGTCTAACAAGTCTTGTAAATTTTTTTTTTCCAGTAACTAGAATAATTCTTTTCTGAGGTGGAAATACTGCAACCACGGAGCATACTAAGATTTTTCAAATAAAACCGGCACTTTCAAAACTTCTTGGAAATTTTATATGAGTACTAGGGTAAATTCCATGTTAAAATTCCACACTAATATCTCGGTAACTGGATAGTAATTGTAGTCTGTAAAAAAACACACCAGAAAAGTTCCCAGGAAAGAGAGGTGGGTCACTAATGGACACGCTTAAGTACCAAGTCTTTCCTTGCCAGAGCTTTCCTTAGACATGCACTTTTCACAAATCACAATTTTTTTTTTAAATTCAATCGATATCATTCTATATAGGGATATAGATACTAGTTGGGTTCTAAGGAGTAAATCAATACCAAATTCTCGAATTGCTGTGGCAAGGTTGTGCAAGATTTCCTCCGCATTGTTTGCCGGATTCCGCCTTGGTGGTGCCATTTCCTACTGTGGGAAAAATAAATTTATGCTGCTATTGAGGTGATCAAGCCCAATAGTTAGTTTCAAAACAATATTTAACAGCAGTCATAACACCACCTCGGCATATAGATAAGAAACACTAGTAATTTCTTACCTATATGAGTCACTGATCCCCTACACAGCACAACCACAACATACTCAAGACACTATAAGATCGATTTAGATAACCATCCACCCACTGGCCATCTAGGATCGACCTGCTCTGATACCAATTATGTAACAACCTCTTTTTTTTATACAATATTAAGTTCACATACACGTCATTAATCAAAACGTACATGCAACATATCAAAGACATAGATATTTACATCTTGTTTATTTTGGTTGACCAATTCCGGAGATACAGGTGCGGGTGGTTGCACCTTCACCGGGATCTGAGCCAACTCGACCACAAACATCTTGTTTGATTCTGAAATCTGCCCAACATAAAGTTACTTGATCCAATGTGCACTAAAAGCCAAAGCCTTAAAAACAAAAGCTGCATAAATAATTTTCTGAACATGATATGGAAATATAGTGAGAATTAAATCCCAGTAAGTTCAACAATAAATTATCATCAGTAAAGCTCATCACGTCATGTTCAGCTATATAAACTACAGAAAATATCTTTGGTCACATGAATGCATTATATATATGCACATAAGAATCATACTGTAATGATATGTATGACAGGATTAACTATTTTCAAAATATCATATGATGGCCATCAACTTATTCTCATTTCAAGCTACCCCGGTCAGGGTGAGTATCCTCTACTCTCCGGTACGGGCTTTTCTCGCTCCGTCCGACATGGCCCACTTTCTCTTTCTTTTCTCATTATCATGATCATAACCGTTGGTAGGGCGTCCCCTACTGGTGCACCACACGGATTGCCATGTGACCGTGCTTATTTCTTTTCTTTTCACAATGATAGCCAAAAATATGCTTTCAATAACAAGTATGTTCATCAAAATATAACTATTACCATAAATCATTGGTAATCATGCTATGAACATAACCATTTCAAATATCACTTTATAAAATATTTCCATGTCAAAATTTCATACTTAAGATGGTAAGAAGTTCATACAATGGCTATGGCTATGGCTATACTAGTCATTTATTAAGATTCATCTTCTTTTTTAAATACTAATTTTATTTCCTTATTTTCTTGATGCAGGTTTTCATCCTATCTAACCTTCTCTTACTAATCAGAGCATAACTCCCTCAATTTAACTCTGATGTAGGTGATCTTGGTGTCCATTGCAAGATAAAACAATTATCTAAAACTATTATGTTGAACATTGTAGCGAAAAATTAAGAAATGAAGGTGATATTACTCCCTCAATGTACATGATAGTTCCTCTCGGATAGGTTCTGACCTTTACTGACTAATTAGACCATATCTCCAAAATTGGAACTCCAAATTGCGTTATTCTAGTTGGTAAAAATCCATAAGCCATATATCTATAATTGTTATGTTGGCGCGCTATTTTAATTCCCTACAGAATATTCCCAGAAATTCAAAAACTAAAGCATTAATAACATACTCTTCCCTGAATAAACATTTTCTGACCTCTGCTTACTAATCGGATCATATCTACCTCATATGAACTCCAAATTGCATAATTCCAGTGGGTATATTTCCATGAGACACAGATATATAACTTTCATGTTAACCATTTATTTTAATTCCATACAGATAATTCCCAGAAATTAAAATACAAAAGCTATCATAACATAATCTTCCCTGATGAACCATTTTCTGACCTTGGCTTACTAATCGGACCATATCTACCACTTGTGGACTCCAAATTGAATGATTCCAGTGGTTAAAAATCCATGACACACATATCTTTAATTCTTATGTTAACCATTTATTTTAAGTCCCTACCAATAATTCCCAGAAATTAAATTACCGAAGCTATCCTAACATATTCTTCCCTGATGATTTATTTTCTGACCTTTGACTACTAATTGGACCATATCTACCACATGTGGACTCCAAATTGAATGATTCCAGTGGCTAAAAATCCATGACACACATATCTTTAATTCTTATGTTAACCATTTATTTTAATTCCCTACCAATAATTCCCAGAAATTAAATTACCGAAGCTATCCTAACATATTCTTCCCTGATGATTCATTTTCTGACCTTTGACTACTAATCAGACCATAGCTACCTCATATGGACTCCAAATGGAATGATTCCAGTGGGTAAAAATCCATGACACATATATCTTTAATTCTTATGTTAACCATTTATTTTAATTCCTTATAGCTTGTTCCCAGAAATTAAAATACCGAAGCATAAAATTCTGTCAACCATAGCCATACCCATGCAGAACTATCTACACCAACCTAAGTATTCAAACATACATCACATGCAAGATCAATATGAAACATGATATAGCAACATCCATGACCAATTATCAAAGTTCTAAGATCAAAATCTCATATAAATATTATGAGTTTCAAAGGTTTTCTTCAAAAAGAAATATTGTTAAACTTACCTGGAGCACTTAGTCCCCTAAACTTCTCCTTCCTCTTTCTTCCTTTCTTCCTCTCCTTTCCTCACACTACCTTGCTTCTATTTCTGCTCTCCCTCACTTGGACGAAATTCTAATGTTGTAAGGGTGGGTTTTCTTATATAGACCACCAAATAATTCACCTTTCATGATCATGGGTCTACCTTATCACAATTAGGATACACTTTGTTGAATTTTTGGAAAACAAACAACTTATGTTCTTGTCTTCCTCTTCCTTAGTCAAGATATGCATAGAAAAAGGAGATTTGTATTTTGAAAATTATGATGATATGTTCTTAAGATATGGGGCAAGATCCCTTTGATTTAGAGATTCATTTCCTTTTTCTTTTGTCTTAATCAAGTATGATAGATTTGCCTTTTTAAGTGGCAAATTTCTAGCCCTTGAATTTTCCTTACTTAACTAAAATTATTTGTGTAGGATAATGATGTTTTGTCATAATGCTATGTATTATTACCCACTTGCTAAAGTTATGAATGTAGGATATAGATGTTTTTGTCCTAAAGCCTTGTATTATTATGCCACTTGCCAAAATGATGAATGTAGAATCACACCACTTGCTAAATTTTTGTCTTAATGCCATGTCACTTAATCTTGATTACATCAATATTTCATCACTTTAATTTTAATTTTATTTTTTATTTTTTTTCCTCTTGGGTTTGGGCTCATTCTTGCCCATTTTCCTTACTTTGGTTAAAATTCTACCTTTCATAATGGGCTTGGTCACATTTTCATGATTTTTGGGCTACCGGTCCAATTTCTATATCCTAGTCCAAGTCTATGTTTTATTTTTTTCCTTAGGCTATCCTATTGGCTTGCTAAAAATTCATGTGAAGTAGAAAAACTCTATATGAAGTGTCTATAGGTTAAAGCCCAATTACGGGTGGAGATACTAAACTTAGTAACTTTTGCTCTTAAATTAAGAAAAATTACTCTAATCCAATCTTCTTGAAATTTTAAGACCTTTACTTACTTCACAAAAATTTATCTTTCTTTACCTAAGAATTTCACCTTTCTTTGACATGTTTATTTCTAATATTTCCTCTTAGGTTTTCTTTCTTTACCTATTCCATTAATATTAGAACATTTCTATGCATATATGTAAGGTGAAGAATTTCTAAGGAAAAAAAATTACGGGATGTTACATCAGGTTCAGTCTAAAACTCAATTTAATCAAACCTTGTTCGAGTGAAAAAATAATCATCTACATTTGACAAACTTTTCAAATAACCTGTAAAGCATGACTTGGTCGGGTGTGGGTGACAATTGAATGCATTTTCACGTTAGAAGAAAGAAAGCAAATCTCGAACTTAACTATCACTATTGGGTCCAAAAATCAAATTTTACAATATTTTAAACCTAGATTAGAGATTGGTAAAAGGAATTACCATTCAAACAAGGAAATAAGCATTTTTTTAAGAATCTATTTACTTCAAATATGCTCCATCATGGCTGCTATAAACAACGGCGTAGCTAGTGGAAGGAGACAAGAAGACCAGGAGATTTTCTGCCATGGTTGCTGAGAATGTAGCTAGTGGAAGGAAACAAGAAGATAAGGAGATTTTTTTGTCATGCTAGATGCTAGCTCTCTCCTCTTCCATGGCTACAAAGGGAATAAATGGATAGGGGCGATGTAGAAAGGGGGAAAGAGGGTGATCAAGAGATGGAGAGAAAGGCTAAGGGTTTCAATAATCTCTGGTGTAACAACTCTATTTTTTTACATATATATATATATTTTAAAATTTTCATGAAGTCATTACCTGTTTACTTATAACTATTTAACTCATAATGTCATTCAATTAAATTAATCAAGCATAATTAAGGTTTATGGTATACCATTAATACTGATATAATTCTGAGTTCGTATACACATCAATAATTAACAACATCCGTACACAAATCAAACACATATATGTCTACATCTTATTCATCCATATTGACCAGTTTTAGGGATACGAGTGCTGGTGGTTGCACATTTACCAAGATCTTAGCCAACTCGACTCAACGTACGCTAAAAGCAGGTCATAGAGAATATTTACATATCTAGTCCTCTGAACATAATATAAAAATATAGTGAGAATTAAATTTCAGTAGGTTCAATAATAAATTATAATTATCATCAATATAGATCATCATGTTATGTTCATTTGTATAAATTATAGCAAATGTCTTAAGTCACATGAATGCACTTTATCTATGCATATGAAAATCATACAATAATGACATGTATGGCATAAATAACTATTTTCAAAATATCATATGATGGCTATCAACTTATTTTCATATCAAGCTACTCCAGTTAAGGTGAGTACTTTCTACTCTACAATACGAGATTTTCTTGCTCCGCCCGACATGGGACACTTTCTTTTTCTTTTCTCATTAACATAATCATAGCCGTAAGTAGAGTGTCCCCTACTAGTGCACCACATGAACTGTAACAACTCCATTTTTTTAAAATCCCATGAATTCATTACCTTTATTTAACTTATAATAACATTCAATTAACTTAACCAAACATAATTTAAGTTTACATATTATTAATTAACAACATCCGTGCACAAACCAAACACATATATATCTACATCTTATTCATCCATATTGACTAGTTCCGGGGATACAGGTGCGAGTGGTCGCACATTCACCAGGATCTTAGCCAACTCGATCATAAACACCTTATTAATTTATGGGATCTGCCCAACATAGAGTAACTCGATCCAATGTACACTAAGAGTCAGAGCCAAAGAAAAATTTGCAAAACTAGTTTTCTGAATATGATATGAAAATATAGTGAAAATTAAATCCTAATAGGTTTAACAATAAATCACAATTATCATCAATATAGATCATGTCAAGTTCATCTGTATAAGCTACAACAAATATCTTAGGTCACATGAATGCACTTTATCTATGCACATGAAAATCATACAGTAAAAACATGTATGACATGAATAACTACTTTTAGATTACCATATGATGACTATCAGTATTTTTTTCATATCAAGCTACTCCGGTCAGGGTGAGTATTTTCTACTATCTGGTACAGGCTTTTCTTACTCCGTCCGACATGGCACACTTTCTCTTTCTTTTCTCATTAACATAACCATAGCCATTGGTAGGGTATCCCTTACTGGTGCACCATACGGACCGCCATATGACCGTGTTTTTTTCTTTTCTTTTCTTTTCTCATTAATAGCCAAAAATATGATTTCAATAACAAGTATGTTCATTGTAACGCCCCCAATTTACGTTACGTAAAATAAACATTTTTTTTCCGCAATCGGATATTCTCCATAAAGATGTATAATTCAATTCTTCATCATGGAAATAGATACATATAGGTTCTCCCATACCTATACTATATACAGACTAAATCCAATAACATCAAAGTAACAGTAGAAGCATGGATCCTACTTGTAGCGTTCAGAGCATACTCTAGAATACAAACACAATATAATTCAAAAACCGTGAGCCTTGGAAGCAACATAGACTCACCCACAGAATATGTTACCTAACTGATTACCTATCTGCAAGATCAGACTCTGTATTCTTATCTAAAAAATGTGAAAATATCGTGTAGTGAGTTTGACAACTCAGTGAGCAAATAATTCCTTCTATGACCTCTTAGATCAGCATATGGATGTACTTATATTTTAAAATTTGTCATATAGAAAATACAGTTCAGAAGTACATTCATATGAGACCCGTATTTCAAATATTCTCAAATCAAAGGATATTCAGATATCCAAAACCATATGCAGCACGGTATAATCATGATACAAATGTCGTTATGCTCAGCTGTATAAACTATAGTAAAATAATAAGTTTTTGAGATAAAATTATAAACTTTTAAAATGACTTGCCTCATTCAGCGATCTGGTCAACTCAATTTAAAATGGCCTGTCTCATTCGGCGATCTGATCAATCCACACACTCATTTGCTATACGCATAGTGACCGATCGACTACAATCACAATAGTGATAAGGGAATGTGAGTCCATCACCCATCTGCCTCCTCACATTACCACTATCACTCGGTTGGAGCGGCCCTCCCTCGACTCACTCAAGCTAATAGGGCGTCCCCTATTCGATACCGTTATAAGCCATACAACCCGTCGATATTCATCCATGCATATAAATACATATATATTAATGCATATTCATCAAATGCAATGTAAAATTATTAAGCAACTCGTCATGAACTTTACGCTTGCCATTCAATCTCATTTATAATATAACATGCATCATTTTCACAAATATATATATATATATATATATATATATATATATATATATATATATATGGTTTTACAAATCAATGCATCGTGCACATAATATTCACTTTACTAAATAATGATAAATACATTTAGAACCACATATTCAATGAGTTTCAAAATCTATTTCTAAAATCATACTCTTCTTGAACTATGTGCCAGTTTGTAAGTATAACAAATATTTTAACATATTTAATAAACTTATAATAGCATAAATAATTTGTAAACAGAAACGATAATACATTTATAGTTCAAGAAGAGCATGGGGCAAGTCATAAAAAGAATTATCTACTCACAAGGTAGAGCTCCTGGTTGGACAGCCCTAAAATGTACTTTTTCAATCCGAATTTGACCAATTAAACCTTAAAAACGTGTCCAAATGATCCAAAAACTTAGAAAATGACTCCGTGAGCTTAGTCAACATTGGTTATTGTTCACAGCCGAAAAACACTATTCATCATCGGAAAACACTATTCACCGTCGGAAAATACTATTTATCGTTAGAAAATACTATTCACCAAGAACAGAAAGTTGTCAGATAGTTGAAAAATTTCATATCCTAAGGTTTATCTAGCTCATGAATCCATCTACGGTGTCAGATTTCCAATTTGAGATTTTTAAGTAAGAGTTTCAGAGTTTATCTTTTTTTGATATTTTCTACTTCATATCTACAGCGATTCAACGGCTGATTTGAAAAATTGATCGGTCAAAACCGTAGTATTCTTTGTCCTAAATCCAATGGTACCCTCAGTTTGAAGATCGAAAACCAATAAGTACTTCAAATCTAGAGAGAAAATTGAAGGTTACTATTTATCACTATTCACTCTCACTATTCATCAAATTTGCAATGCTCCTTCCTCGGTTTCTATCTCCGTTGTCTCCCCCTTCCCCTTTTCTCTTTTATTTATTTATTTTTAATAATAATAATAATTATTATTTAATAATTGAATAATAGGATTTTATTATATATATATATATATATATATATTCATATAAATACCGTTTTTCATCCTAAAATATCCCAAAAATTTCTAAAAATTTACATTCTCATAAAACTTTAGTCGAACTCTTAAATCATGATTTTTCTTGATAAAAATTTTAATAAAACAACTCTCAAAATAAATATCTTTATACATATTAAAAGAAAGAATATTTCTAAAAATAAAATAAAAAATTATTAGAGGCCAATATAATTATTTTAAGCAAAACAATAATTACTTCAATTAAAAGTATACTTACTTTTAGTAGAACATAATCCTTTTTAAACAAATAAAAAATATATTTGTTTATAACAAAACATTATTATTTTTAAAAAAAATTACGAGATGTTACATTCATTATACTCACGGACCGGCATGTGACTGCCATATGGTTCACCTTTCATAACCAAGGGTCTACCTTATCACAATTAGGATGTACTTGGTCGTTTTTTGTGGAAAAATAACTCATGTTCTTGTCTTCCACTCCCTTAGTCAAGATATGCATTGCAAAAGGATATTTGTATTTTGAGAAACATGTTAAAATATTCTTAAGACAAGGGACAAGGTCCCTTTCATTTAGGGATTCATTTTCTTTTTCTTTTGTTTTAATCAAGTATGATAGGTTTGCCTTTTTAGGTGACAAATTTTCAACCCTTGAATCTCTCTTGCTTGACTGAAATTATTTGTGTAGAATAAATATGTTTTGTCATAATGCTATGTATTATTACCCACTTGTTGAAATTATGAATATAAGATACAGATGTTTTGTCCTAAAGCCATGTATTATTACCTACTTGTTGAAATTATGAACGTAGGATATAGATGTTTTGTCTTAATGCCATGTGACCTAATCTTGATTAGTATTACACTACTATTTTCTCACATGATTCTTATTTTTCCTTCTTGGATTTGGGCTCATTCTTACCCATTCCCTTTACTTTGGCTGAAATTCTACCTTTCATAAAGGGTTTGGTCACATTTTCATGATTTTTGGGTTATCGATCCAACTTCTATATCTTAGTCCAAGTCTATGTTTTATTTCTTACTTGGGCTATCCAATTGGCTTGCTAGAAATTCATGTGAAGTGGAAAAATTCTATATGAAGTGTCCATAGGTGAAAGCCCAATTTATAAGTGGAGATGTTAAACTTAGTAACTCTAACTTTTAAATTCAGAAAAATTACCCTAATCCAATTTTCTTGAAATTTTAAGACCTTTACTTACTTCACAAAAAATTATCTGCTTTACTCAAGAATTTTGCCTCTCTTTAGTATGTTATTTCTAATTTTTCGGATTAAGTTTTCTCTCTTTACCTATTCCCTTAATGTTAGAAACATTTTCTATGCATACACATAAGGTGAAGAATTTCTAAGCATTATATTTCTTAGATATCTAAAAATTGTCTAATAAATTTTATTTTCTTAATTAATTATTTGTGTACTTTTATTAATAAAATAAATGAAATTTCGGTTATTACATTAAATATTTATGTACCTTTATTAATAAATGAAACAAAATTAGAGATGTTACATTTCTTTCCCCCTAAAAGAAATTTTGTTCTCAAAATTTCAGAAATTACCTATTGAGAATAATTGTGAAATTTCTTCCTTATGACTTCTTCCAACTCCCAAATTGCTTTTTTCGGAGTCAAACCTTCCCATAACACCTTAACCAAGGGAATGGTCTTATTCCTCAATTGCTTCATGTCGGTGTCCAATATAGATGCCGATACTAGCTAGTATGTCATGTTCTCCTTTATTTAGATTGGTTCATCCTGTATTACATGTGATGAATTTGGAAGATACTTTCGGAGCTGTGATACATGGAAAACATTATGCAGGTTGGACAAATTAGGTGGGAGGGCAACTTAATATGCTGATGTCCCCATTTTCTTCAAAATTTAGTATGATCTCAAAAATCGTAGACTTAACTTTCTGCTTTTGAGAGACCTACCAACTCTAGTAGTCGAGAAAAGTTTCAGAAATACATGGTATCCTTTCTCAAACTCCAGAGGTCTATGTCTCTTATCATAGAAACTCTTTTGTCGACTCTGAGCTGTAAGTATTTTGTCTCGTATCATCCTGATTTATTTAGTGATTTCTTGAACTAGATCAGGACCCAACAAGTTTTTTTCTCCTACCTCAAACCAACATAGTGGAGATCGACACTTCCTATTATATAAAGCTTCGTAGGGGACCATCTTAATATTGGAGTGATAACTATTATTATAAGCAAACTCCACTAAAGGTAGGTAATTATCCCATCCTTTACCTTGCTCTATCATATAGGCCCTTAACATATCTTATAAGGTTTGAATGGTCCGTTCTGTTTGCCCGTCAGTCTGAGGATGGTAGGCAGTATTGAACTGCAACTGGATTCCAAAAGCTTCCTGCAACGCTTTCCAAAACCTCGACGTGAACCTTAGATCTCTATAAAAAATGATATTTAACGGAATTCCATGTAGTCTAACTATTTCTTAAACGTACAACTGGGCTAATTTGTCCCGTGAAAAGTTAATTTTTATGGGCAAAAAGTGAGCAAATTTGGTTAATCTGTTAACTATTACCCAAATAGAGTCATGTCCAACTAAAGTCTTAGGTAAACCCACCACAATGTCCATAGAAATACTGTCTCATTTCTATTTAAAGATCTCAAGAGGTTGTAGAAATTCTGCTGGCTTTTGATGCTTTACCTTCTGATAAGTTAGACATTTTGCCACAAACTCTGCAATATCCTTTTTCATCCCTGGCTACCAATACATCATCTTTAAATCCTAGTGCATTTTAGTGGATCCAGGATGGACTATGTATTTACTCTTATACATTTCCTGCAGGATCTTAGTCTTCAACTCTTGTTCTTCAAGAACACATACCCTTCCTTGATACATGATTACTCCATCTTTTGAGACAAAAAAATCATCTTGATCATTATGATCCTGTAAGTATTGGTCGTGAACTTGAGCCTCTTTAATCTGGGCTCTAAGATCACACTTTATACTCAACCCATTGATGATTAGCTTCTTTGAGGTAAAAGTAGTGTCCAGCTTTAAATTTCGAAACTTTTCTAGCATCTGCATCTTATACACCATCATCTGACTTATATGGAGAGATTTTTGACTTAAGGCATCAGCTACAACATTCTCCTTTCTTGGATGATACTTTATCTCAAACTTGTAGTCATTGAGGAATTTTACCCATCTTCGTTGCCTCATATTTAACTTCTTCTGATCAAAAAGGTACTTAAGACTCTTATGATCACAGTATACTTCAAATGTCGCTCCGTATAAATAGTGTCACCAAATCATTAAGGCAAACATTGCCGCCGCCAATTCAAGATTATGGGTTGGATAGTTTCCTTCGTGGGGTCTTAGTTGCCTAGAAGTATAAGCAACCACTCTCTTGACTTGTATCAGCATACACCCTAACCCTTTTTTTGAAGCGTCACTATACACTTCAAAATGTCCTGTAAGGTCTGGAATAATTAAAATAGGAGGAGTGGTCAATTTTGTCTTAAGCTCCTGGAAACTAGCTTCACATTGATCAGTCTATTTGAAAGGACTTCTCTTCCTGGTCAATTTAGTCAATGGCAAGGCTATACGAGAGAAGTTTTATATAAACCTCTTATAGTATCCTACCAAACCCAAGAAACTTTTGACTTCTGTAACCGTCTTTGGTCTTTTCCACTAAATCACTACTTCCATCTTGCTAGAGTCTACGGCTACCCCTCTATTAGAGATGACATGTCAGAGAAACTTCACCTCTATCAATCAAAATCCATACTTCTCCAATTTGACATACAATTTTTTCTCTTTCAACACTTGCAGCATGATTTAGAGATGTTGTTCATGTTCTTTCTCACTCTTAGAGTATATCAAGATGTCATCAATGAACACTACCACAAATTGATCTAGGTAGGGTCAAAAAATGCAATTTATGTAGTCCATGAAAATTGCAGGTGCATTTGTCAACTCGAAGGGCATTACGAGAAACTCATAGTGCCCATACCTAGTCTTGAAAGCTGTTTTTGGTACATCCTGCTCTCTAATCCTAATCTGATGGTGTCCTGATCTTAAGTCAATTTTAGAAAAGATGGAGGCTCCCTTCAGTTGATCTAATAAATCATCTATCCTAGGGAGATGATACTTATTTTTGATAGTCACCTTATTCAGCTATCTGTAATCTATGCATATTCTGAAGCTCCCATCTTTCTTCTTAACAAACAATACAGGATCTCCCCAAGGTGATACACTTGGTCTAATGAATTGCTTGTTTAACAGTTTCTCCAACTATTTCTTGAGTTCCTGTAGTTCCTTCGAGGCCATTCTATAAGGTGTAATAAAGATAAGCCCTATCCCAGGTAGGAGATCCATAGAGAAATCTATCTCTCTCTTGGGAGGTAAACCTAGAATATCTAAGGGAAATACTTTAGGAAACTCGTTGGCTATTGGGATTTCATCAAACTTCGGTTCAACTTCTAGGTTTGATAAATACAAGAGAATGTATCCAAGTACTCCATTCTTCAACTCCCTATTGACTTGATTGGTATTAAGCATCAATAACTACATCTCCTCTTCTGAAGTAGGAGGTAGAAATTCAATGATCTTGTTGCAACAATTCAGCAAGACCTGACTTCTAGACATTCAGTCTAACTCTAGAATGACATCAATACCTTTTAAAGGTAGACAGACGAGGTCTACAGAAAAAAATTTCTTCTGAATAGTGACTTGACAGTCTTTACATACAGAGAAAGTTAAGATCCTTTCCCCTGTGGGAGTTACTACAGATAGCTCATAGGGGGTTTCAGAAATATGATACTAAAGCTCCCTAATACATTCTTTTGATATAAATGAATGACTAGCACCAAAGTCAAACAACACTATAAGAGCAAATTCATAGATATAGCATGTACCTTGAATTATTTTGAGGGATTGAGCTGCCACTTGGCCGCTCAAAATGAAAACCCTTCCTTTCATCTGAGGCTTCTATTTTGGCTGCTTCTCCAAGTTCTTTGCAAAATGACCCTTTTGTCCACAATTGAAGCAAACATCTGATCCTATGTAGCATGTTCGGTTACCATGCATACGTCCGCACTTGGTACACTTGACTGTGAAAAAGTTTTGTTGGAAAGGTCGGGGACTTGCAGTCATTGGCCTCTTGCCAATACCCTGTCCTTTTCCTCTAACATTTCTATTAGAGTTTTGTGGCCCGTTCTTCCTTTTCCAGAAGTTCCATCTTTGTTTCTCATCTGCCACTGCTCTTTAGCTCTTCTCTAGGAGTCTGCATTTATTTATCAGAGGTATAAACTCCCTAATCTCTATAACTACAAAAGTATTCCTTATCTTCGGATTCAATCCCACTTCAAACTTAACAGCCTTCCATACTTCATCGGGGTTAAATCGCAGGTAAGAGGAGAACTTAGACAACTCCTCAAAACTCGCAATATACTGGTCAACAATCATGCTGCCTTACCTAAGTTGGAGAAATTCGATTTCCTTCTCCGTTTGCATAGTACTTGGGAAGTACTTTTCCAGAAACGCTTCTTTGAACACCTGCCAGGTGATCTACCTTCCCTAGTGAGTTAAAAGTTCTTTAGTTTCACACCACCAGTATTGAGCTTCATCTTTCAACATATATGCAATGAAGATAACTTGCTGCTCCTCAGTACAACCCATCACTTTTAAGATTTTCTCTAGTTCTCTTATCCACCTTTCAGCTACAGTCAGGTCAAAGCTGCCTTGAAAACAAGGTGGTCTAGTCTTAAGGAACTCGGATATGCCGTTATCATTTCCAGCCATCCGGTTATTAGCACCATTCTTATCATTCGAGTTATTAGCATTTTGAAAGTATTGTAGAATATGGTCGGTGGTCGTGACTTGGTCTCAAATTGTCGTGGTTAGGTTATGCGAGGTTTCCTTTGCATTGTTTGCCGGATTTCTCCTCGATGGTGCCATTTTTTATTGTGGCAAAAACAAAGTTATGTTGCTATTGAGGTGATCAAGCCCAATAGTTAGTTTCAAAAATATTTAGCAGCAATCATAGCACCACCTTGGCATATAGATAAGAAAAACTAGTAATTTTATACCTATATGAAATTATTGATCCCCTACACAGCACAACCACAACATACTCAAGACACTATAAGATCGACTCAGATAACCACCCACCCACTGGCTATTTAGGGTCAACCTGCTCTGATACCAATTATGTAACAACTCCATCTTTTTTAAAGTCCCATGAAGTCATTACCTTTATTTAACTCATAATAACATTTAATTAATTTTACCAAACATAATTAAAGTTTACACATCATTAATTAACAACATCCGTATACAAACCAAAAACATATATGTCTACATCTTATTCATCCATATTGACTAGTTCCGGGGATACGGGTGCAGATGGTTACATTTTCACTGGAATCTTAGCCAACTCGACCATAAATACCTTATTAATTTTTGGGATTTGCCCGACATAGAGTAACTCGATCCAACATACACTAGGAGCTAGAGTTAAAGAAAAATTTGTAAAACTAGTTTTCTAAACATGATATGGAAATATAGTGAGAATTAAATCCCAATAGGTTCAACAATAAATCACAATTATCATCAATATAGATCATGTCATATTCATCTGTATAAGCTACAACAAATATCTTAGGTCACATAAATGCACCTTATCTATGCACATGAAAATCATATAGTAATAACATGTATAGCATGAATAACTACTTTTAGATTACTATATGATGACTATTAACTTATTTTCATATCAAGCTACCCTAGTTAAGGTGAGTACTTTCTACTCTCACATACGAGCTTTTCTCGCTTCGTTCGACATGGCACACTTTCTCTTTCTTTTCTCATTAACATAACCATAGCCGTTGGTGTAACGCCCCTAATTTATGTTACGTAAAATAAACAATTTATTTTTTAAAATGTAAGATAATCTCCATAAATATACATAATTCAATTCTTTATCATGGAAACAAATACATATAGGATCTCTCATGTATACACAATATACAGACCAAGTCTATAAACATTAGAGTACAACAGAAACAGGGATCCTACCTGTAGCGTTCAGAGCACTCTAGAATACAAATACAATATAATTCAAAGACCGTGAGTCTTGGAAGCAACGTAGACTCACCCAGAGAATATATCACCTATCTGTCGAATCAGACTCTGATATTCTTATCTGAAAAATGTGGAAATATCATGTAGTGCATTTGACAATTCAGTGAGCAAATAATTCCTCTTATGACCTCTTAGGTCAACATATGGATGTACTTATATTTTAAAATGTGTCACATAGAAAATACAGTTTAGAAGTACATTCATATGGGACCCGTATTTCAAATATTATCAAATCAAAGGATATTCAGATATCCAAAACCATATGCACCATGGTATGATCATTAAACAAATGTTGTTATGCTCAGCTGTATAAGTTATAGTAAAATATTATGATTTGAAGGTAAAATCATTACTTTTAATGCACCTGCCTCACTCGGCAATCTGGTCAATACAATGAAAATAACACATTTGCTATACGCATAGTGACCTTGACCCCAGTCACAATAAGTGATCAGGGAATGTGAGTACATCACCCTACTGCCCCCTCACATTACCACTGTCACAATGCAATAAAAATATTTGCTATACGCATAGTGACCTCGACCCTAGTCATAGTAAGTGATCAGGGAATGTGAGTACATCATCCTCCTGCCTCTTCACATTACCACTGTCACCCGGTTGGAGTGGCCCTCCCCCGGCTCACTTAGGGTAATAGGGCGTCCCCTATTCGGTACCGTCACAAGCCATACAACCAGCCGATATTCATCAATACATATATATACATGTAAAATATCAAGCAACTCGCCATGAGCTTTACGCTTGCCATTCAATCTCATTTATAATATGACATGCATCATTTTCACAAGTATATAGCTTTACAAATCAATGCATCGTGCACATAATATTCACTTTATCAAATAATAATAAATACATTTAGAACCACATATTCAATAAGTTCTAAAATTCATTTTTAAAACCATACTCTTCTTGAACTATGTGCCAATTCGTAAGTATAACAGATATTTGAACACATTTCAGAAACTTATAATCGTAAATAATTTATAATAAAAAACAATAATAAATTTATAATTCAAGAAGAGCATGGGGCAAGTCATTGAAAGAAGTATCTACTCACAGGGTAGGGCTCCTGATTGGACAGCCCTAAATTATACTTTTCCAAGTTGAATTTGACCAAACGTGTCCGGAGGGTCCAAACACTTAGGAAATGACCTCAGAATCTTGGTCAACGCTGGTCAACGCTCATGGTACTGTTCACCGCCGAAATCACTATTCATCACCGAAAATCACTATTCACCGCCACATAAAAAGTTACCAAATGACCAAAAGAAATACATATTCTAATGTTTATCTAACTTCTGAATCCATCTACGGTGTCAGATTTCTAATTTGAGGTCTCTATGTAACAACTCCATTTAAGTATCAATTTTGTTTTTAAAAAAATACTATGAAGTTATTACCTCGTTACAACTTAACTCAATATAACATTTATTTAATTTATACAATACAGAGTTCACATACATGTCATTAATCAAAACATATGTACAACATATCAAATACATAAAAATCTACATCTTATTTATTCTGGTTGACCAATTTCGGAGATACAGGTGCGGGTGGTTGCACATTCACCGGGATCTAAGCCAACTCGACTACAAACATTTTATTTGCTTCTGGGATCTGCCTAACATAAAGTACTCGATCCAACGTGCACTAAAAGCCAAAGCTATAGAAAAATCTGCATAACTAATTTTCTGAACATGATATGGAAATATAGTGAAAATTAAATCACAGTAAGTTCAACAATAAATCATCATCAATATGGCTCATCACGTCATGTTCAGTTGTATAAACTACAGAAAATATCTTTGGTCACATGAATGCATTATATCTATGTACATAAGAATCATACAGTAATGATATGTATAACAGAATCAACTATTTTTAGAATATCATATGATGGCTGTAACAACCTCTCTTTTTTTCCTTTATTATTATACAATATTGAGTTTACATACATGTCATTAATCAAAACAGACGTATAACATATCAAACACATAGATATTTACATCTTGTTTATTTTGGTTGACCAATTCCGGAGATACAGGTGCGGGTGGTTGCACCTTCACCGGGATCTGAGCCAACTCGACCACAAACATCTTATTTGATTCTGAAATCTGCCCAACATAAATAACTCGATCCAATGTGCACTAAAAACCAGAGCCTTAGAAACAAAAGCTGCATAAATAATTTTCTGAACATGATATGGAAATATAGTGAGAATTAAATCCCAGTAAATTCAACAATAAATTATCATCAGTAAAGCTCATCACGTCATGTTCAGCTGTATAAACTACAGAAAATATCTTTGGTCACATGAATGCATTATATCTATGCACATAAGAATCATACTGTAATGATATGTATGATATGATTAACTATTTTCAAAATATCATATGATGGCCATCAACTTATTCTCATTTCAAGCTACCCCAGTCAGGGTGAGTATCCTCTACTCTCCGGTACGGGCTTTTCTCGCTCCGTCCGACATGGCCCACTTTCTCTTTCTTTTCTCATTATCGTGATCATAACCGTTGGTAGGGCGTCCCCTACTGGTGCACCACACGGATTGCCATGTGACCGTGTTCATTTCTTTTCTTTTCACAATGTTAGCCAAAAATATGCTTTCAATAACAAGTATGTTCATCAAAATATAACTATTACCATAAATCATTGGTAATCATGCCATGAACATAACCATTTCAAATATCACTTTATAAAATATTTTCATGTCAAAATTTCACACTTAAGATGGTAAGAAGTTCATACAATGGCAATGGCTATGGCTATCTAGTCATTTATTAAGATTCATCTTCTTTTTTAAATACTAATTTTATTTCTTTATTTTCTTAATGCAGGTTTTCATCCTATCTAACCTTCTCTTACTAATCAGAGCATAACTCCCTCAATTTAACTCTGATGTAGGTGATCTTGGTGTCCATTTCAAGATAAAACAATTATCTAAAACTATTATGTTGAACATTGTAACGAAAAATTAAGAAACAAAGGTGATATTACTTCCTCAAAGTACAGGATAGTTCCTCTCAGATAGGTTCTGACCTTTACTGACTAATTAGACCATATCTCCCAAATTGGAACTCTAAATTGAGTTATTCCAGTTGGTAAAAATCCATGAGCCATATATCTATAATTGTTATGTTGGCGCGCTATTTTAATTCCCTATAGAATATTCCCAGAAATTAAAAAACTAAAACATTAATAACATACTCTTCCCTGAATAAACATTTTCTGACCTCTGCTTACTAATCGGATCATATCTACCTCATATGAACTCCAAATTGCATAATTCCAGTGGGTATATTTCCATGAGACATAGATATATAACGTTCATGTTAACTATTTATTTTAATTCTATACAGATAATTCCCAGAAATTAAAATACAAAAGTTGTCCTAACATAATCTTCCCTGATGAACCATTTTCTGACCTTGGCTTACTAATCAGACCATATCTACCACATGTAGACTCCAAATTGAATGATTCCAGTGGCTAAAAATCCATGACACACATATCTTTAATTCTTATGTTAACCATTTATTTTAATTACCTACCAATAATTCCCAGAAATTAAATTACCGAAGCTATCCTAACATATTCTTCCCTGATGATTCATTTTCTGACCTTTGACTACTAATCAGACCATAGCTACCTTATATGGACTCCAAATGGAATGATTCCAGTGGGTGAAAATCCGTGACACACATATCTTTAATTCTTATGTTAACCATTTATTTTAATTCTCTACCAATAATTTCCAAAAATTAAATTACCAAAACTATCCTAACATATTCTTCCCTGATGATTCATTTTCTGACCTTTGACTACTAATCAGACCATAGCTACCTCATATGGACTCCAAATGGAATGATTCCAGTGGGTGAAAATCCATGACACACATATCTTTAATTCTTATGTTAACCATTTATTTTAATTACCTACCAATAATTCCCAGAAATTAAATTACCAAAGCTATCCTAACATATTCTTCCCTGATGATTCATTTTCTGACCTTTGACTACTAATCAGACTATAGCTACCGCATATGGACTCCAAATGGAATGATTCCAGTGGGTGAAAATCCGTGACACACATATCTTTAATTCTTATGTTAACCATTTATTTTAATTCCTTATAGATTGTTCCCAGAAATTAAAATACCGAAGCTTAAAATTATGCCAACCATAGCCATACCCATGCAGAACTATCTACACCAACATAAGTATTCAAACATACATCGCATGCAAGATCAATATGTAACATGATATAGCAACATCCATGACCAATCATCAAAGTTCTAAGATCAAAATCTCATATAAATATTATGAGTTTCAAAGGTTTTCTTCAAAAAGAAATATTGCTAAACTTACTTGGAGCACTTAGTCCCCTAGACTTCTCCTTCCTCTTTCTTCCTTTCTTCCTCTCCTTTCCTCATACTACCTTGCTTCTATTTTTGCTCTCCCTCACTTGGACGAAATTTTAATGTTGTAAGGGTGGGTTTTCTTATATAGACCACCAAATAATTCATCTTTCATGATCATGGGTCTACCTTATCACAATTAGAATACACTTTGTTGAATTTTTGGAAAACAAACAACTTATGTTCTTGTCTTCCTCTTCCTTAGTCAAGATATGCATAGAAAAAGGAGATTTATATTTTGAAAATTATGATGATATGTTCTTAAGATATGGGGCAAGATCCCTTTGATTTAGGGATTCGTTTCCTTTTTCTTTTGTCTTAATCAAGTATGATAGATTTGCCTTTTTAATTGGCAAATTTCTAGCCCTTGAATTTTCCTTACTTAACTAAAATTATTTGTGTAGGATAATGATGTTTTGTCATAATGCTATGTATTATTACCCACTTGCTAAAGTTATGAATGTAGGATATAGATATTTTTGTCCTGAAGCCTTGTATTATTATGCCACTTGCCAAAATGATGAATGTAGAATCACACCACTTGCAAAATTTTTGTCTTAATGCCATGTCACTTAATCTTGATTACACCAATATTTCATCACTTTAATTTTATTTTTATTTTTATTTTTCCTCTTGGGTTTGGGCTCATTCTTGCCCATTTTCCTTACTTTGGTTAAAATTCTACCTTTCATAATGGGCTTGGTCACATTTTCATGATTTTTGGGCTACCGGTCCAATTTCTATATCCTAGTCCAAATCTATGTTTTATTTCTTCCTTGGGCTATCCTATTGGCTTGCTAAAAATTCATGTGAAATAGAAAAACTCTATATGAAGTGTCTATAGGTTAAAGCCCAATTACGGGTGGAGATACTAAACTTAGTAACTTTTGCTCTGAAATTAAGAAAAATTACCCTAATCCGATCTTCTTAAAATTTTAAGACCTTTACTTAATTCAAAAAAATTTATCTTTATTTACCTAAGAATTTCACCTTTCTTTAACATGTTTATTTCTAATATTTCCTCTTAGGTTTTCTTTTTTTACCTATTCCATTAATATTAGAACATTTCTATGCATATATGTAAGGTGAAGAATTTCTAAGGAAAATATCTAAAAAGTTACGGGATGTTACAATGGCCATCATCTTATTCTCATTTCAAGCTACCCCGGTCAGGGTGAGTATCCTTTACTCTCCGGTACGGACTTTTCTCGCTCCGTTCGACATGGCACACTTTCTCATTCTTTTCTCATAATCATAATCATAACCGTTGGTAGGGCGTCCCCTACTGGTGCACCACACGGATTGCCATGTTACCGTGTTCATTTATTTTCTTTTCACAATGATAGCCAAAAATATGCTTTCAATAACAAGTATGTTCATCAAAATATAACTATTACCATAAATCATTAGTAATCATGCCATGAACATAACCATTTCAAATATCACTTTATAAAATATTTCCATGTCAGAATTTTACACTTAAGATGGTAAGAAGTTCATACAATGGCAATGACTATGACATATACTAGTCATTTATTATTTTTATTTATAAGATTCGTCTTCTTTTTTAAATATTAATTTTATTTCTTTATTTTCTTGATCCAAGTTTTCATCATATCTAACCTTCTCTTACTAATCAGAACATAACTCCCTCAATTGAACTCCGATGTAGGTGGTCTTGGTGTCAATTTCAAGATAAAACAATTATCTAAAACTATTATGTCGAACATTGTAGCGAAATATTAAGAAATCAAGGTGATATTACTCCCTCAATGTACAGGTTATTTCTTCTCGGATAGGTTCTGACCTCTACCTACTAATCGGACCATATCTACCTCATATGGACTCCAACTTGAGTGATTCCAGTGGCTAAAAATCCGTGACACACATATATATAAAATTCTTATGTTAACCATTTATTTAATGCCATATAGATAATTTTCAGAAATTAAAATACAGAAGCTATCCTAACATATTCTTCCCTGATGAATCATTTTCTGACCTTTGACTACTAATAAGCTCATATCTTCCTCATATGGACTCCAAATTGAATGATTCTAGTGGAAAAAAATCTGTGACACACATAGCTATAATTCTTATGTCAACCATTTATTTTAATTCCATACAGATAATTCGCAGATATTAAAATACAGAAGCTATCCTAACATATTCTTCCCTGATGAACCATTTTTTGATCTTTGACTACTAATCAGCTCATATCTTCCTCCTATGGACTCCAAATTGAATGATTCCAGTGGCTAAAACTCCGTGACACACATAGCTATAATTCTTATGTTAACCATTTATTTTAATTCCATACAGATAATTTTCAGAAATTAAAACACAGAAACTATCCTAACATATTCTTCCCTGATGAACCATTTTCTGACATTTGCTTACTAATCGACCCTTATCTACCTCATATGGACTCCAAATTAAATGATTCCTGTGGCCAAAAATCCGAGACACATATATCTTTAATTCTTATGTTAACCATTTATTTTAATTCCCTACAAATAATTTCTAGAAATTAAAACACAGAATCTAAAAATTTTGCCACCCATAGCCATACCTATGCAGAACTTTCTATACCAGTCTAAGTAATCAAACATACATCACATGCGAGATCAATATGTGACATGATATAGCAACATCATGACCAATCATCAAAGTTCTAAGATCAAAATCTCATATAAATATTATAAGTTTCAAAAGTTTTCTTCAAAAAGAAATATTGTTAAACTTACCCGGAGCACTTATTCCCCTAGACTTCTCCTTCCTCTTTCTTCCTTTCTTCCTCTCCTTTTCTCACTCTACCTTGCTTCTATTTTTCCTCTCCCTCACTTGGACAAAATTATAATGTTGTAAGGGTGGGTTTTCTTATATAGACCATCAAATAATTCACCTTTCATAATCATGGGTCTACCTTATCACAACTAGATTACACTTGGTTGAATTTTTGGAAAACAAACAACTTATGTTCTTGTCTTCCTCTTCCTTAGTCAAGATATGCATAGGAAAATGAGATTTGTATTTTGAAAATTATGATAATATGTTCTTAAGATATGGGACAAGGTCCCTTTGATTTAGGGATTCATTTCCATTTTCTTTTGTCTTAAACAAGTATGATAGGTTTGCCTTTTTAGGTGACAAATTTCTAGCCCTTGAATCTCCATTATTTGGTTGATATTATTTGTGTGGGATAGGAATGTTTTGTCCTAATGCCATGTATTATCATACCACTTGCTAAAATTATGAGTGTAGGATATAGATGTTTTTGTCCTAAAGCCTTGTATTATCATGCCACTTGCCAAAATTATGAATGTAGAATCACACCACTTGCTAAATTTTTGTCTTAATGCCTTGTAACATAATCTTTATTATTATTACATTATTATATCATCACCTAATTTATTTTATTTTATTTTTCCTCTTGGATTTGGGCTTATTCCTACCCATTTTTTTTTTGCTTTGGATAAAATTATACCTTTCTTGGAGGGCTTTGTCACATTTTCATAATTGTTGGGCTATTGGTCCAATTACTATATCTTAGTCCAAGTCTATGTTTTATTTCTTACTTAAGTTATCCAATGGGCTTGCTAGAAACTTATGTGAAGTGGAAAAACTCTATATAAAGTGTCCACAGGTAAAAGCCTAATGTATGGGTAAAGATTTTAAACTTAATAACTCTAGTTCTTGAATTAGAACAAATTACCCTAATCCAATGTTCTTGAAATTTTATGACCTTTACTTGTTTCTAAAAATTTGTATTCCTTATCGAATAATTTTGCATCTCTTTAGTATGTTATTTCTAATTGTTTTTTTTATTAGGTTTTCCCGCTTTATTTGTTCTCTTAATATTAGAAATATTTTTTATGCATATACATAAGGTAAAGAATTTCTAAGGATTATATTTCCTTAGATATCTAAAATATTGTCTAATAAATTTTATTTCCTTAATTAAATATTTATGTACTTTTATCAATAAAAAAACGAAATTAGGGATGTTACACTCTAAGTAAGAGTTTCAGAATTTACCTTTTACCAAGATTTTCTACTTCAGATCTACGGCGATACAACGGCTGATTTGAAAAATTGATCAGTCAAAATTGTAGTACTCTTCGTCCTGAATCCAATAGCACATTTAATTTTGAGATCAGAAGCCAATCGGTACTCTAAATCAAGAAAAAATGTTGGAGGTTACTATTCATGCACTATTCATTCACTATGCATCTTTCTCGATTTCTCCCAAAAATTTTTGGCCTTCGTCCTCATTTCCCCCTTCCCCTTGTATTTCTTTTTTATTATTATTATAATAATAATAGTAATTATTTAATAATTAATATTAAGATATTCTTTTATATAAATTTATATAAATTCCGTTTTTCATCCTAAAATATTTCAAAAATTTCTAAAAATTTACATTCTCATAAAACTCTGGTTAAACTCTTAAATCATGATTTTTCTTGATAAAAATCACAATAAAAAAAATCTCAAAATAAATATCTTTATTCATATTAAAAGAAAGAATATTTCTAAAAATACAACAAAAATTCATTAGAGACAAATATAATTATTGTAACCAAAACATAAATCATTTTAATTAAAAATATACTAGCTTTTAGCAAAACATAATCATTTTTAAACAAATAAAAATATATTTGTTCATAGCAAAACATTATCATTTAAAAATAAATTTACGGGATCTTACATTCTTCCTCCCTTAAGAAATTCAGTCCCCGAATTTCAATTCATTTTATCACAAATAGGGAATGAAGTCAAGGCATAAATTACAATTATTAACCTCATTACTCAAGCTATTGAGAGTATCTCTTTTGTATATTATCTTTACTCTCTAATCTAGTAGCACCTTTAGTTTTGAGATCAGAAGCCAATCGGTACTCCAGATCGAGAGAAAATGTTGGAGGTTACTATTCACGCACTATTCATTCACTATGCATCTTTCTCGATTTCTCCTAAACATTTTTGGCCTCCGTACTCATTTCCCCCTTCCCCTTTTATTTCTTTTTTTTTTTATTATTATAATAATAGTAATTATTTAATAATTAATATTAAGATATTCTTTTATATAAATTTATATAAATTTCGTTTTTCATCCTAAAATATTTCAAAAATTTCTAAAAATTTACATTCTTATAAATCTCTGGTTAAACTCTTAAATCATGATTTTTCTTGATAAAAATCCCAATAAAAAAATCTCAAAATAAATATCTTTATTCATATTAAAAGAAAGAATATTTCTAAAAATACAACAAAAATTCATTAGAGGCAAATATAATTATTGTAACCAAAACATAAATCATTTTAATTAAAAATATACTTGCTTTTAGCAAAACATAATCATTTTTAAACAAATAAAAATATATTTGTTCATAGCAAAACATTAACATTTAAAAATAAAATTACGGGATATTACATTCTTCCCCCCTTAAAAAATTCGGTCCCCGAATTTCAATTCATTCTATCACAAATAGGGAATGAAGTCAAGGCATAAATTACAATTATTAACCTCATTACTTAAACTATTGAGAGTATCTCTTTTGTATATTATCTTTACTCTCTAATCCAGTAGCACTTTTAGTTTTGAGATCAGAAGCCAATCGGTACTCTAGATCGAGAGAAAATGTTGGAGGTTACTATTTATGCACTATTCATTCTCTATGCATCTTTCTCGATTTCTCCCGAAATTTTTTGGCCTCCGTACTCATTTCCCCCTTCCCCTTTTATTTGTTTTTATTATTATTATAATAATAATAATAGTAATTATTTAATAATTAATATTAAGATATTCTTTTATATAAATTTATATAAATTCCGTTTTTCATCCTAAAATATTTCAAAAATTTCTAAAAATTTACATTCTCAAAAATCTCTGGTTAAACTCTTAAATCATGATTTTTCTTGATAAAAATCCCAATAAAACAAATCTCAAAATAAATATCTTTATTCATATTAAAAGAAAGAATATTTCTAAAAATACAACAAAAATTCATTAGAGGCAAATATAATTATTGTAACCAAAATATAAATCATTTTAATTAAAAATATACTTGCTTTTAGCAAAACATAATCATTTTTAAACAAATAAAAATATATTTGTTCATAGCAAAACATTATCATTTAAAAATAAAATTACGGGATATTATATTCTTCCCCCCTTGAAAAATTCGGTCCCCGAATTTCAATTCATTCTATCACAAATAGGGAATGAAGTCAAAGCATAAATTACAATTATTAACCTCATTACTTAAGCTATTGAGAGTATCTCCTTTGTATATTATCTTTACTCTCTAATTCAGTAGCACCTTTAGTTTTGAGATTAGAAGCCAATCGGTACTCCGGATCGAGAGAAAATGTTGGAGATTACTATTCACGTACTATTCATTTACTATGCATCTTTCTCGATTTCTCTCAAAAATTTTTGGCCTCCGTACTCATTTCCCCCTTCCCTTTTTATTTCTTTTTTTATTATTATAATAATAATAATAGTAATTATTTAATAATTAATATTAAGATATTCTTTTATATAAATTTATATAAATTCCGTTTTTCATCCTAAAATATTTCAAAAATTTCTAAAAATTTACATTCTCATAAATCTCTGGTTAAACTCTTAAATCATGATTTTTCTTAATAAAAATACCAATAAAACAAATCTCAAAATAAATATCTTTATTCATATTAAAAGAAAGAATATTTCTAAAAATACAACAAAAATTCATTAGAGGCAAATATAATTATTGTAACCAAAACATAAATCATTTTAATTAAAAATATACTTGCTTTTAGCAAAACATAATCATTTTTAAACAAATAAAAATATATTTATTTATAGCAAAACATTATCATTTAAAAATAAAATTACGGGATATTACATTCTTCCTCCCTTAAGAAATTCGGTCCTTGAATTTCAATTCATTCTATCCCTAATAGGGAATGAAGTCAAGGCATAAATTACAATTATTAACCTCATTACTCATGCTATTGAGAGTATCTCCTTTGTATATTATCTTTACTCTCTAATCCAGTAGCACCTTTAGTTTTGAGATCAGAAGCCAATCGGTACTCCAGATCGAGAGAAAATGTTAGAGGTTACTATTCAGGCACTATTCATTCACTATGCATCTTTCTCGATTTCTCCCGAAAATTTTTGGCCTCCGTACTCATTTCCCCCTTCCCCTTTTATTTCTTTTATTATTATTATAATACTAATAATGGTAATTATTTAATAATTAATATTAAGATTTTCTTTTATATAAATTTATATAAATTCTATTTTTCATCCTAAAATATTTCAAAAATTTCTAAAAATTTACATTCTCATAAACCTCAGGTTAAACTCTTAAATCATGATTTTTCTTGATAAAAATCGTAATAAAACAAATCTCAAAATAAATATCTTTATTCATATTAAAAGAAAGAATATTTCTAAAAATACAACAAAAATTCATTAGAGGCAAATATAATTATCGTAACCAAAACATAAATCATTTTAATTAAAAATATACTTGCTTTTAGCAAAACATAATCATTTTTAAACAAATAAAAATATATTTGTTCATAGCAAAACATTATCATTTAAAAATAAAATTACGGGATATTACAGTTAGTAGGGCGTCCCCTACTGGTACACTACACGTACCGTGTAACAACTCCATTTATGTAATTTTTTTTTTTAAATACCATGAAGTTATTACCTCGTTACAACTTAACTCAATATAACATTTATTTAATTTATACAATACTGAGTTTCCATACACACTATTATTTTACAAACTACAAACCATTATTTTACAAACATTTGTAAAAAGATACATATTAGTTCTAATCATCTATATCGACTACTTCCGGGGACACTGGTTCGGGTGGCACGTCCACCGGAATCTCAGTTACATCTACGACAGTTACATCAGAAATAACTGGAAGTTGCCCAAGGTAGGGCACCTCGATCCAACGTACAGAGATAATAAGTGTCATAGAGAATATCTGCATATTTATTCTTCTGAACATGATATGGAAATATAGTGAGAATTAAATCCCAGTAAGTTCAACAATAAATCATAATTTACCATCAATATAGTTCATCACGTCATGTTCAGCTGTATAAACTACAGAAAATATCTTTAGGTCACATGAATGCACTTTATCATGCACATGAAAATTATACAGTTATGACATGTATGGCATGAATAACTATTTTTCGAATTTCATATGATGGCTATCCACTTATTCTTACTTCAAGCTACCCCGGTCAGGGTGAGTATTCTCTACTTTTCGGTACGGGCTTATCTCGCTCCGTCCGACATGGCACACTTTCTCTTTCTTTTCTTATTAACATGATCATAACCGTTGGTAGGGCGTCCCCTACTGGTGCACCACACAGATTGCCATGTGACCGTGCTTATTTCTTTTCTTTTCACAATGATAGCCAAAAATATGCTTTCAATAACAAGTATGTTCATCCAAATATAACTATTACCATAAATCATTGGTAATCATGCCATGAACATAACCATTTCAAATATCACTTTATAAAACATTTCCATGTCAAAATTCCATACTAATACCTTAGTAACTGGATAGTAATTGTAGTCTGTAAACAGCGCACCAGAAAAGTTCCCAGGAAAGAGAGGTGGGTCACTAATGGACACGCTTAAGTACCATTTCTTTCCTTGCCAGAGCTTTCCTTAGACATGCACTTTTCACAAATCACAATTTTGTTTTCCAGTAACTAGAATAATTCTTTTCTGATGTGAAAATACTGCAACCACGGAGCATACTAAGATTTTTCAAATAAAAACCGGCACTTTCAAAACTTCTTGTAAATTTATATGAGTACTAGGGTAAATTCCATGTTAAAAATTACACACTTAAAATGGTAGTAAGTTCATGCAATGGCAATGGCTATGGCTATACTAGTCATTTATTAAGATTCATCTTCTTTTTTAAATACTAATTTTATTTCTTTATTTTCTTGATGCAGGTTTTCATCCTATCTAACCTTCTCTTACTAATCAGAGCATAACTCCCTCAATTTAACTCTGATGTAGGTGATCTTGGTGTCTATTTCAAGATAAAACAATTATCTAAAACTATTATGTTGAACATTGTAGCGAAAAATTAAGAAACAAAGGTGATATTACTCCATCAAAGTACATGATAGTTCCTCTCGGATAGGTTCTGACCTTTACTGACTAATTAGACCATATCTCCCAAATTGGAACTCCAAATTGCGTTATTCCAGTTGGTAAAAATCCATGAGCCATATATCTATAATTGTTATGTTGGCGCGCTATTTTAATTCCCTACAGAATATTCCCAGAAATTCAAAAACTAAAGCATTAATAACATACTCTTCCCTGAATAAACATTTTCTGACCTCTGCTTACTAATTGGCCCATATCTACCACATGTGAACTCCAAATGGAATGATTCCAGTGGCTAAAAATCCATGACACACATATCTTTAATTCTTATGTTGACCATTTATTTTAATTCCCTACCAATAATTCCCAGAAATTAAATTACCGAAGCTATCCTAACATATTCTTCCCTGATGATTCATTTTCTGACCTTTGACTACTAATCAGACCATAGCTACCTCATATGGACTCCAAATGGAATGATTCCAGTGGCTAAAAATCCATGACACATTTATCTTTAATTCTTATGTTAACCATTTATTTTAATTCCCTACCAATAATTCCCAGAAATTAAATTACCGAAGCTATCCTAACATATTCTTCCCTGATGATTCATTTTCTGACCTTTGACTACTAATCAGACCATATCTACCTCATATGGACTCCAAATGGAATGATTCCAGTGGCTAAAAATCCGGGACACATATATCTTTAATTCTTATGTTAACAATTTATTTTAATTCCTTATAGATTGTTCCCAGAAATTAAAATACCGAAACTTAAAATTCTGCCACCCATAGCCATAACCATGCAGAACTATCTACACCAACCTAAGTATTCAAACATACATCACATGCAAGATCAATATGTAACATGATATAGCAACATCATGACCAATCATAAAAGTTCTAAGATCAAAATCTCATATAAATATTATAAGTTTCAAAAGTTTTCTTCAAAAAGAAATATTGTTAAACTTACCTTTAGCTTTCTAAACTTCTCCTTCTTCTTCCTTCCTTTCTTCTTCTCTCTTCTCTCCTTTCCTCACTCTACCTTGCTTCTATTTCTCTCTCTTTCTCACTTGGACGAAATTAAAGTGTTGTAAGGGTGGGTTCTCTTATATAGACCACCAAATAATTCACCTTTCATGATCATGGATCTACCTTATCACAATTAAGATACACTTTGTTGAATTTTTGGAAAACAAACAACTTATGTTCTTGTCTTCCTCTTCCTTAGTCAAGATATGCATAGGAAAAGGAGATTTGTATTTTGAAAATTATGATGATATGTTCTTAAGATAAGGGACAAGGTCCCTTTGATTTAGGGATTCATTTAATTTTTCTTTTGTCTTAATCAATTATGATAGGTTGCCTTTTTAAGTGGCAAATTTCTAGCCCTTCAATCTCCATTATTTGGTTGATATTATTTGTGTGGGCTATGAATGTTTTGTCCTAATACCATGTATTATCATACCACTTGCTAAAATTATGAGTGAAGGATATAGATGTTTTTGTCCTAAAGCCTTGTATTATCATGCCACTTGCCTAAATGATGAATGTAGAATCACACCACTTGCTAAATTTTTGTCTTAATGCCATGTAACCTAATCTTTATTCTTATTATTATATCATCATCTAATTTATTTTATTTTATTTTTCCTCTTGGATTTGGGCTTATTCTTACCCATTATGGGCTTGTCCTACCCATTTTCTTTGCTTTGGATAAAATTCTTCCTTTCTTGGTGGGCTTGGTCACATTTTCATAATTTTTGGGCTATTGGTGAAATTACTATATCCTAGTCCAAGTCTATGTTTAATTTCTTGTTTAGGTTATCCAATGGGCTTGCTAGAAACTTATGTGAAGTGGAAAAACTCTATATGAAGTGTCCATAGGTAAAAGCCCAATGTATGGGTAAAGATTTTAAACTTAGTAACTATAGTTCTTGAATTAGGAAAAATTACCCTAATTCAATGTTCTTTGAAATTTTAAGACCTTTACTTCTTTCTAAAAATTTATCTTCCTTATCCAAGAATTTTGCATCTCTTTAGTATGTTATTTCTAATTTCTTTCCTATTAGATTTTCCTTCTTTATTTGTTCTCTTAATGTTAGAAACATTTTCTATGCATATACATAAGGTGAAGAATTTCTAAGGATTATATTTCCTTAGATATCTAAAATATTGTCTAATAAATTTTATTTCCTTAATTAAATTTTTTATGTACCTTTATCAATAAAAGAAACGAAATTAAGGATGTTACATTTCTCTCCCCCTAAAAGAAATTTTGTCCTCAAAATTTCAGAAATTACCTTATAAGAACAATTGCGGATATTTCTTCCTCATGACTTCTTCCAGCTCCCAAGTTGCTTCTTCCGGAGTCAAACCTTCCCATAACACCTTAACTAGGGGAATGGTTTTATTTCTCAGTTGCTTCACGTCAGTGTCCAATATGGATGCAGGTACTAGCTGGTATGTCATGTTCTCCTTTATTTGGATTGGTTCATCCAGTATTATATGTGATGAATCTGAAAGATACTTCCGCAGCTGTGATACGTGGAAAACATTATGCAGGTTGGACAAATTAGGTGGGAGAGCAACTTGATATGCTGATGTCCCAACTTTCTTTAGAATTTGGTAGGGTCCTAAAAATCGCGGACTTAGCTTTCTTGTTTTGAGAGACCTACCAACTCCAGTAGTCGGGGAAAGTTTCAGAAATACATGGTCTCCTTCCTCAAACTCTAGAGGTCTATGTCTCTTATCGTAGTAACTCTTTTGCCGACTCTGAGCTGTAAGTATTTTGTTTCGTATCATCCTGATTTGTTCAGTGGTTTGTTGAACTAAATCAGGACCTAACAAGTTCTTTTCTCCTACCTCGAACCAACATAGTGGAGATCGGCACTTTCTACCGTATAAAGCTTCATAGGGGGCCATCTTAATGCTAGAGTGATAGCTATTATTATAAGCAAACTCTACTAAAGGTAGGTACTTATCCCATCCTTTACCTTGCTCTATCACACAGGCCCTCAACATATCTTCTAGGGTTTGAATGGTTCGTTCTGTCTGCCCGTCAGTTTGAGGATGGTAGGCAGTACTGAACCGCAATTGAGTACCAAAAGCTTCTTGCAATGCCTTCCAAAACCTCGACGTGAACCTCGGATCTCTATCAGAAACAATATTTAAGGGAATCCCATGGAGTCTAACTATTTCCTGAACGTACAATTGGGCCAATTTATCTAGTGAAAAGTTTATTTTTATGGGCAAAAAGTGAGCAGATTTGGTTAATCTGTCAACTATTACCCAGATAGAGTCATGTCCCACTGAGGTCTTAGGTAAACCTACAACAAAGTCCATCGAAATACTATCCCATTTCCATTTAGGGATCTCAAGAGGTTGTAGAAATCCCGCTGGCTTTTGATGCTCCACCTTCACCTTTTGACAAATGAGACATTTCGCCACAAACTCAGCAATGTCATTTTTCATCCCTGGCCACCAATACATCCTTTTTAAATCTTGGTACATTTTAGTGCATCCAGGATGGATTGTGTATTTACTTTGATGCGCTTCCTGCAGTATCTTAGTCCTCAACTCTTGTTCTTGAGGGACACAAATCCTTCCCTGATACATGATTGCTCCATCTTCCATTACAGAAAAATTACCTTGGTCTTTATGATCTTGTAAGTATTGATCGTGAGCTTGAGCTTCTTTGATCTGGGCTCTAAGGTTAGACCCTATACTTAAACCATTAATGACTAGATTCTTTGGAGTAAGAGTAGTGGCTAGCTTCAAATTTCGAAACTCCTCTAGCATCTGCATCTCATACACCATCATCTGACCCATATGCAGAGATTTTCGACTCAAGGCATCTGCTACAACATTCGCCTTTCCGGGATGATACTTTATCTCAAACTTGTAGTCATTGAGGAATTCTACCCATCTTCGTTGCCTCATATTTAACTCCTTCTGATCAAAGAGGTATTTAAGACTCTTATGATCACAATATACTTCAAAGGTTGCCCCGTACAAATAGTGTCGCCAAATCTTTAAGGCAAACACTACTGCCGCTAATTCAAGATCATGGGTTGGATAGTTTCCTTCGTGGGGTCTTAGTTGTCTAGAGGCGTAAGCAACTACTCTCTTGTCTTGCATTAACACACACCCTAGCCCTTTCTTTGAAGCATCACTATACACTTCAAAATGTCCTGTGGGGTCTGGAATAATTAAAACAGGAGGAGTGGTCAGTTTTGTCTTCAGCTCCTGAAAACTAGCATCACATTGATCAGTCCATTTGAAAGGACTTCCCTTCCTGGTCAATTTAGTCAATGGCAAGGCTATACGAGAGAAGTTTTGTATAAATCTCCTGTAGTATCCTGCCAAACCAAGGAAACTTCTGATTTCCGTAACCGTCTTTGGTGTCTCCCACTTAATCACTGCTTCCGTCTTGCTAGGATCTACGGCTACCCCTCTATTAGAGATGACATGTCCGAGAAACTTCACCTCTGACAGCCAAAATTCACACTTCTCCAATTTAGCATATAACTTTTTCTCTTTCAGCACTTGCAGCACGATTCGGAGATGTTGTTCATGTTCTTTCTTACTCTTAGAATATATCAAGATGTCATCAATGAACACTACAACAAATTGATCTAGGTAGGGTCGAAAAATGCGATTCATGTAATCCATGAAAATTGCAGGTGCATTCGTTAACCCGAAGGGCATTACGAGAAACTCATAGTGCTCATACCTAGTCCTGAAGGCAGTTTTTGGTACGTCCTCCTCCTTAATCCTAATCTGATGATATCCTGACCGCAAGTCAATTTTAGAAAAGATGGAGGCTCCCTTTAATTGATCCAATAAGTCATCTATCCTAGGGAGAGGATACTTATTTTTGATAGTCACCTTATTCAGCTGTCTGTAATCTATGCATAGTCTCAAACTCCCGTCTTTCTTCTTAACAAACAATACAGGAGCTCCCCAAGGTGATACACTCGGTCTAATGAATTGCTTGTCTAATAGTTCCTCCAACTGCTTCTTTAGTTCTTGTAGTTCCTTCGAGGCCATTCGATATGGTGCAATAGAGATAGGCCCTGTCCCAGGTAGGAGATCAATAGAGAACTCTATCTCTCTCTTGGGAGGTAAGCCTGGAATATCTGATGGAAACACTTCAGGAAACTCGTTGGCTATTGGAATTTCATCAAGTTTCGATTCGACTTCTAGGTTTGATAAATACAAGAGAATGTATCCAAGTACTCCATTCTTCAACTCCCTATTAACTTGATTGACATTTAACATCAATAACTGGACCTCCTCTTTCGGAGTAGAAGGTAGAAATTCAACGGTCTTGTTACAACAATTCAACAAGACTCGATTTCTAGACATCCAGTCTAACCCTAGAATGACCTCAATACCTCTTAAAGGTAAACTGACGAGGTCTACAGAAAAAGTTTTCTCCTGGATGGTGACTTGACAGTCCTTACATACAGAGGAAGTTAATACCCGTTCCCCTGTAGGGGTTACTACAGATAGCTCATAGGGAGTTTCAGAAATAGGGAACTGAAACTTCCTAATACATTCTTCTGATATAAATGAATGACTAGCACCAGAGTCAAATAACACCATAAGAGCAAATCCATAAATATAGCATGTACCTTGAATCATTTTAGAAGATTGAGCTGCCTCTTGGCCGCTCAGGGTGAAAACCCTTCCTTTCACCTGAGGCCTCTGTTCTGGCTGCTTTCCTACATTCTGTGGGCAGTTTTTCGCAAAATGTCCCTTCTGTCCGCAATTGAAGCAGACATCTTGTCCCATGTAGCATGGCCGGTTACCATGCATGCGTCCGCATTTAGCGCACTTGACTGAGGCGAGGTCTTGTTGAAAAGGCCTAGGACCCGCAATCAATGGCCTCTTACCAGCTCCATATCCACTTCTTCTCACGTTCTTTCTTGGGTTGGGAAAATTTTTCTTCCTTTTCCATAGGTTTCGCCTTTGCTTCTCGTCATCCACTGCCCTTAAACTCTTTTCCAGGAGTCTGCATTTATTTATCAGAGGTACAAACTCCCTGATCTCCATAGCTATAACAGCATTCTTTAACTCCGGGTTTAGTCCCGCTTCAAACTTAACCGCCTTCCATGCTTCATCTGGGTTATATCGCAGATAAGAGGAGAACTTAGACAGCTCCTCGAACCTTGCGATATACTGGTCCACGGTCATGCTTCCTTGCCTGAGTTGGAGAAATTCGATCTCTTTCTCTGCCCGTACAGTACTTGGAAAGTACTTTTCAAAGAAAATGTCCTTGAACACTTGCCAGGTGATCTGTCTTCCCTGATGAGCTAAAAGTTCTCTAGCTCCACGCCACCAGTATTCTGCTTCATCCTTTAACATATATGCAGCAAAAATGATTTGCTGCTCTTCAGTACAGCCCATCACTTCAAAGATTTTCTCTAATTCCCTAATCCACCTTTCGGCTACCGTTGGGTCATAACCACCTTGGAAACAAGGTGGTCTAGTCCTCAGGAACTCGGATATGCCATTATCTTTTCCAGCCGTCCGGTTGTTAGGACCAATCTCAACATTTGTGTTATTAGCATTCTGGAGATGTTGTAAAATTTGGTTGGTGGTCATAACTTGGTCTCGAATTGCCGTGGCCAGGTTGTGCAGGGTTTCCTCTGCATTGGTTGCTGGATTCCTCCTTGGTGGTGCCATTTCCTACTATGGTACAAAACAAAGTTATGCTGCTATTGAGGTGATCAAGCCCAATAGTTAGTTCAAAAATATTTAATAGCAGTCATAACACCACCTCGGCATATAGATAAGAAACACTAGTAATTTCTTAACTATATGAGTCACTGATCCCCTACACAGCACAACCACAACATACTCAAGACACTATAAGATCGATTCAGATAACCAACCACCCACTGGCCATCTAGGATCGACCTGCTCTGATACCAATTATGTAACAACTCCATTTATGTAATTTTTTTTTTTTAAATACCATGAAGTTATTACCTCGTTACAACTTAACTCAATATAACATTTATTTAATTTATACAATACTGAGTTTCCATACACACTATTATTTTACAAACTACAAACCATTATTTTACAAACATTTGTAAAAAGATACATATTAGTTCTAATCATCTATATCGACTACTTCCGGGGACACTGGTTCGGGTGGCACGTCCACCGGAATCTCAGTTACATCTACGACAGTTACATCAGAAATAACTGGAAGTTGCCCAAGGTAGGGCACCTCGATCCAACGTACAGAGATAATAAGTGTCATAGAGAATATCTGCATATTTATTCTTCTGAACATGATATGGAAATATAGTGAGAATTAAATCCCAGTAAGTTCAACAATAAATCATAATTTACCATCAATATAGTTCATCACGTCATGTTCAGCTGTATAAACTACAGAAAATATCTTTAGGTCACATGAATGCACTTTATCATGCACATGAAAATTATACAGTTATGACATGTATGGCATGAATAACTATTTTTCGAATTTCATATGATGGCTATCCACTTATTCTTACTTCAAGCTACCCCGGTCAGGGTGAGTATTCTCTACTTTTCGGTACGGGCTTATCTCGCTCCGTCCGACATGGCACACTTTCTCTTTCTTTTCTTATTAACATGATCATAACCGTTGGTAGGGCGTCCCCTACTGGTGCACCACACAGATTGCCATGTGACCGTGCTTATTTCTTTTCTTTTCACAATGATAGCCAAAAATATGCTTTCAATAACAAGTATGTTCATCCAAATATAACTATTACCATAAATCATTGGTAATCATGCCATGAACATAACCATTTCAAATATCACTTTATAAAACATTTCCATGTCAAAATTCCATACTAATACCTTAGTAACTGGATAGTAATTGTAGTCTGTAAACAGCGCACCAGAAAAGTTCCCAGGAAAGAGAGGTGGGTCACTAATGGACACGCTTAAGTACCATGTCTTTCCTTGCCAGAGCTTTCCTTAGACATGCACTTTTCACAAATCACAATTTTGTTTTCCAGTAACTAGAATAATTCTTTTCTGATGTGAAAATACTGCAACCACGGAGCATACTAAGATTTTTCAAATAAAAACCGGCACTTTCAAAACTTCTTGTAAATTTATATGAGTACTAGGGTAAATTCCATGTTAAAAATTACACACTTAAAATGGTAGTAAGTTCATGCAATGGCAATGGCTATGGCTATACTAGTCATTTATTAAGATTCATCTTCTTTTTTAAATACTAATTTTATTTCTTTATTTTCTTGATGCAGGTTTTCATCCTATCTAACCTTCTCTTACTAATCAGAGCATAACTCCCTCAATTTAACTCTGATGTAGGTGATCTTGGTGTCTATTTCAAGATAAAACAATTATCTAAAACTATTATGTTGAACATTGTAGCGAAAAATTAAGAAACAAAGGTGATATTACTCCATCAAAGTACATGATAGTTCCTCTCGGATAGGTTCTGACCTTTACTGACTAATTAGACCATATCTCCCAAATTGGAACTCCAAATTGCGTTATTCCAGTTGGTAAAAATCCATGAGCCATATATCTATAATTGTTATGTTGGCGCGCTATTTTAATTCCCTACAGAATATTCCCAGAAATTCAAAAACTAAAGCATTAATAACATACTCTTCCCTGAATAAACATTTTCTGACCTCTGCTTACTAATTGGCCCATATCTACCACATGTGAACTCCAAATGGAATGATTCCAGTGGCTAAAAATCCATGACACACATATCTTTAATTCTTATGTTGACCATTTATTTTAATTCCCTACCAATAATTCCCAGAAATTAAATTACCGAAGCTATCCTAACATATTCTTCCCTGATGATTCATTTTCTGACCTTTGACTACTAATCAGACCATAGCTACCTCATATGGACTCCAAATGGAATGATTCCAGTGGCTAAAAATCCATGACACATTTATCTTTAATTCTTATGTTAACCATTTATTTTAATTCCCTACCAATAATTCCCAGAAATTAAATTACCGAAGCTATCCTAACATATTCTTCCCTGATGATTCATTTTCTGACCTTTGACTACTAATCAGACCATATCTACCTCATATGGACTCCAAATGGAATGATTCCAGTGGCTAAAAATCCGGGACACATATATCTTTAATTCTTATGTTAACAATTTATTTTAATTCCTTATAGATTGTTCCCAGAAATTAAAATACCGAAACTTAAAATTCTGCCACCCATAGCCATAACCATGCAGAACTATCTACACCAACCTAAGTATTCAAACATACATCACATGCAAGATCAATATGTAACATGATATAGCAACATCATGACCAATCATAAAAGTTCTAAGATCAAAATCTCATATAAATATTATAAGTTTCAAAAGTTTTCTTCAAAAAGAAATATTGTTAAACTTACCTTTAGCTTTCTAAACTTCTCCTTCTTCTTCCTTCCTTTCTTCTTCTCTCTTCTCTCCTTTCCTCACTCTACCTTGCTTCTATTTCTCTCTCTTTCTCACTTGGACGAAATTAAAGTGTTGTAAGGGTGGGTTCTCTTATATAGACCACCAAATAATTCACCTTTCATGATCATGGATCTACCTTATCACAATTAAGATACACTTTGTTGAATTTTTGGAAAACAAACAACTTATGTTCTTGTCTTCCTCTTCCTTAGTCAAGATATGCATAGGAAAAGGAGATTTGTATTTTGAAAATTATGATGATATGTTCTTAAGATAAGGGACAAGGTCCCTTTGATTTAGGGATTCATTTAATTTTTCTTTTGTCTTAATCAATTATGATAGGTTGCCTTTTTAAGTGGCAAATTTCTAGCCCTTCAATCTCCATTATTTGGTTGATATTATTTGTGTGGGCTATGAATGTTTTGTCCTAATACCATGTATTATCATACCACTTGCTAAAATTATGAGTGAAGGATATAGATGTTTTTGTCCTAAAGCCTTGTATTATCATGCCACTTGCCTAAATGATGAATGTAGAATCACACCACTTGCTAAATTTTTGTCTTAATGCCATGTAACCTAATCTTTATTCTTATTATTATATCATCATCTAATTTATTTTATTTTATTTTTCCTCTTGGATTTGGGCTTATTCTTACCCATTATGGGCTTGTCCTACCCATTTTCTTTGCTTTGGATAAAATTCTTCCTTTCTTGGTGGGCTTGGTCACATTTTCATAATTTTTGGGCTATTGGTGAAATTACTATATCCTAGTCCAAGTCTATGTTTAATTTCTTGTTTAGGTTATCCAATGGGCTTGCTAGAAACTTATGTGAAGTGGAAAAACTCTATATGAAGTGTCCATAGGTAAAAGCCCAATGTATGGGTAAAGATTTTAAACTTAGTAACTATAGTTCTTGAATTAGGAAAAATTACCCTAATTCAATGTTCTTTGAAATTTTAAGACCTTTACTTCTTTCTAAAAATTTATCTTCCTTATCCAAGAATTTTGCATCTCTTTAGTATGTTATTTCTAATTTCTTTCCTATTAGATTTTCCTTCTTTATTTGTTCTCTTAATGTTAGAAACATTTTCTATGCATATACATAAGGTGAAGAATTTCTAAGGATTATATTTCCTTAGATATCTAAAATATTGTCTAATAAATTTTATTTCCTTAATTAAATTTTTTATGTACCTTTATCAATAAAAGAAACGAAATTAAGGATGTTACATACCGCCATGTGACCGTACTTTTTTTTTTTTTTATTAATAGCCAAAAATATGATTTCAAGAACAAGTACGTTTATTATACTCACATGCCATAATTTTTTATCAAAATATAATTATTACAAAAAATTATTGGTAATCCTGACATGAACATAATTGTTTCAAATATCACTTTATAAAATATTTTCATGTCAAAATTATACATTTAAGATGGTAAGGAATTCATGCAATGGTAATGGCTATGGCATACACTAGTCATTTATTATTTTCATTTATAAGTTCTTCTTTTTAAATATTATTTTTATCTCTTCATTTTCTTTATGTTTGGCCTCTAGTCACTTTCCTCCTACTTATATAATTTTCAACACATCTTCTCACAAATTTAATACTGTATTCTTCTTCAATTTGGTTTCTATTAATATCTTATAGTTAATAAGGTTCATTTAGGGTAGAAAAATGTTGAAAATAAGTTTTACTAGCTTCCAACACGACCTAAACATATCATATAACACAGCTTGGCAATTTTCTATAAAACAGCCATGCTTTAGGCTTCAAAATGTCCTTTTCAACACATAACACAGCCTGGCTGTACCTTGGAACACGGCCATGCGCTCTGTTGTGTTATTTCTTGTTGCAGGTTTTCGTCTTGCCTGACCTTTTCTCATTAATCAGACCATAACTCTCTCATTTTAACTCCAAATGAGGTGATCTTGGTGCCCATTTGAAGATAAAACAATTATATAAAACTATTATGTTGAACATTTTAGTGAAATATTAAGGAATCTTGGTGATATTACTCTCTCAATTTAAAATTTATTTCTTCTTGGGTAGGTTCTAACCTTTACTTACTAACCTGACCATATCTCCCTCATATGAACTCCAAATTGAGTGATTCCAATGGCTAAATTTCCATTAGACATATATCTATATTTTTTTTGTTAACCAGTTATTTTAATTCCCTACATACGTTTTCCAGATATTCAAACATAGAAGCTTTCCTAACAGAATCTTCCCTAGTTAACTATTTTCTGACCACTGCTTACTAATTTAACCATATCTACCTCATATGGACTCCAAATTGAGTGATTCAAGTGGCTAAAAATCTGAGAGACATATATCTATATTTTCTTTTAATTACTAACTGATTCTTCTTAGAATTTAAAAAACAGAAGCTTTCCTAGTTACTCCAAAATCCAGTTTCCTAACCTAACATTTTCTAAGGTTTTAGTTTATCATTTTATTATGTCTTCTTCCATTTTCTTCTTAATTTACATCTAATCATATTTCATCAATTTTTCACCACACTTAAATAAAAAAAATAGTAGCATAAAAAAATCTTAAAATTTTGTCACCCATAGCCATACCTATACAAAACTTTCCACACCAACCTAAGTATTCAAACTAACATCACTTGCAAGATCAACATGTAACATGATATAACAACATCCATGGCCAATCATCCAGGTAACAAATATAGTAAATTTCATCAAAGTTCTAGGATCAAAATCCCATATAAATGCTTCTAATTTCAAAACTTTTCTAAAAAGAAATATTGTTAAACCTACCTAAAGATCTCCCTAACTCACTTAGTGAATTCTTTTTCTTGTTTCCTCTTGAAAGAAGTAGTAAGATTCCTCCCTTCCCTTAGCTTTTTTAGCAGCTTAAATATGAGAAGGAGGGTGAATTTTTGAACCCCAAGAATGGAGAAGAAAGATAGATTCAAGTGGAGATTAAGCTAACTTACCTTGAGTACTTAGTCCTCTAGATTTCTCCTTCCGCTTTCTTCCTCTCTTCTCCTCTCTTTCTCTCCTTTCCTCACTCTACCTTGCTTATGTTTTCCCTCTCCCTCACTTGGACGAAATTATCAAGTTATAAGTGTGGGTTTTGCTTAAATAAACTATTATGTGGTTCACTTTTCATAACCATGGGTGTATCTTATCACAATTAGGATGCACTTAGTCATTTTTTGGAGAAAAATAACTCATGTTCTTGTCTTCCTCTCCCTTAGTCAAGGTATGCATAACAAAAGGAGATTTGTATTTTGAAAATCATGTTAAAATATTCTTAAGACAAGGGACAAGGTCCCTTTGATTTAGGGACTCATTTCCTTTGTTTTTTTGTCTTAATCAAGTATGATAGGTTTGCCTTTTTAGGTGGCAAATTTATAGCCCTTGAATCTCCCTTACTTGGCAGAAATTATTTCTGTAAGATAAAGATGTTTTGTAATAATGCTATGTATTATTACCCACTTGTTGAAATTATGAATATATGATATAGATGTTCTGTCCTAAAGCCATGTATTATTACCTAGATATTGAAATTATGAATGTAGGATATAAATGTTTTGTCTTAATGCCATGTGACCTAATCTTGATTATTATTACACTAATATTTCCTCACATGATTCTTATTTTTCCTTCTTGGATTTGGGCTTATTCTTACCCATTTCCTTTGCTTTGGCTGAAATTCTACTTGTTATGAAGGGCTTGGTCACATTTTTATGATTTTTAAGCTATCAGTGCAACTTCTATATCCTAGTCCAAGTCTATGTTTTATTTCTTTCTTGGGCTATCTAATTGACTTGTTATAAATTCATGTGAAGTGAAAAAACTCTATATGAAGTGTCCATATGTGAAAGCCCAATTTATAGGTGGAGATGTTAAACTTAGTAACTCTAACTTTTGAATTAGGAAAAATTACCCTAATCCAATCTTCTTAAAATTTTAAGACCTTTACTTACTTCACAAAAATTTATTTTCCTTACCCAAAAATTTTGCCTCTCTTTAGTATGCTATTTCTAATTTTTCTTATTAGATTTTCTCTCTTTACCTATTCCCTTAATGTTAGAAACATTTTCTATGCATACATATAAGGTGAAGAATTTCTAGGGATTATATTTCTTAGATATCTAATTTTTTTTAATAAATTTTATTTCCTTAATTAATTATTTATGTACCTTTATTATTAAAAGAAACGAAATTACGGATGTTACATTAAATATTTATATACCTTTATTAATAAAAAAAACGAAATTAGGGATGTTACACGGACCGCCAAGTGACTGTACTTATCTCTTTTCTTTTCTTTTGATATTAATTACCAAAAATCTGATTTCAATAACAAGTATGTTCATTATACTCACATGCCATAATTTATCATCAAAGCATAATCATTACCAAAAATCTTTGGTAAAATATAATCTTGTTATGAACATAATCATTTTCAAATATCATTTTATAAAATATTTTCATGTCAAAATTACACACTTAAGATGGTAAGGAGTTCTTGTAATGGCAATTGTTATGACATACACTAGTCAATTATTATTTTCATTAATCTAGGTAGGGTCGAAAAATGCGATTAATGTAATCCATGAAAATTGCAAGTGCATTTGTCAACTCGAATGACATTACGAGAAACTCATAATGTCCATACCTAATCCTAAAGGTTGTTTTTGGTACATCCTCCTCCTTGATTCTAATCTAATGGTATCTCGACTTTAAGTCAATTTTAGAAAAGATGGAGGCTCCCTTCAATTGATCCAATAAATCATCTATCCAAAGGAGAGGGTACTTATTTTTGATAGTCACCTTATTCAGCTGTCTGTAATCTATGCATAGTCTCAGGCTTCCATCTTTATTCTTAACAAACAATACTAGAGTTCCCCAAAGTGATACACTTGGTCTAATGAATTACTTGTCTAATAATTCCTCCAACTGTTTCTTGAGTTTTTGTAGCTCCTTTGAGGCCATTTTATAAGGTGCAATAGAGATAGGCACTGTCCCAGGTAGGAGATCAATAGAGAACTCTATCTCTCTCTCGGGAGGAAAGCTTAAAATATCTGGTAGAAATACTTCAGGAAACTTATTAACTATTGGAATTTCATTAAGCTTCGGTTCGACTTCTAAATTTGATAAACACAAGAGAATGTAACCAAGTACCCTACTCTTCAATTCCCGATTAACTTGATTGGCATTTAGCATTAATAACTGCATCTCCTCTTATGGAGCAGGAGGTAGAAATTCAACGGTCTTGGTGCAACAATTTAGCAAGACCCGATTTTTAGACATCCAATCTAACCTTAGAATAACATAAATACCTCTTAAAGGTAGACAAACGAGGTCTACTGAAAAAAATTTTCCTAGATGGTGACTTGACAATCTTTACATATAGAGGAAGTTAAGATTCTTTCTCCTGTAGGAGTTACTACAAATAGCTCATAAGGGGTTTCAAAAATAGGATACTGAAACTCCCTAATACATTCTTTCAATGTAAATGAATGACTAGCACCAGAGTCAAACAACACCATAAGAGCAAATCCATAGATATAACATGTACCTTGAATCATTTCGGAGGATTGAGTTGCCTCTTGGCTGCTCAGGGTGAAAACCCTTCCTTTCACTTGAGGCCTTTGTTCCAGCTGCTTCCCCACATTTTGTGGGCAGTTCTTTGCAAAATGACCATTCTGTCTGCAATTAAAGCAAACATCTGATCCCATGTAGCATTTTCGGTTACCATGCATACGTCTATACTTAGTATACTTAACTGTGGAAAAGTTCTGTTGGAAGGGTTGGGGACTTACAGTCATTGGCCTCTTGCCAGTACCCTGTCCTTTTCCTCTGACATTTTTGCTGGAGTTTTGTGGTCGGTTCTTCCTTTTTCAGAAGTTTCGTCTTTGTTTCTCATCCTTCACTACCCTCAAGCTCTTTTTCAGGAGTCTGCATTTATTTATCATAGGTACAAACTCCCTGATCTCTATAGCTACAATAACATTCCTTATCTCTGGATTCAATCCTGCTTTGAACTTAACAGCCTTCTATGCTTCATCGGGGTTAAATTGTAGGTAAGCAGAGAACTTAAACAACTCCTTGAACCTTGCGATGTACTATTCTACAGTCATGTTGCCTTGCCTGAGTTGGAGAAAATCGATCTCCTTCTCTGCCTGCACAGTACTTGGAAAATACTTTTCCAAAAAGGTGTCTTTGAACACCTGCCATGTGATTTGCCTTCTCTGGTGAGCTAAATGTTCTCTAGCTCTACGCCACCAGCATTCTGTTTCATCTTTCAGCATATATGCAGCGAAGATAACTTGTTACTCCTTAGTACAACCCATGACTTCAAAAATTTTCTCTAGTTTCCTTATCCACCTTTCAACTATAATCGGGTCAAAGTCGCCTTGAAAAGAAGGTGGTCTAGTCCTTAGGAACTCAAATATGCCATTATCATTCCCTGCCATCCGGTTATTAGGACCATTCTCACCATTCTAGAGGTATTGTAGAATTTGGTTGATAGTCGCGACTTGGTCTCGAATTGCCGTGGCATGGTTGTGTAGGGTTTCTTTCGCATTGTTTGCCGAATTTCTCCTTGGTGGTGCCATTTCCTACTGTGGCAAAAACAAAGTTATGCTTCTATTGAGGTGATCAAGCCTAATAGTCAAAAAGATATAACAACAGTTATAACACTACTTCGGCATATAGATAGGAAACACTAGTAATTTCTTAACTATATTAAATCACTGATCCCCTACACAGCACAACCACAACATACTCAAGATACTATAAGATCAATTTAGATAATCATCCACCCACTGGCCATCTAGGATCGACCTCCTCTGATACTAATTATGTAACAACTCCATTGTTTTACACACACACACACACACACACACACACACACACACACACACACACACACACACACACACACACATATATATATATATATATATATATATATATATATATATTTAAAATCCCATGAAGGCATTTTCTCTTTACTTCTAACTATTTAACTCATAATAACATTCAATTAAATTAACCAAGCATAATTAAGGTTTATGGTATACCATTAATATTGATACAATTCTAGGTTTGCATACACATCATTAATTAAGAACATTCGTACACAAATCAAACACATATATGTCTACATCTTATTCATCCATATTGACTAGTTTTGGGGATACGGGTGCGAGTGGTTACAACTTCACCGGGATCTTAGCCAACTCGACCCAACGTACGTTAAAAGCCTGTCATAGAGAATATATGCATATCTAGTCCTCTGAACATGATATGGAAATATAGTGAGAATTAAATCCCAATAGGTTCAACAATAAATCATAATTATCATCAATATAAATCATCATATCATGTTCATCTGTATAAGCTACAGCAAATATCTTAAGTCACATGAATGCACTTTATCTATGCACATGAAAATCATACAGTAATGAAATGTATAGCATGAATAACAATTTTCAAAATATCATATGATGGATATCAACTTATTTTCATTTCAAGCTACCCTAGTCAGGGTGGGTACTTTCTACTCTCTAGTACGGGCTTTTCTCGCTCCGTCTGACATGGCACACTTTCTCTTTCTTTTCTCATTAACATAATCATAGCCGTGAGTAGGACGTCCCTTAATAGGGCAGCACATAGATTGCCATGTGACCGTTCTCGTCTCTTTTCTTTTCTCTTCTTTTGACGTTAATAGCCAAAAATATGATTTCAATAATAAGTATGTTCATTATACTCATATGCTATAATTTATCATCAAAGCATAATTATTACCAAAAATCCTTGGTAAAATACAATCTTGCTATGAACATAATCATTTTCAAATATCACTTTATAAAATATTTTCATGTCAAATTTACACACTTAAGATGGTAAGGAGTTTATGCAATGGCAATGGCTATGGCATACACTAGTCAATTATTATTTTCATTTATAAGATTCTTCTTTTTTAAATATTATTTTTCTCTCTCACTAAACAGAGCATAACACCCTCATTTTAAATCTAATTGAGGTAATCTTGGTGTCAATTGAAAGATAAGACAATCCTCTAAAACCCTTATGTTGAAAATTTTAGTGAAATCTTAAGTAATCGTGGTGTTACTACTCCCTAAATTATTTCTTCTCAGGTAGGTTCAGATCTCTACTTACTAATTGGACCTTATCTCCCTCATATGAATTCTAATTGAGGTGATTTTAAATACTTTAAAAAGCTAAGAAACTTCTATACAACTTTCATGTTTATCATTTCTTCAAATTCCTTATTAATTATTCCCAGAATATCAAAAACCAAAACACTTACATTTACCACCTTGGATTCTAGACTAATTCTGACTTCTACTCATTAATAAGCTATATCTCCCTCATATGAACTCCAAATTGAGTGATTTTAGAGCTTTTAAATCCATCATACATATATCTATATTTATTTTGTTAACAATTTCCTTCAATTCCCTACAAATGTTGCCCAAAATTTTTAACACAGAAGCATACTTAACAGATTCTTCCCTGGTTAGCTAGTTTCTGACTTCTTCTTACTAATCTGACCATATCTTCCTCATATTGATTCCAAATTGAATGATTCTAGTGGAACAAAATTTGTGAGACATTATCTATATTTATCATGTTAAGAATTTCTTATAATTTCCTACAGATTTGTCCCAAAAATTCAAACATAGAAGCATACCTAACAATATCTCCCTCATCTAGACTCCAAATTAAGTGATTCTAGTGGCTAAAAATTCGTAAGACATAGATCTACATTTTGCATGTTAACAATTTATTTTAATTCGTAACCGATTTTTCCCAGAATTTCAAAAATAGAAGCTTATCTGGTTACTCCAAAATCTAGTTTCCTAACCAAAAATTTCTTAAGGTTTTAGTTCATCATTATATTATGATGTCTTCCATTTTCTTCCTAATTTACATCTAATCATATTCCATCAATTTTTCACCACATTCAAATATGCAAAATAGTAGCATAAAAATCCTAAAATTTTGCACCCATAGCCATACCTATGCAAAACTTTCCACACCAACTGAAATGTTCAAAACATCCATTATATGCAAGATAACACGTAACATGATATAGCAACATCCATGACCAATCATCAAAGTAGCAAATATTATAAATTTCATCAAAGTTCTAAGATCAAAATCTCATATAAATGTTACAAATTTCAAAGTTTTTCTTAAGAAAAAGAAGATATTGTTAAACTTACCTAAAGATCTCCCTAGCTCACTTAGTGAATTCTTTTTCTTGTTTCCTCTTGAAGGAAGTAGTAATATTCCTCCCTTCCCTTAGCTTTTCTAGCAGCTTAAATAAGAGAAGGAGGGTGAGTTTCGAACCCTAAGGATGAAGAGAAAAGATGGATTCAAGTAGAGATTAAGTTAACTTACCTTGTGTACTTAGTCCTCTAGACTTCTCCTTCCTCTCTTTCATAATCATAGGTCTACCTTATCACAATTTGGATGCACTTGGTTATTTTTTGGGGAAAGACAACTCATGTTCTTGTCTTTCTCTCCCTTAGTCAAGATATGCATAGGAAAAAGAGATTTGTATTTTGAAAATTATGATAAAATTTTTTGAAGACAAGGGACAAGGTCCCCTTGATTTAAGGATTCATTTCTTTTTTCTTTTGTCTTAATAAGGTATAATAGGTTTGCCTTTCTAGTTGGCAAATTTCTAGCCCTTGAGTCTCCCTTGTTTGGCTGAAATTATTTGTGTAGGATAAAGATATTTTGTCATAATGCCATGTATTATTTCCCACTTGTTGAAATTATGAATGTAGGATATAGATGTTTTGTCCTAATTCTATATATTATTATCTACTTGTGTAAATTATGAATGCAGGATATAGATGTTTTGTCCTAATGCCATGTGACCTAATCTTGATTATTATTACACTACTATTTCTTCACATGATCTTATTTTTCCCTCTTGGATTTGGGCTCATTCTTACCCATTTTCTTTGCTTTGGTTGAAATTCTACCTTTCATGGAGGGCTTGGTCACATTTTTATGGTTTGTGGGCTATCGATCCAATTTCTATTCCTAGTACAAGTCTATGTTTTATTTCTTGCTTGGGTTATCCAATTGGCTTGCTAGAAACTTATGTGAAGTGGAAAAACTTTATATGAAGTGTCCATAGGTGAAAGCCCAATATCTGGGTGGAGATGTTAAACTTAGGAACTCTAATTCTTGAATTAAGAAAAATTACACTATTCCAATGTTCTTGAAATTTTAAGACCTCGACTTATTTACCAAAAAATTATTTTTTACCCAAGAATTTCACTTCTCTTTAGTATGTTATTTCAATTTTTTTCCTATTAGGTTTTTCTCTTTTCTCTTTCTTTACTTATTCTCTTAATGTTAGAAATATGTTCTATGCATACACATAAGGTGAAATATTTCTAAGGATTATATTTCTTTAGATATCTAAAAATTGTCCAATAAATTTTATTTCCTTAACTAAATGTTTATGTACCTTTATTAATAAAAGAAACAAAATTAGGGATGTTACATCTAGAAGAGGAGATAAGTGTAACATTCCCCAATTTTTTTTAATAGAAATTAATTTTAATAGTGAAGGGAAGGAAAGTGAATGCAATAAGACATTGAAAAAACCTTAGAAAATTATAAAGTATTTAAATGGTAAAACGAAAAATCAAAAGGGGAGAAATTCTAATTTTTAATCCTTTGTGGCTAGAACCAAACATCAGGAAATAAGTTAGGGATATGTTTTGGGTGTGACCCCAAAACCCTTTGTCATCTTTTTAAGAGAGAAATTAAATCATTTGGAGAGTTTAAGGAAGCCAAACAAGGCCTTAGTCAAGGAGCTTGTTAGAATTTTAAGGGATGGCAAACTTGTAAATTTTACATAGTTGGTATGGGATTATTGGCTTCTTGGACAAACTTCATTATTATATTGTTTTTCCAAAGACTTCTTGATGAAGTCGACAAGAAGGAGGGGGGAGAAGAAGACCCACAGCCAAGAAGAAGAAGAGAAGGGAGTAGGAAAGATAAAGAAGAGAGAGAAAGCAAGGGAAGGGATGATTAAGGTAAATTTCATAGGAATTATCCTCTTTAATCTTCCTTTTACTCTTGATGGAATTTCAAAAAGGTGGTTTTGATGGTGAGATTGTAGGATTTTGGAAGGAAATGAGAGTTAGAGGTTGGTCTAAGGCAAGGAGATTCCTAAGTATAGTTTATAATAGCTAACTTGGTAGGTTTAACATTAATTTTTCATTGAAATGCCGTGTTTTTTTGGAAGATTTAAAGTGTTTCAAATATCATATTTTGATAATGCATGATGCATATTTGTGATTATCCATGTAGAGTGAAAGTTTGGATGCATATGTAATACATGTTTTGTGCTTAAATTTGGCTTGAAAAAAGTAAAAATCGATGCTTTGAATGGATGGTTCTAGACGTCTTGATTTGTGTCGAATTTAAAATTATGTTTAACACAAAATTTGTATCCCTGTGCCTTAGCTTTGTAACCCCTCTAGAATCACTTCAATTGAAGTTAATATGAAAGAGTTATGCCCATGTGAGTGGGGAGAGGTCTGATCTAACACGAAGAGTCATAATGTTGTTTTTGAGCCCTTTTTTGACATGTTTTTAGTTCTAATTTCTCAAAGTAATTAAAAATTGTAGATAATTGTCTTATATTTCCATAGACACTAAAATAACTTCAATTAGAGTTGAAATTAGGGAGATATAGTCTAATTAGTGAGAGAAGGTCAGGTTAGCTAGAAACTTGAAACATAGGACAGCCCAGAACATGGTCATGTTCTAGGACACAGCCTGGTCGTGTTTGGCGTGGTTGAGAGTTTTGTTTAGCCCAAAGCATGGTTGTGTGGGCCAAGCCATGTTACAGGACATGGCCAGGCCGTGTTGGGGGCTGTTTTAGTTTTGTTTCAACTGCTTTTTACCCTAAATGAACCTCATTAACTAGATGGTAATTAGAGAAAAAAAAATTTGAAGGAGAATGCTCTATAATCTTTGTCATACAATACTAGTTTTCACCATTTCTTGTTATGACAAGCATGAAATATATTATTTATTAATATTTTTTTAATTAATGAAAGTGATGATGTAATGCATACACTATTGTATTATTTCATGATGATTAGATGCTATGATGTTTATAGTATTGTATTATTGCAAGATGATTAAAGGATATAATGTTTATGCTATTGTATCAATGCATGATGATTAGATGGTATGATGCATAGATTGTTATATGATGATAGATGGATTAATACATATTTGTTAAATGATGTAATGATGAGTTAATGAGTTGATACTAAGGCTTATTAAGTATAATGCATACATGGTTACATGATGTTAGATGTATTAACACATATTTGTTACTAATAAGGTGACCAATCAGATCATATGGCAACTCCGACTGTGGTGGGTGAGCAGCGGTGGGGAATGACTCACCTATATGCTACAGTGGAGTGTGAGGAGTGTGGGGGAAATGGCTTGCACCTCTATGTTATGAAAGAGAAAAAAGAAGAGATGAATATTAGTAGTAAATGAGTAGCAGGGGGAATAGTGCACATTGTTGTGTTTTAGGATATGTAAGTAGCAGAGGAGAATGGCTCACATTACTATGCCTTTGTGCTATGTGAGTAGCCGGGGGGGGGGATGTTCACATTGCTGCGTTTTAGGATATGTGAGTAGCGGGGGAAATGGCTTATATTGCTGTGTGTAACGCCCCCAATTTTAAATCACGTAAAACAAACATTTTTTTTTCCGCAATCAGATATTTTTCTTAACATGCATAACAATATTCTTTGTCATAAAAATAGATACATATAGGTTCTTTCATGTATATACATTATACAGACTAAGTTATAAATGTCAAAGTAACAACAGAAGCAGGGATCCTTCCTATAGCATTCAGAGCACACTATAGAATACAAACACAGTATAATTCAAAATTGTGAGCCTTGAGAGCAACGTAGACTCACCCAGAGAATATGTCACCAAATTGACCACCTATCTACAGAATCAGACTCTGTATTCTTATATGAAAAATGTGAAAATATTGTGTAGTGAGTTTGACAACTGAGTAAGCAAATAATACCTCCTATGACCTCTTAGGTCAGTATATGGATGTACTCATGTTTTAAAATTTGTCACTTAGAAAATACAGTTCAGAAGTACATCCATATGGGACTCGTATTTCAAATATTTTCAAATAAAAGGATATTCAGATATCCAAATCATATTCAGCACGGTATGATCATTAAACAAATGTTGTTATGCTCATCTGTATAATCTATAGTAAAATAATAAGTTTTTGAGATAAAGTTATAAATTTTAAAATGACCTACCTCATTCGGCGATCTGGTCAACCCAATTTAAAATGACCTGCCTCATTCGGCGATCTAGTCAACTCACACACTCATTTGCTATACGTATAGTAACCGATCGACTACAGTCACAATAGTGATCAGGAAATGTGAGTCAATCACCCATCTGCCTCTTCACATTACCACTGTCACTCAGTTGGAGCGGCCTTCCTTCGGCTCACTCAAGCTAATAGGGCGTCCCCTATTCGGTACCGTCATAAGCTATACAACTCGTCGATATTCATCCATACATATAAATACATATAAATATATATGCATATTGTAACATCCTTAATTTCGTTTCTTTTATTGATAAAGGTACATAAAAAATTTAATTAAGGAAATAAAATTTATTAGACAATATTTTAGATATCTAAGGAAATATAATCCTTAGAAATTCTTCACCTTAGGTATATGCATAGAAAATGTTTCTAACATTAAGAGAACAAATAAAGAAGGAAAATCTAATAGGAAAGAAATTAGAAATAACATACTAAAGAGATGCAAAATTCTTGGATAAGGAAGATAAATTTTTAGAAACAAGTAAAGGTCTTAAAATTTCAAAGAACATTGAATTAGGGTAATTTTTCCTAATTCAAGAAAAATAGTTACTAAGTTTAAAATCTTTACCCATACATTGGGCTTTTACCTATGGACACTTCATATAGAGTTTTTTCCACTTCACATAAGTTTCTAGCAAGCCCATTGGATAACCTAAACAAGAAATTAAACGTAGACTTGGACTAGGATATAGTAATTTCACAAATAGCCCAAAAATTATGAAAATGTGACCAAGCCCACCAAGAAAGGAAGAATTTTATCCAAAGCAAGGAAAATGGGTAGGACAAGCCCATAATGGGTAGGAATAAGCCCAAATCCAAGAGGAAAACTAAAATAAAATAAATTAGATGATGATATAATAATAAGAATAAAGATTAGGTTACATGGCATTAAGACAAAAAATTTAGCAAGTGGTGTGATTCTACATTCATCACTTAAGCAAGTGGCATGATAATACAAGGCTTTAGGACAAAAACATCTATATTCTACACTCATAATTTTAGCAAGTGGTATGATAATACATGGTATTAGGACAAAACATTCATAGCCCACACAAATAATATCAACCAAATAATGAAGATTCAAGGGCTAGAAATTTGCCACCTAAAAAGGCAAACCTATCATACTTGTTTAAGACAAAAGAAAATGGAAATGAATCCCTAAATCAAAGGGACCTTGTCCCACATCTTAAGAACATATTATCATAATTTTCAAAATACAAATCTCCTTTTCCTATGCATATCTTGACTAAGGAAGAGGAAGACAAGAACATAAGTTGTTTGTTTTCCAAAAATTCAACAAAGTGTATCCTAATTGTGATAAGGTAGACCCATGATCATGAAAGGTGAATTATTTGGTGGTCTATATAAGAAAACCCACCCTTACAACATTAGAATTTCGTCCAAGTGAGGGAGAGAAAAAAAAATAGAAGCAAGGTAGAGTGAGGAAAGGAGAGGAAGAAAGGAAGAAAGAGGAAGGAGAAGTCTAGAAGACTAAGTGCTCCAAGTAAGTTTAACAATATTTCTTTTTGAACAAAACTTTTGAAACTTATAATATTTGTATGAGATTTTGATCTTAGAACTTTTATGATTGGTCATGATGTTGCTATATCATGTTACATATTGATCTTGCATGTGATGTATGTTTGAATACTTAGGTTGGTGTAGATAGTTCTGCATGGTTATGGCTATGGGTGGCAGAATTTTAAGCTTCGGTATTTTAATTTCTGGGAACAATCTATAAGGAATTAAAATAAATGGTTAACATAAGAATTAAAGATAAATGTGTCATGGATTTTTAGCCACTGGAATCATTCCATTTGGAGTCCATATGAGGGAGATATGAGCCGATTAGTAGACAAAGGTCAGAAAATGGGTCATCAGGGAAAAATATGTTAGGATAGCTTCGGTATTTTAATTTCTGAGAAGTATCTGTAAGGAATTAAAATAAATTATTAACATAAGAATTAAAGATAAATGTGTCATGGATTTTTAGGCACTGGAATCATTCAATTTGAAGTCCATTTGAGGTAGATATAAGCTAATTAGTAAGCAGAGGTCAGAAAATGTTTATTCAGAATATGTTATTAAAGCTTTAGTTTTTGAATTTCTGGAAAATATTCTGTAGGGAGTTAAAATCGTACGCCAAGATAACAATTATAGATATAGGGCTCATGGATTTTTACCAACTGGAATAACTCAATTTGGAGTTCAAATTTGGGAGATATGGTCTAATTAGTCAGTAAAGGTCAGAACTTACACGAGAAGAAATAATCTGTACATTTAGGGAGTAATATCACCTTGATTTCTTAATATTTCGCTACAATGTTCAACATAATAGTTTTAGATAATTGTTTTATCTTGAAATTGACACTAAGATCACCTACATCAGAGTTAAATTGAGGGAGTTATGCTCTGATTAGTAAGAGAAGGTTAGATAGGATGAAAACCTGCATCAAGAAAATAAAGAAATAAAATTAGTATTTTAAAAAGAAGATGAATCTTAACAAATGACTAGTATAGCCATAGCCATTGCCATTGCATGAACTTACTACCATTTTAAGTGTGTAATTTTTAACATGGAATTTACCCTAGTACTCATATAAATTTACAAGAAGTTTTGAAAGTGCCGGTTTTATTTGAAAAATCTTAGTATGCTCCGTGGTTGCAGTATTTTCACATCAGAAAAGAATTATTCTAGTTACTGGAAAACAAAATTGTGATTGTGAAAAGTGCATGTCTAAGGAAAGCTCTGGCAAGGAAAGACATGGTACTTAAGTGTGTCCATTAGTGACCCACCTCTCTTTCCTGGGAACTTTTCTGGTGCGCTGTTTACAGACTACAATTACTATCCAGTTACCAAGGTATTAGTATGGAATTTTGACATGAAAATGTTTTATAAAGTGATATTTTAAATGGTTATGTTCATGGCATGATTACCAATGATTTATGGTAATAGTTATATTTTGATGAACATACTTGTTATTGAAAGCATATTTTTGGCTATCATTGTGAAAAGAAAAGAAATGAGCACGGTCACATGGCAATCCGTGTGGTGCACCAGTAGGGGACGCCCTACCAACAGTTATGATCATGTTAATAAGAAAAGAAAGAGAAAGTGTGCCATGTCGGACGGAGCGAGATAAGCTCGTACCGAAAAGTAGAGAATACTCACCCTGACCGGGGTAGCTTGAAGTAAGAATAAGTGGATAGCCATCATATGAAATTCGAAAAATAGTTATTCATGCCATACATGTCATAACTGTATAATTTTCATGTGCATGATAAAGTGCATTCATGTGACCTAAAGATATTTTCTGTAGTTTATACAGCTGAACATGACGTGATGAACTATATTGATGGTAAATTATGATTTATTGTTGAACTTACTGGGATTTAATTCTCACTATATTTCCATATCATGTTCAGAAGAATAAATATGCAGATATTCTCTATGACACTTATTATCTCTGTACGTTGGATCGAGGTGCCCTACCTTGGGCAACTTCCAGTTATTTCTGATGTAACTGTCGTAGATGTAACTGAGATTCTGGTGGACGTGCCACTCGAACCAGTGTCCCCGGAAGTAGTCGATATAGATGATTAGAACTAATATGTATCTTTGTACAAATGTTTGTAAAATAATGGTGTGTAGTTTGTAAAATAATAGTGTGTATGGAAACTCAGTATTGTATAAATTAAATAAATGTTATATTGAGTTAAGTTGTAACGAGGTAATAACTTCATGGTATTTTAAAAAAAAAAAATTTACATAAATGGAGTTGTTACACATATTCATCAAATGCAATGTATAATTATCAAGCAACTTGCCATGAGCTTTACGTTTGCCATTCAATCATAGTCAGTAACTTTATAGTTTTACAAATCAATGCCTCATGCACATAATATTTACTTTGCCAAATAATGATAAATACATTTAGAATTACATATACATGCCCTTTCTCAAGGTAATCATATAGCTTTACAAATGAATATCACGTGCATAAATATTCATTTCACCATTTAATGAGAAATACATGTAAAATCAGATATACCATGAGTTCAGAAATTCATTTCTCAAAACTATACTCTTCTTGAACTATAATCAAAATTGTAAGCAATTTAGATAATTTTAATGTATTTCAGAAACATATAAAAGTGTAAATATCTTATAAACATAATCAAATACATGTTTAAAGATCAAGAAGAGTATATGGCAAGTCATAGAAAGAATTATCCACTCATAGGGTAAGGGCTCCAGATTGGACAGTCCCAAAATGCATTTTTCTAATTCACATTTGACTAAACAGACTTCAAAAACGTGTTCAGAGGGTCCAAAAATCAAGGAAATGACTTTAGAAACTTGGTCACTATTTATGGCCGAAAAATACTATTCACCGCCGGAAAATACTATTCACAAAGAACAAAAAGTTGTTAGATAGCTAAAAAATTTTATATCCTAAGGTTTATCTAACTCCTGAATCCATCTACGGTGTCAGATTTTCAATTTGAGGTCTGTAAGTAAGAGTTTCAGAGTTTACATTTTTTTGAGATTTTTTATGTCTGATCTACAGCGATTCTACGGCTGATTTGAGAAATTGTTCGGTCAAAATCATAGTATTGTTCGTTCTGAATCCAATGGTACCTTTAGTTTTGAGATCAGGAGCCAATAGGCACTCTAAATCTAAAAAAAAAATATGGAGATACTATTCACACTATTACACTATTCATTTTCTTCCTTTGAATTCTGTCTCCCCCTACCCCTTTTCTCTTTTTCATTTATAATAATAATAACTATTTAATAATTAAATATTTAGATTTATTTTTATTTTATTTAATATATATTCATATAAATACCATTTTTCATTCTAAAACATCCCAAAAATTTCTAAAAATTTACATTCTTATAAACCTTTAGTTAAACTCTTAAATTAAGATTTTTCTTGATAAAAATCTTAACAAAGCAAAGTACAAAATAATATCTTCATGTATAATAAAAGAAAGAATATTTCTAAAAATAAAACAAAAATTTATTAAAGGCTAATATAATTATTTTAAGCAAAACAATAATTACTTTAATTTAAAGTATACTTGCTTTTAGCAGAACATAATCATTTTTAAATAAATAAAAATATATTTATTTCTAGCAAAACATTAATATTTAAAAATAAAAATTACGGGATGTTACACTGTATCCTTTTGCTATATGAGTAGCGGGGGGAATGACTTACATTATCCTTTTGTTGAGATAGAGAAGTTGATGAGTAAATAGCCACTATGCATGTTGATTTTGTTATTTTGTAAACATGGCAATTGAGTATATGTGTATAATCTATTTTCATCATACTACTTGTATGTTGCAAGTAGATGATATCAATAAATAATATTTTTCTGTAGCTTATACAGCTAGACATAACACTGAGATGATTATGTATTATATGACATGTTTAATGTTAAACCTGTTGAGACTTTGTTCTCCTTTATGTTTAGTGTTATGTTCAAATAAAAATAGTTGAAATGTCAGCAAATCTTCTGGTTGCTATGTTGGAGTTCCAAATGGTGGAAATATCGTAGTTAGGTCAATTACCTTTATGCAATAAAGGTTATAGATAACCCGCTGCCAGATTACCTCGTCCACCCTCTATACCCCAGGGGTGATGTGTCGTATAGGGACTTATGTTAGGTTAATGTAACTATGTGACTTATTATTACTCTTGTACGAATGCTAATCACTAATGTAGTTTTTGAGTGTGATGGTAGGACCTCGGTGTAACGATCGTTTTTATTAAGTGATTAACACAACAGATAAATAACCATCCAAAAGATATGCATCTTATATATATATATATATATATATATACACATGAGTCTACATCATATCAAAGATTAGCGGTATATACACATGTAACCCTAGGTACTAAGCATATACCCAAAAGGAGAAGTACCGTGTGGTTACACCAAAACAATGGGTTTAACCCATTTACATCAATAGAATATATACATAACTACTATCCTACTGCCTCCTGTGGCCATCAACCCTGGGGTACTGCTGGTGGAGGAGGCAACCTGGGTGCAGGTACTTCTATCATGTTGATAACCAGCAAGTACACCACTACTTTAAACTGTCCCAAGTTGGGAACGCCCACAGTTTGAAGCTCAAGCTGAATGGTCTGAACCACAAACGTCATACTGATAATCTGAACATGACACCACAAATATAGTGAGGTATAAAATCCTGACAAGATAAACATCTAGCAACATAGTAACATAATAGGAAACTTAAGTGTTATGTTTAGCTGTATAAACTACAGAAATTTTTTTCTATTTTGTACAATAAAGGTACAATATACACATGCAGTCTTTATATAGGTTATGCATCAATATCACGTAAATATAACAAACTATGTATTAATAAGGTACTTGTACATTGCTCATAGTGGCTCATCATCTAATAATTTCTCAATTTTCTAACCTCAGTGTGGCGTGAGCCCTTACCCCTCCTGCTACTCACCCACCACTAGGTTCCTTGGTCAGAGCGGTCCTTCCCACATTGACTACTCTAGGTTATAGGCCGTCCCTTACCCCGATATTGTATCACAGCCATGACCCTTTAGTCATCTTACCTCCATAAGATGCCGCATGTCATCGGGTCACCTTAGTTGAGTAAGGGTCATCCTAGACTTGTCAGTCTCCTCAATACAGCAAGACGACACATGTTGCCAGGCCACCCTACTTCAGAGAGGATCATTTTGACCACTAGTTGCCTCAACACAGCAAGATGACACTTGTCGCCAGGACACCCTGCTTCAGAGAGGGTCCTCCTAACTAGCTCATGTCTTTTACATGTTTTTCCAGCCACTTGTCTCAACAAAGAGCATACATATTAATCATCATGAGCATAGTCAACATTTGCTCTCATGCATGCTATAATAACTCATCATATCACATAAAGTAAAATATTCATATACTTGTATCTTTCCATAGCATCCATATATTATTTACCCTTTTTTTGGTTACAATTAAAAGTAATTTATGGCATTCAAATGTAGCCTTCAAACATCATTCCTTCATGCATTCATAGTTAATTTAAAAGATATTACACAACTAAGTAAATACAAAATGTTTTCTCTGATATATGGCTCATAAAACTCCAATTATTATTTCATAAACATTTTTTTTGTTAAAATTCAAAAAAAAAAAACAAGAAAGCAAAAAAAATAAGCAAAACAGCATGAAGCATGACCATGCTTCATGCTTGTGCTTCCTCCTTGTGCTCTTCACATTATGGCCGTGTTTCCCAAAAACCAGCATAGAGCATGGCTTGGTCGTGTCACCAAGCACGACCGTGCTCTACTCGTGTTTCGCACCCTTTTCCAAAACCAGCCTAGAGCACGGCCTGGCCGTGTCACCAAGCACGATCGTGCTTTGGACGTGAAACTTAGAAAAACTCCCCCTTTTTCTCCTAACTAGCCAACAAACCAAAAAACATCCAAACCAACATTTTATGCATATAAAATCCAGATTAACCATAATACATATCCTTCAAAATCATGGATTAAACTCCAAAATCTAACCACAACAATTTTTCATAAATTACTACATCATCAACACCATAAATGCATCATCAATGTTTCCATCTATCCTACCATCATGCTTTTATTAATGCATATAAGACACCCATCAAACCATTCAATCAAGAAAGCTCATAAAGAGGGTGTTGATCTTACCTTTCACACTACACAAGTTGTTTCTCTCATTAGATGGCTAGTTTTCCCTCACTAGCTTCCACCACCATGTTAAAGATATTTCCCCCACCCTAAGATCCAAGAATTTCCATATCTAAACCACAAGATTAGGGAAGATCAACTCACCTTTTCTACCTTCCCTTTTTGCTTTCTTACTCTTCTCTTCCTTCTCTTTCTTATTCCCTTTTCCTTTTCTCCTTTTTCTCTTTTTGCCGTGGTTGTTTCTGCTCCTTGGTGGATGATAGGCGACTTGTTCATCAAGTCAAGGGGAAATAATTAAATATTAAAGCTTCTTGGATAAGCTTCTTCCCACTTAACTAAGACCCTTGCTTTCTCCAAGTATTACAAGAATGCCATGCCATTACATTGGAACTAAGCCATTAGCTAAGGCCTTGTTTGGTGAGTTGAAAATTTGCCAAGTGTTTAATCTCCTCTTGAGGTGTACTTTAATGGCTTTTTGTGCAACTCTCCTCATAGTTCCTTATCCATATTATTATTGCCCATTTGGGGTCTTACATACAAAGAAATTACTATTCCGTCCTTAATTCTTTCCTTCAAAAATGAGAAATTCTTTATTTAATATTTATAATTATTTCCTTATAAATACTCCATTCAACCCTTTTTAACTCTTTTCAACATCTTATTTTATGAAGGTAAATGATAGAAAATCTAGGGTGTTACATTTCTCTCCCCCTTAAAAGGAATTTTGTCCCCAAAATTCAAAAATTTACTTGTCCTCAAAGAGTTGTGGATGAGAGTGCCTCATATCTTCCTCCCTCTCCCATGTAGCTTCTTCCTATATAATGTGGGCCAACTTTCTTTAGTATCTGGTAAGGTCCTATATAATGTGGGATTAATTTCATAACCTTCATAGCTCGACTAATTCCAGTAGTTAGAGAAATCTTCAAAAATACTTGTTCCTCTTCTTGAAAATGTAAAGCCTTCCTTCTCTGGTCATAATAACTTCTATCAACTCTGGGCAGTTCGTATTTTGTCTTGAATCATTCGTATCTACTATGTAGTACGCTAACTAACTTAGGACCTAACAACTTCCTCTCACCCACTTCATACCAACACAGAGGTGATTTACATCTTTTGCCATTCAAAGCTTCATACGGTGCCGTCCCAGTACTCACGTGGTAACTATTATTATAAGCAAACTCTACTAAAGGGAGATACTTATCCCATTCTTTTACTTCATCTAAGGTGCATGCTCGCAATATATCTTCCATCATCTGTATTTTCCTTTTAGTTTGACCCTCTATTTGTGGATGATATGCAGTACTAAATCATAATTTAGTACAGATAGCTTCCTGTGAAGCATTCCAAAATCTAGAGGTAAATCTAGGGTCTCGATATGAAATGATGCTGCTTGGAATCCCATGTAATCGAATAACCTCCTTTGCATAAAGATGTGCTAGTGTATCTAGTGAGTAGTTAATTCTTATAGGTAAAAAGTGTGCAGATTTTGTCAATTTATCCATTATCACCCAAACAGCATCATGACTAGCCTAAGTCTTGGACAAACACACAAAAAATTCAATGCCCAGCCATCCCATTTCCACTCGGGAATCTCCAAGGATTGTAGTGTTCCAAAAGGCCTCTAATGTGTAATTTTGACTTTTTAAAAAGTTAGGCACCTTGCTACATATCCCACTATATCTTTCTTCATTCCTGGCCACCAAAAGGATCTCGTTAAATCTTGATAAATCTTTATGGCTCTCGGATAGATAGCATATTTACTGTGATGTCCTTTATCCAATTTTTTTTTTATCTTTATGTCCTCTTTCTGTGGCACACACATTCTTCCTTGATAAAGGATTATTCCCTCTTCTGACTTTGTGAAGTCTGGTGAATTATGTCTACCTTGAAGAAAAGGATCTCGTGCTTGCGCTTCCTTAATTTGTGTCTTTAAATTGCATTCCACCCGTAACTCATAAACAAGCAAAATTTTAGGTGTAGTTACCACTGATAACCTTAAATTCCTGAATTCTTCAATCAAGCTTATCTCTTTCATTAGCATATGACTTAAATGCAGAGATTTTCTGCTTAATGCATCTACTACCAAATTCGCTTTCCTCGGGTGATACTTTAGTTCAAATTTGTAATCATCAATGAATTTCATCTACCTTCTCTGTCTCATATTTAATTCTTTCTGATCGAAAAGATATTTTAGACTTTTGTGATTGCTGTATACTTTAAACACTGTGCCGTATAGATAGTGCTGCCAAATCTTCAAGGCAAAAACTATAGCAGCCAACTCTCGGATCGTGAGTGGGATAACTTTCTTCATGTAGCCTCAATTGTCTGGAGGCATAGGCAACTACCCTGCCTTCTTGCATCAAAACACACCCAAATCCTTTATAGGAAGCATCTGTATAGACTTTAAAGCATCCTGAAAGATCTGGGAGAATTAAAACTAGAGGCATAGTAAGTTGAGTCTTAAGCTCCAGAAAACTGTTCTCACACTCTAAAATCTATTTGACTAAACTTTATTTCTGAGTTAATTTGGTCAAGGGTAATGCTATTTGCGAAAAACCTTGTATGAATCTTTTGTAATATCCAACCAGACCTAGAAAACTTCTGATTTTGATCACTGTCTTTGGTTTTTACCACTTGAGTATAGCTTTTGTTTTGCTAGGTTCCACAGATACACCATCTTTTGACACTACAATGTCCCAACAACTTTACTTCTTGCATCCAGAACTCGCATTTCTCCAATTTAGCAAATAGTTTCTTTTCTTTCAGGACTTGAAGCACTGATCGAAGATGACGTTCTTGCTCCTCTATACCCTTCGAGTAAATTAGAATGTCGTCGATAAAGACCACTACAAATTGATCCAGGTAGGGTTAGAAAATTCGATTCATATAATCCATAAAGACAGCGGGTGCATTAGTAACTCCAAACGGCATGACTACGAACTTGTAATGCCTATATCTAGATCTGAAGGCTGTCTTAGGAATATCTTTTTCCTTTACTCGAACAAGTCATCTTATTTTGGAGAAAACGGTTGCCCTTTTATTTTGGAGAAAACGGTTGCCCTTTTAACTGATCTAACAAGTCATCCATTCTCGGCAACGAGTACTTATTTTTGATAGTCACTTTGTTGAGCTGCCTGTAATCAATACATAATAGTAGACTTCCATATTTCTTCTTCACAAATAGCACTGGAGCTCCCCAAGGTAAACCACTAGGTCTGATAAAATTCTTTTTCAAGAGATATTTAATTTGCTTCTTAAGTTCATTTAACTCCACAGAAGCCATCCTATACGGGGTAATATAAATAGGAGGCTCCTGGCACCAAATCAATGGAAAATTCTACTTTTCACTTAGGTGGCTGTTCAGTAATTTTTGAAGGAAAGACATCTGAGAAATCACAAACTACTAGAGTCTTAACTAGTTCTTGCTCAACTCTCGGATTAAGAGCACATAAAAGAGTACAGTCTGAGTCATAATCAACTAAATCCTTTTAGAGTTCATTGGCCCGGTCATTTTACCTTTGGATTCCTTATCAGATCTAGAAGGAAAAACAAGAGTCTTCGTGTAGCAGTCTAACAAAATTTAGTTACGATTGTGCCAGTCCATCCATAGAATCACGTCTATATCCTCTAAGGATAAATAAATCAGATCCACAATAAAGGATCTACCATATACTTTGACTGGGTAGTCTTTACAGATTGTAGAGGTACTCACTTTTCCTCTTGTAAGGGTTAATACTATTAACTTAAACGTCAAATCAGACACAGGACAAAGTAGTTTCTCCACACAAGCATATGATATAAAAGAATGACTGGCACCTGGATCAAATAACGCAATCAAAGGATAGTCATAAAGGTAACATGTACCTTGAATCAAATCAAGAGCTTGTTTTGCTTCGGCCCTAGACAATGTAAAAACTCTTCTTTTAACTGGTTGAGTCTGCAAGACCTTCTTTCCATCTTCTAGAGGATATTGGTGAGCCACATGCCCTTTTTTGCCTGCATCAGAAGTAGGTAATCGAATTATAGAAACAGGGTCTATTCCCGTGATGTCACCCAAATGTCCTTCATCCACTCCCTATAGTATTTTTCACCAAAGGTCTAGCACCCATGGTTAAGGGTTTCTTGTTTGCCGCCATATTTTTCCCTTAATAAAGCGGTCCTGAGCCAAGAATTTCCTCTTTCTCTTCCAAAGGGCTCTTCTGTCCTTCTCTTCCTCCACTGCTTTCAAACTCTTCTCCAGCAACTGACACTTGTTAATTAGAGAAATAAACTTACGAATCTCTAAGGCCACTACTGCATTATGAATTTTCAGGTTTAGACCAGCTTCAAACTTAACTACTTTTCAAGATTCATCCGGATTGTATTTTAAGTAAGATGAGAACTTTGCCAACTCCTTAAATCTTGCAATATACTAGTCAATCGACCGTCCCCCTTGTTTGAGTAGGAGGAATTCAATTTCCTTCTTGGCCCTAACACTTTTGAGAAAGTATTTGTCCAAAAAAGTCTCTTGAAAGATAAACCAAGTAACTTGATGATCCTAGTGAGCTAACAATTTGCCGGCTCCTTTTCACCAGAATTTTGCTTATTCTTTCAGAATATACATAGCAAAATTCACTTTATGCTAATCAAAACACTCTAGAACCTCAAAAACTTTATCCATCTCATCAGCCACCTATTTGCAACTATAGGATCGTATCCCCTGACAAAAGACAGAGGCCAGGTTCTTATGAAATTTGCCCTATCCATTGCCTGCGTTCCTTGGATTATTTCCCATATTACCATTAGCATTACTATTGTTCTGAGTGTGTCACAGGATCTGATTCGTGGCAAAAACCTAATCTCGAATAGTAGTGGCTAGATCTTGCAGAGTAGCTTTCGCACTTGGCGTTGAATTTTTCCTTGATGATGCCATTTTCTACTATATAAATCAAAAGAATTAATCACTATTGAGGTGATCAAGCAAAATAGTAATTAAAAAAAAAAGTTCAATATAGTAGTGATAACATCATCAAGCATACATATTAGGAAAAATGCTAGCAATTTTTCCTTAACAATTCCAATATGCTACTCTACTTTATCTATCCACATCTTATTCAAGATGCTCTGAGATCGATCCAGGTAACCATCCACCACCATGGTCACTTAGGATCGACCTGCTCTAATACTAACTTGTAACGACCGAATTTTTTAGTTGATTAACACAATAGATAAACAACCATCCAAAAGATATGCATCTTATATATATATATATATACACATGAGTCTAAATCACATAAGAGATTAGCAGTATATACACGTGTAACCCTAAGTACTAAGCATATACCCAAAAGGCGAAGTACCTTATGGTTACACAAAAACAATGGAATTAGCCCATTTACATTAACATAATATATACATAACTACTATCTTATGCCCCCCTGTGGCCATCACCCCTGGGGTACTCCTGGTGGAGGAGGCAGTCCAGGTGCAGGTACTTCTACCATGTTGATAACCAGCAAGTTCACCACTACTATGAACTGTCGCAAGTAATGAACATCCACAGTTTGAAGCTTAAGTAGAATGGTTAGAACCATGAACGTCATGCTGATGATCTGAACATAACACCACAAATATAGTGAGATATAAAATCCCAGCAAGATCAACATCCAGCAATATAGTAACATAATAGAAAAATCACATGTTATGTTCAGCTGTATAAACTACATAAATTTTTTTCTCTTTTGTACAATAAAGGTACAATATACACATGCAGTATTTATACGAATTATGCATCAATATCATGTAAATATAATAAACTATGTACTAATAAGGTACTTGTACATTGCTCATAGTGGCTCATCATTTGATAATTTCTCAATTTTCTAACCTCAGTGTGGTGTGAGCCCTTACCCCTCCTACTACTCACCCACCACTAGGTTCCTTGGTCGGAGTAGTCTTTCTGACATTGACCACTCTAGGCTATAGCGCGTCCCCTATCCCACAACCCTACAGTTACCTTACCTCCAAAAGGTGCTACATGTTGCTGGGTCACCTTAGTTGGGTAAAGGTCATCCTGGACTTATTAGTCTCCTCAATACAGCAAGGCGACACCTGTTGTCAGGCTATCCTACTTCAGAGAGGATCATTTTGATCGTCAATCACCTCAACACAGCAAGGTGACACCTATCACTAGGCCACCCTGCTTCGAAGAGGGTCTTCTTGACTAGCTCACGTCTTTTACATTTTTGTTGGCCACTTGTCTCAACAAATAGCATACACATTAATCATCATGAGCATAGTCAATATTTGCTCTCATGCATGCTATAATAACTCATCATATCACATAAAGTAAATTATTCATGTACTTTTATCTTTCCATAGCATCCATATATCATTTACCCTTTTTTTGGTTACACATAAAAGTAATTTATGGCATTCAAATGTAGCATTCATACATCATTCCTTCATACATTCATAGTTAATTTAAAAGATATTACACAACCAAGTAAATACAAAAATTTTTCTTTGATATATGGCTCATAGAACTCTAATTATAATTTCATAAACATTGGTTCTTGGTTAATATTCAAAAATGAAACAAGAAAGAAACAAAATGAGCAAAACAACATAAAGCACGGCCTGGCTGTGCCATTAAGGAGGGTTGTGCTTTAGGGTCATGCTTCCTCTCTGTCCTCCCCACATCATAGTCATGTTTCCCAAAACTCAGCACAAAGCACGACCTGACCGTGTCACCAAGCATGAACGTGCTCTACCTGTGTTCTGTACCCTTTTCCAAAACCAGCTCAGAGCAAGGCCTGGCCCTGTTGTCGCTGCAAAACTTAGAAAAACTTTCACTTTTTCTCCCAGAACTAGGCAACAAACCAAAAAACATCCAAACCAACATTTTAGGCATATAAAATTCACATTAACCACAACACATATCCTTCAAAATCATGGATTAAACTCCAAAATCTAACCATAACAATTTCTCACAAATTACCACATCATGCATATTTATAAAAGTTAGCCATCAACATTATAAATGCATCATCATTGTTTCCATCTATCCTACCATTAATGCATATAAGACACCCATCAAACCATTCAATTAAGAAAGCTCATAAATAGGGTGTTAATCTTACCTTTCACACTACACAAGTTGTTTCTCTCACTAGATGGCTGATTTTCCCTCACTAGCTTCCACCACCAAGTTGTAGATTTTCCCCCCACCATAAGATCTAAGAATTTCCATGAATAAAACACAAGAGTAGGGAAGATTAACTCATATTTTCCACCTTCTCTTTTAGCTTTCTCACTCTTCTCTTCTCTTCTTTATCTCTCTCTTCTTCCCCTTTCCCTTTCTCCTCTTTCTCTCTTTATTGTGGGTGTTTATGCTCCTTGGTGGATGATAGGCGACTTGTTCACCAATTCAAGAGGAAATAATTAAATATTAAAGCTTCTTAGAGAAGCTTTGTTCTAAACAGTGCTAAAGGGTCTGGAATTGTTGCAATGTAGCATTTTTCCATGAATTTCTTATCTTTTTCTTCTCTTTTCTTCTTCCTTTGATCCTACAACACAAAACACAAAATTAAGCTAATTCCTAATCATATTTTACTTAAATCAAACAAAAAGTAAGTTTAAAGGTATTAATATCATGCTTAATTAAGATCATATCAAGCTTCTTCCCACTTAACCAAGACCCTTGCTTTCTCCAAGTATTACAAGAATGCCATGCCATTACATTGGAACTTAGCCATTAGCTAAGGAATTGTTTGTTGAGTTAAAAATTTTCCAAGTGTTTAATCTCCTCTTGAGGTGTACTCCAATGTCTTTTCGTGCAACTCTCCTCATAGTTCCTTATCCCTATTATTATGGCCCATTTGTGGTCCTGCAGACGAAGAAATTACTATTTCATCCTTAGTTCTTTCCTTCAAAAATGAGAAATTCTTTATTTAATATTTATAATTATTTCCTTATAAATACTCTATTCAACCCTTTTTAACTCTTCTCAATGTCCTATTTTGTGAAGGTAAAGGATAGAGAATTTAGGGTGTTACACCCGGTCCTTACAAGTTAGTATCAAAGCAAGTCAATCCTAGGTGACTGTGGGGGTGGATGGTTACTTATATCGATCTGAGGATGTCTTGAGTGAGCATGTGACTATGTAGTGTAAGGTAGCATATAGTGTAAGTAAGAAAATTACTAGTGTTTTCTATCTGCATACTTAAGTGGTGTAATGACTACTGTAAAATATTTAATTCGCTGTTGAGTTTGATAACCTCAACAGTGATTGAATTCTTTTAATTCATACAGTAGATGATGACACCACCAAGGATAGATTCGACGAAAACTGCGGAAGCTACCCTACACGATTTATCCACAGCGATTTGAGACCAAGTGGCTACCACAAATCAAATCTTGTAACATATGCTGAATAATAACGATGATGGTGAGGTTGGAGGAAACTAGAGGAACGTGGGGAATGAAAATGGTTGGGTAGGATTTATGAGGACTCGACCTCCTTCTTTTGTGGCCGAGTATGAGCCAATAGTAGTTGAAAGGTGGAAGACCAAGTTAGAAAAGAGTTTTGAAGTTTTGAATTGCTCTAATGAGTAGAAGGTTAATTTTGTTGTGTACATGTTGGAGGAAACTAAATATTGGTGGAGGGGAGCTAGGGAGTTGTTAATTTATCAAGGCAGATAGATAACATGGCAGACATTTTGAGACATTTTTTTGGATAAGTATTTCCCCAATAATGTGAGGGCAAAAAATGAGGTTGAATTTCTTCAACTTAAACAAGACAGTAGGACTATTGATCAGTACATCTCTAAATTTGAGGAATTGACCAAATTTTGAACTTATTTGAGATATAATTCAAAGGAAGCCTGGAAAGTAGTGAAGTTCGAGTCAGATTTGAATCCTAAGATTAAAAGTGATATAGTTGCCTTGGAAATTTAGGAATTTTCTCCCTTAGTCAATAAATGTCGATTGTTGGAGAAAAACTTAAAAGCAGCAAAGGAAGAAAAGGACAAGTAGATTCTATAGAAGAGAAAGAGGGGGTCTTTGACCTTTGACAAGAGCATGAGGGGGAGGAATAATATCGACGATGAAAAGCCTATTGCAAGGGAATCTAGATCTTATCCTCTTGATGTTGCAGTGGATAGACGTGGAAAGTGTGGATGGCCACATGAAAATAAACCATGTTTTGTCAATCAAATTACTTGTTATCATTGTGGACAGAAGGCTTATTTAGCACGACAATGCCTACAAGGGCATGAAAGAGGGCACAAAAAATGACAACAGGTGAAAGGGAGAAAGAAGATTATATGAGACAGAAGTATCCCTAACTCTTCGATAACAAGTAGACCTTGAATTTTAGGTATAAATTTCCTTTTAAGGGGAGATAATTATAACATCCCTTGGTTTTTTTAATATAAATTAATTTTAATAGTGAAGGGAAGAAAAGAGAATGAAATAAGACATTGAAGAAACCTTAGAAAATTATAAAGTATTTAAATGGTAAAAAGGAAAACTAGAAGGGGAGAAATTGTAATTTCTAATCCTTTAAGGCTATAACAGAACATCAGGAAATGAGCTAGCGATATGTTTTGAGTGTGACCCAAAACAATTTGGCATCTTTTTAAGAAAGGAATTAAACTATTTGGAGAATTTGAGGAAGCCAAAAAAGGCCTTAGCCAAGGAGCTAGTTAGAATTTTAAGGGATGGCAAACTTATAAATTTTACATAGATGGCATGGGATTATTAGCTTCTTGGACAAGCTTCATTATTATATTGTTTTCCCAAAAGCTTCTTAATGAAGTCGACAAGAAGTAGGGTGGAGAAAAAGACCAACGGCCAAGAAGAAGAGAAGCCATAGAAGGAGAAGAAAAGGGAGGAGGAGAGAGAAAGCAAGGGAATAGAGGATTAAGGAAAATTTCATAGGAATTAGCTTTTTTAATCTTCCTTTTACTTTTGATGGAATTTCTCAAAAGGTGGTTTTGATGGTGAGATTGCAGGATTTTAGAAGGAAATGAGAGCTAGAGGTTGGTCTAAGGCAAGAAGATTCCCAAGTATAGTTTATAATAGCTAACTTGGTAGGTTTAACATTAATTTTTCATTGAAATACTATGTCTTTTGGAAGATTTAAAGTGTTTAAAATATCATATTTGGATGATGCATGGTGCATATTTGTGATTATCCATGTAGAGTGAAAGTTTAGATGCATATGTAATACATGTTTTGTGCTTAAATTTGGCTTGAAAAGAGTAAAAATCGATGCTTTGAATGGATGGTTCTAGACATCTTGATTTGTGTCGAATTTAAAAATATGTTAACACAAAAGTTGTAGCCCTGTGTCTTAGCTTTGTAACTACTCTAGAATCACTTCAATTGAAGTTAATATGAAAAAGTTATGCCGAAGTGAGTGAAGAAAGGTCTGATCTAACGTGAAGAGACACGATGTTGTTTTTAAACCCCTTTTTCACATGTTTATAGTTCTAATTTGTCAACATAGTAAGCATAAAAGTTGTAGATAATTGTCTTAGTTTTCCATAGACATTAAAATCACTTCAATTAGAGTTGAAATATGAGAGATATGGTCTAGTTAGTGAGAGAAGGTCAAGCTAGTTAAAAACTCGAAACATGGGACAACCCAGAGCATGGCTGTGTTGGGCACGGGTGATAGTTTTGTTCAGCCTAGAGCATAACCGTGTTATAGGATGTGGCCAACGCGTGTTACAGGACACGTCCAGGTCATTTTGGGGGCTGTTTAAGCTTAGTTTCAATTGCTTTTTACCCTAAATGAACCTCATTAACTAGATAGTAATTATAGAAATCAAATTGAAGAAGAATGCTCTATAATCTTTGTGATACAATACTAGTTTTCACCATCTCTTGTGATAACAAGTATGACATATATTGTGTATTAATACATATTTGTTAATTGATAAAGGTGATGATGTAATGCCTACACTATTGTATCAATGCATGATGATTAGATGCTATGATGTTTATACTATTGTAGTAATGCATGATGTTTAGAGGATATAATGTTTATGCTATTGTGATGCATACATTGTTATATGATGATAGATGGATTAATACCTATTTGTTAAATGATATAATGATGAGTTGATGAGTTGACACTAAGGCTTGTGAAGTATAATGCATACATGGTTACACAATGTTAGATGTATTAATACATATTTGCTATATGTTGACGAAAATGGTGAATATGATATCATGAATGTAGTTAAAAATATTAACAAGACGAAATAAGTTTCAGGATGACCTTTACACTAGTAAGGTGACTAGTTAGGCCGTATGGCCACTCCAACCATGGAAGGTGAGCAACTGGGGGGATGGCTTGCACCTCCCTATTGTGAAAGAGAAAAGAGAAGAGAAGAGAAGAGATAAATATTAGTAGTAAGTGAGTAGCGAGGGGGGAATAGCTCACATTGCTTTGTCTTTGTTCTATGTGTGTAGCGGGGGGGGGGGGAATGGCTCACATTGATACATTTTGGGATATGTGAATAGCAGGGGGAATGGCTCACATTGCTTTGTCCTTGTGCTTTATGAGTAGCGGGGGAGAATGGCTCACATTATTGTGTTTTGGGATTTATGAGTAGTGGGGGAAAATGACTCACATTATCTTGTTGTTGAGATAGAGAAGTTAATGAGTAAGTAGCCACTATGCATGCTGATTTTCTTATTTTGTAAACATGGCAATTGAGTATATTTGTATAATCTATTTTCATCCTACTACCTATATGTAGCAGGCAGATACTATCAATAAATAATATTTTTCTATTGCTGATACAGCTAGACATAACACTAAGATGATTATGTATTATATGACATGTTTAATGTTGAACCTGTTAAGACTTTGTTCTCATTTATGTTTTGTGTTATGTTCAGATAAAAGTAGTTGAGATGTTGGAAAATCTTCTGGTTGCCGTGTTGGAGTTCCAAATGATGGAAATATTCTAGTTGGGTCAGTTACCTTTATGCAGTAAAGGTTGTAGATAACCCGCTACCAGATTACCTCCTCCATCCTCTATACCCTAGGGGTGATGTGCTGTATAGGGACTTATGTTAGGTTAATGTAACTATGGGCCTTAATGTTACTCCTGTATGAATGTTAATCACTAATGTAGTTTTTGAGTGTGATGTTCATGAAATATATGCTTCTTTTATACATGTGTATTATTTGATGTTTGAATTGGGATATTTTCTTCCATATTAATCCTAAGAAAAAAAATTACAGGAACTCGATCCTTATAATAAGGGACCGAGAGATGGAAAGAGAATAAAAGAGACTAAGGGATTAGGGTTTGTGACGTGAGGAGTGATGATATATAAGAGAAAAATGACATCGTTTTAATTTTAATTTTTTTAGTACAAAAAAGAAAGAGAGAACCTAATATGGCTGTTGAGATTTGAACCTATGCCTCCATAGCCAAAACTTGAAGTTCTCAACACTAAACTATAACCACCACATTGTTTTTATTTTAAAACTTTTTATTTAACTTATTTCATTGGTTAGCTCAGATTACATAAGGTTCAGATGTCTTGAACTTGACCTAAAATGATAAACAAGAATATTTTTAAAAATGTTACCCAAGTAAACCTATCAACCTGATTCCATCCACCCAAAATGATTATTTTTGATCAAGTTCAAATGGGTTGATTCAAATTATTTGGTTTATGCTCACTCTTAGTCTCAGATTCCAAAAGTCACTTTGAATAATCTACCATTCTTATACCATAAGAAATAACAAGCCAGCTCCAACCTGCCTCTATCTACACTCAAATTCTTAAAGTTTCTAAACTATTTTGTCTACTTGGAACCAAAACTATCATGAAGTAAATTTTTGGGCATAACTCAAAACTAACCTTCCTCCCACACTACTAAAGCATAAGGGCACAAAGTTGTAAAAATTTTTTTCACTTGAGTCACACATTGGACAGCCTTGGTCTATCAAAATCAAGCCTTTGCTCCTTACATTTTACTTTAATGTTGAAGCTTCATTAAGAGATCTCTACACAAAAACCTTGATTTTTCCTTAACTCTCATCTTCCATAACATCACACAGTTGCTTCTAATATTTTCTTCAATTTCCACTACATAACTCAGTTAAAGCACTTCCAATGTAAGTTTCACTTTTTCCATAAGATCATAGCACCTTATCCTCGTTAGTAAGGGGTTATTCCATCAAAATGTTTTAAGTTGCATCTTCATCAAAGAAATCTTACAACTTAATTTCCAACTTATTGACCCCATTGATGTTCTTTCAATGTTTTGATGATAAAAAACACATAAAATATATTTTTTAGGAAGTAAACAAGTTTCAGGAAGATGCATCAAATATTTCGTAAATATTTCAAGGGATGCTTCAAAGACTTGCATGGAACCAAGGAAGAGGAACATTTTAAAGGTTATCTTATCTCTTGGGTTTCCTTGGTCTTATTTTTTATGTATGAGAAAAACTTAGGGAACCTTGAGCTCTTAAAAATGCTTTCAAAACTTTTAAGTATTGATTTTATAAATTTACTAGTTATCTAATTTGTAAAAAATGCTCCAAACAATGTTTTTCAAAGTATTATAGAAGCCTGCTAAGATTGATAAGTGCCTATAGGTTTATACTAAAACAATTTCACAAATTAAGTGACCAACTTATGCTTAGTAATGGCCTTAGATGCTTGCTAGATTTTGAAATTTGAAAAATAAAGGTCAAAAGTACTAACTAGTGCCTATAGTAGCCTGTGGACGCATATGTTGTTTTGAAAATTGAAGGTTTATACTAAAACAATTTCACAAATTAAGTGACCAACTTATGCTTAGTAATGGCCTTAGATGCTTGCTAGATTTTGAAATTTGAAAAATAAAGGTCAAAAGTACTAACTAGTGCCTATAGTAGCCTGTGGACGCATATGTTGTTTTGAAAATTGAATTTACAAAAAAACATGTGCCTATAGACATTCTAGAAAGCAAAAAATAAAGGATTTAACATGAAAACATGTGCTTATAGCATGTAATAAGTACTTATACTCAAACAGAAAAGAAATTTATAACCTTACAATGGTCAAACTTCATTGATTCCAATGATAAATGGCCTCCAATGGCTATAACCCTATCATTTCCCTATAAATACCAAATGTTTTGAGTGTTAAAAGAAGAGAAAAATTGTGCTTAAGCTTTGTATTAATCTTTGAGCTCTATTTTTCCTTCAATTATCTAATATAGGCTAAAAATTATGATACATACACTCTATGAGAGAGTTATTGTGCTTTCTACTCTATTTTGACAAGTTTGGGTGTGGGATTTGTAACGACCGGGGTCTTTTTTTTAGGCAATCAACACAACAAATAAGCAACCATCCAAAAATATATGCATCTTATATATAAAGATATAGTCTTCAACACATCAGAGATAAGCTTGTATATATATGTGTATCCCTAGGTACTAAGCATATACTCAAAAGGTGAAGTACCGTGTGGTTACACCAAAACAATGGGTTAGCCCATTCACAACAACATATACATATAACTACTATACTAATGCCCCTATGTGTAACATCCCTAAATTCGTTTCATGTATTAATAAAAGTACAAAAGTATTCAAAGTAACATCCATAATTTCATTTCTTTTATTGATGAAGGTACATAAATATTTAATTAAGAAAATAAAATTTATTAGACAATTTTTAGATATCTATGGAAATATAATCCTTAGAAATTTTTCACCTTACGTGTTTGTATAGAAATGTTCTAATATTAATGGAATAGGTAAAGAAAGAAAACTTAAGAGGAAATATTAGAAATAAACATGCTAAAGAAAGGTGAAATTCTTAGGTAAGGAAGATAAATTTTTGTAAGTAAAGGTGTTAAAATTTCAAGATCGGATTAGGGTAATTTTTCTTAATTTAAGAGCAAAAGTTACTAAGTTTAGTATCTCCACCCATAAATTAGGCTTTCACCTATGGACACTTCATATAGTGTTTTTTTACTTCACATAAATTTTTAGCAAGCCAATAGGATAGCCCAATGAAGAAATAAAACATAGACTTGGACTAGGATATAGAAATTGGATCGGTAGCCCAAAAATCATGAAAATGTGACCAAGCCCATTATGAAAGGTAGAATTTTAACCAAAGTAAATAAAATGGGCAAGAATGAGCCCAAACCCAAGAGGAAAATAAAAATAAAAATAAAATTAAAGTGATGAAATAATGGTGTAATCAAGATTAGGTGACATGGCATTAAGACAAAAATTTAGCAAGTGGTATGATAATACAAGGCTTTAGGACAAAACATCTATATCCTACACTCATAATTTTAGCAAGTGGTATGATAATACATAGCATTAGGACAAAACATTTCTATCCCACACAAATAATTTCAACCAAATAATGGAGATTGAAGGGTTAGAAATTTGCCACTTAAAAAGGCAAACCTATCATAATTGATTAAGACAAAAGAATAAGTAAATGAATCTCTAAATCAAAGGGACCTTGTCCCATATCTTAAAAACATATTATCATAATTTTCAAAATACAAATCTCCTTTTCCTATGCATATCTTGACTAAGAAAGAGGAAGACAATAACATAAGTTGTTTGTTTTCCAAAATTTCAATCAAGTGTAACCTAATTGTGATAAGGTAGACCCATGATCATGAAAGGTGAATTATTTGGTGGTTTATATAAGAAAACACACCCTTACAACATTAGAATTTTGTCCAAGTGAGGGAGAGGAAAAATAGAAGCAAAGTAGAGTGAGGAAAGGAGAGGAAGAAAGGAAGAAAGAGGAAGGAGAAGTCTAGGGGACTAAGTGCTCCAGGTAACAACAACAACAACTAAGCCTTTTCCCACTAGGTGGGGTCGGCTACAACAATATTTCTTTTTTGAAGAAAAGTTTTGAAACTTGTAATATTTATATGGGATTTTGATCTTAGAACATCGATGATTAGTCATGGATGTTGCTATATCATGTTACATATTATGTATGTTTGAATACTTAGGTTGGTGTAGATAGTTCTGCATGGGTATGGCTATGGGTGGCAGAATTTTAAGCTTCTGTGTTTTAATTTCTTGGAACATTTTATAGGGAATCTAAACAAATGGTCTACATAACAAATGTAGATTTATATCTCACGGATTTTTAGCTACTAGAATCATTCAATTTAGAATTCATATGAGGTAGATATGGCCCGATTAGTAAACAAAGGTCAGAAAATGGTTAATTAGGGAAGAATATGTTAGGATAGCTTCAGTGTTTTAATTTTTGGGAACATTATATAAGGAATTAAAATAAATGGTTAACATATAAATTATAGATATATGTGTCACGGATTTTTAGCCACTGGAAGCATTCCATTTAGGGTTCATATGTGGTAGATATGTTCCGATTAGTAAACAAATGTCAGAAAATGGTTAATCAGGAAAGAATATGTTAGGATAGCTACGGTGTTTTAATTTCTGGGAACATTCTATAAGGAATTAAAATAAATGGTTAACATATGAATTATAGATATATGTGTCATGGATTTGTAGCCACTGGAATCACTTAATTGAGAATGCTTATGACAGAGATATGGACAGATTAGTAGGTAGAGGTCAGAACCTATCCGAGAAGAAATAACCTATACATTGAGGGAGTAATATCACCTTGAGTTCTTAATATGAGTTAAATTGAGGGAGTTATACTCTGATTAGTAAGAGAAGGTTAGATAGGATGAAAACCTGCAACAAGAAAATAAAGAAATAAAATTAATATTTTAAAAAAAAGATAAATCTTATAAATAAAAATAATAGATGACTAGTATAGCCATAGCCATTTCCATTGTATGAACTTCTTACCATCTTAAGTGTGAAATTTTGATATGGAAATATTTTATAAAGTGATATTTGAAATGGCTATGTTCATGGCATGATTACCAATGATTTTTGGTAATAGTTATATTTTGATGAACATACTTGTTATTAAAAGTATATTTTTGGCTATCATTGTGAAAAGAAAAGAAATGAGCACGGTCACATAGCAATCCGTGTGGTGCACCAGTAGGGGACGCCCTACCAACGGTTATGATCATGTTAATGAGAAAAGAAAGAAAAAGTGGGCCATGTCGGACGGAGCGAGAAAAGCCCGTACCGGAGAGTAGAAAATACTCACCTTGACCGGGGTAGCTTGATATGAAAATAAATTGATAGTCATCATATGATATTCTGAAAATAATTAATCTTGTCATATATGTCATTACTGTACGATTCTCATGTGCATAGATATAGTGCATGTTGGATCGAGTTATTCTATGATGGGCGGATCCTAAATAAAATGTTTGTGGGCGAGTTGGCACAGATCCCGGTGAAGGTGCAACTACCCGCACCCGAATCTCCAGAATTGGTCAACCAGAATAAATAAGATGTAAATATTTATGTGTTTGAAATGTTGTACGTACGTTTGATTAATGATGTGTATGTGAACTTTATATTGTACAATAATAAATAAATAAAAATTGTTACACTATGGCCATCACCCTTGGGGTACTACTGGTGGAGGAGGCGGCCCGGGCGCAGGTACTTCCACCATATTAATACTAGCAGGTTCACCACAACTATGAAATGTTCCAAATAGGGGACATCCACAGTCTGCAGCTCTAGTAGGATGGTCAGAACCACGAACAACATGTCAAGGTTCTGAACATAACACCACAATATAGTGAGATATAAAATCTCAAAAAGGTCAACATCCAGCAAATAGAAATATAACAGAAAACTCACGTGTTATGTTCAATTATATAAACTACAAAAAATGTTTTGTCTTTTGTACAATAAAGGTATAGTATACACATGCAGTTTTTATACAGGTTATGCATCAATATCATGCAAATGTAACAAAGCATGTATTAATAAGGTACCTGTACATTTTCATAGTGGCTCATCATCTGATGGTTCTCAAATTATCGAACTTTAGAGTGGTGTTTGCCCTTACCACCTCCAGCTACTCACCCACCACTGGGTTCCTTGGTCGGAGCGTTTTTTCCCACATTGACCACACTAGGCTATAGGGCATCCTCTATCTCGGTACCGTATCACAGCCATGACCATTCAGTCGCCTTACGTTCACAAGTTACCACATGTCGCTGAGTCACCTTGGTCGGTAAGGGTCATTCTAGAATTGTCAGTTTCCTCAACATAGCAAAGTGAAAGAAATTTCCAGGCCACCCTACTTCGAAGAGGATCATTTTGACCGTCAGTCGCCTCAACACAACATAGTGATACTTGTTACTAGGCCAGCCTACTTTGGAGAGGGTCCTCCTGACTAGCATATGTATTTTACATATTTTTCAGCCACTTGTCTCAACAAAATAAACACATCATTAATTATCATGAGCATGATCAACCATTTCTCTTATGCATGCTATAATGACCCATCATATAATATGAGATAAAGTATTCATGCATTTGCATCTTCCCATAGCATACATATATCATTTACCCTTTATGGTTGCACATAAGTAATTTATGGCATTTAAATATAGCATTCATACACAATTTCTTAATGCATTTATAGTTAATTCAAAAAGACATTACACAACCAAGTAAACACTAAATTTTTCTTTGATATATGGCTCATAAAACTATAATTATGGTCTCATAAACATTGGTTCTTGGTTAAGATTCAAAAAGGAAACAACAAAACAACAAAACGAGTAAATAGGATGAAGCACGACCGTGCTTCATGCCCGTGCTCCATACCCATTCTCCCCACAACAGAACCTGTGTTTTCATGTTCTAGCATAAAACATGGCTAGACCGTGCCCTCAAGCACAGCTGTGTTGCACATGTGCTCTGTACCCAAATTCCCAAACTAGATTAGAGCATGCCCTGGCTGTGCCACCAAGCACGACCGTGCTCTGGGCGCAAAAAACTCAAAAAATAATCTTTTTCTCCTAAAACCAGCCATCATACCAGAAAATATCCAATCCTACATCTTAGTGATAAAGGAAAAAATTAAGTGCTTAATGGTTATATTTTATCCTCTAATTAATAGTAAAATTGTCATTATTTCTCTACTTCTGGTTATGCTTTGCTTTGGATACTACTTTGGTTTGTTTTATGTTTGTAGGTGAGCAAAAGAGGCCAAGAAGCAAGGGAAAACACTAATGTGAGGAGCCATATGGACTTGGAACATGCTGAGGAGGAAGCAAGGAGGCAACCCTAAAGAAATTGGAAAAAGAAGAGCCTAGCAGCCTCAAACACGGCTAGGGTGTCCTTGGTGTTGCATGAAGCACGGCCAGTGCTTGCTCTATGCAAAGAACGCGATTTTTCCTAGTTTTCCAGTATGAAGCATAGCCAGGCTGTGTTAAGAAGCAAGACCGTGCTTCATGTCTGTGCACTCCGTATTTTTTCGAGTTTTGAGTGTAACAACTTCATTTATATAGCATCTCAAATTTTTTTTCTTATATTTGTAAAATTCCATGAAGTCATTACCTCTTTACTACTTAACTCATAATAACATTTATTTAATTTAACCAAGTGTAGTTAAGGTTTAAAATCTACCATTAATACAGATACAATACTGAGTTCACATACACATCATTATTTTAAAAAAATTCGTACAAAAGTCTAACATATACATATAAGCCCTATTCATCCATGTAGACCACTTCTGAGGACACTGGTGCAGGTGGCGGCACCTGCACCGAAATCTCAGTCACATTTACTACAGATACATATGATATAATAGGTATTTGCCCAAGGTAGGGCAGCTCGATTCAACGTACAGCAAAAATAAGAGTCATGGAAAATATCTGTATATTTAATCTTCTGAACATAATATGGAAAAATAATGAGAATTAAATCCTAGTAGGTTCAACAATAAATCATAATCATCAACAATACGTCATGTTCTATAACCTACAACAAATACCTTAGGTCACATGAATGCACTTTATCTATGCATATGAAAATTGTACAGTAATGACATGTATGACATGATTAACTATTTTATGATGACTATCATCTTATTCTCATATTAAGCTACCCTGGTCAGGGTGAGTATTTTCTACTCTTCGGTACAGGGTTTTCTCGCTCCGTCCGTCATGGCACATTTTCCCTTTCTTTTCATATTATCATAATCATAGCTGTTGGTAAGACATCTCCTACTTGTGCACCACACGAACTGCCATGTGACGGTACTTATTTATTTTCTTTTCTTTTCTTTTCACATTAATAGCCAAAAATATGATTTCAATAACAAGTATGTTCATTGTACGCACATGCCATAATTTGTCATTAAAATATAATTATTACCAAAAATCATTGGTAATCATGCCAAACATAATCGTTTGAAATATCACTTTATAAAATATTTCTATGTAAAAATTACACACTTAAGATGGTAAGGAATTCCTACAATGACAATGGCTATGGCATACACTAGTCATTTATTATTTTCATTTGTAAGATTCTTTTTCTTTTTAAATATTATTTTCCTCTCTCACTAAAAAGAGCATAACACCCTCATTTTAAATTTGATTGTGGTGATCTTGGTGTCAATAGTAAGATAAGACAATCCTATAAAACCTTTATGTTGAACATTTTAGTGAAATCTTAAGTAATCATAGTGTTACAACTCAATCAAAAGCAATGTTATTTCTTCTCGGGTAGGTTCAGACCTCTACTTACCAATAAGATCATATCTTACTCATACTAACTCCAATTGAGGTGATTCCAAAGCCTATAAAAAACTAAAACAAGTATGTGAAACTTTTATGTTTTTCATTTCTTCAGATTCCTTACTTATTATTCCCAGAAAATTGAAAACAAAAACATTTACATTTACCATCCTAGATTCTAGACTGATTCTGACCTCTACTTATTAATCAGCCATATCTCCCACATATGAACTCCAAATTAAGTGATTTCAAAGCCTATAGATCCGTGATACACACACACACACACACACACACACACACACACACACACACACACACACACACACACACATATATATATATATATATATATATTTATTATGTTAATAATATCCTTTAATTCCCTACATATTTTTCTCAAAAATTCAATTATAGAAGAATACTCGATAGATTCTTCCCTGGTTAGCTAGTTTCTGACCTTTTTTTTACTAATCTAACAATATCTCCCTCATATGGATTCCAATTTGAATGATTCTAGTGGTAAAACATTCGTTAGACATATATATACATTTATCATGTTGAGCATTTCTTTTAATTCTTTACATATTTATCCCAGAAATTCAAACATAGAAGCATACCTGATAGATTCTTCCCTGATTAACCATTTTCTGACCACTGCTTATATATTAGGCAATATCTCCCTCATCTAGACTCCAAATTAAGTGAATACAGCGGCTAAAAATCTGTGAGATATAGATCTACATTTTTTATGTTAACTATTTCTTTTAACTCCTAATTGATGCTTCCCAAAATTTCAAAAATAGAAGCTTCCCTGGTTATACCGAAATCCAGTTTCCTAACCAAACCTTTTCTAAGGTTTTAATTCATTATTTTATTATGTCCTCTTCCATTTTTCTTCCTAATTTACATTTAATCATATTACATCAATTTTTCACCATATCTAAATATAGAAAATAGCAGCATAAAAATTTTAAAAATTTACCACCTATAGCCATACCTATGCAGAACTTTTCATAACAGCCTAAGTATTCAAACATACATCATATGCAAGATCAACATGTAACATGATATTGCAACATCCATGACCAATCATCAAAGTAGCAAATATTGTAAATTTCATCAAAGTTCTAAGATCAAAATCTCATATAAATATTACAAATTTTAAAACTTTTCTTTAAAAAGAAATATTGATAAACCTACCTAAAGAACTCCCTAGCTCACTTAGTGAATTCTTTTTCTTGTTTCCTCTTGAAAGAAGTTGCAAGATTCCTTCTTTCCCTTAGCTTTTCTAGCAGCTTAAAAAGAGAAGGAGGGTGAGTTTTTGAACCTCAAGGATGAAGAGGAAAGATAGATTCAAGTGAAGATTAAGCTAACTTACCTTGAGTACTTAATCCTATAGACTTCTCCTTCCTCTTCCTTCCACTATTCTCCTATCTTTTTCTCCTTTCCTCACTCTACCTTGCTTATGTTTTTCCTCTCCCTCACTTGGACGAAATTATAATGTTATAAGGGTGGGGTTTGCTTAAATAAACTATCAAGTGGTTCACCTTTCATGATCATAGGTCTACCTTATCACAATTAAGATGCACTTGGTTGATTTTTTGGAAAACAAACAACTCATGTTCTTCTCTTCCTCTTCCTTAGTCAAGATATGCATAGCAAAAGGAGATTTGTATTTTGAAAATTATGATAATATGTTCTTAAGACAAGGGATATGGTCCCTTTGATTTAGGGATTCATTTCCTTTTTCTTTTGTCTTAATAAAGTATGATAGGTTTGCCTTTCTAAGTGGCAAGTTTCTAACCCTTAAATCTCCTTTACTTGACTGAAATTATTTGTGTAGGATAGGAATATTTTGTCGTAATGCCATGTATTATGATACCACTTGCTAAAATTATGAGTGTAGGATATATTTTTTTTTTCCTAATGCCATGTATTATCATACCACTTGCTAAAATTATGAATATAGGATATAGATATTATCACACCACTTGCTGAATTTTTGTCTTAATGCTATGTAACCTAATCTTTATTATTATTACACTATTATTTCATAACATGATTTATTTTATTTTATTTTTCCTCTTGGATTTGGGCTCATTCCTACCCATTTCCTTTGCTTTAGATAAAATTCTACCTTTCTTGGAGGGTTTGGTCACATTTTCATAATTTTTAGGCTATCGGTCCAACTTCTATATCCTAATCCAAGTCTATGTTTTATTTCTTGCTTTGGTTATCCAATAGGCTTGGTAGAAACTTATGTGAAGTGGAAAAACTCTATATGATGTGTCCATAGGTGAAAGCTCAATTTATAGGTGGAGATATTAAATTTAGAAATTTCTAACTCTTGAATTAGGAAAAATTACCCTAATCCAATCTTCTTAAAATTTTATGACCTTTACTTACTTCACAAAAATTTATCTTCCTTACCAAAGAATTTCGCCTCTCTTTAGTATAGTATTTCTAATTTTTCCTATTAGGTTTTCTCTCTTTACTTTTTCTCTTAATGTTAGAAACATTTTCTATGCATACACATAAGGTGAAGAATTTCTAAGGAGTATATTTCCTTAGATATATAAAAATTGTCTAATAAATTATATTTCCTTAATTAAATATTTATGTACCTTTAAAGAAACAAAATTAGGGATGTTACATTAAATATTTATATACCTTTATTAATAAAAGAAACGAAATTAAGGATGTTACATTGAGCAGCCAAAGGATATAAATACATGGGGAAACACAGTTTAGACGATTCAAACACATTCAGAATTACTTTTACTCATTTTTAGGCTTAGGAAACACCATTAGCTTAGGTTTAGAGTAGGATTAGTGATTAATTCTTGTTCTTATAGTAAAATTTATAACAATTCAAGCATTGTATTTCATCTTTGCATTCTGCAAACCAGGTTTTATCTTTATACTTTACTTCCATATCTATATCTACTCATCTATCTTGGTTTATATTGAACTATTATGATTTACTTAATAAATATGATTTTGGTTTTTGTTTCTATTATGCTTGAGTAGATTTAATCTAGGGTTTTCGTAAACCCACTTATGGTATGATGATACTAAATTATTGAATTGAATTACTGGAACCCTAATTGTATTATCCATGGTTAATTAGGATTGACTATTATGCATTGATGATATGAGTTGGTGAATGTTTGGCCAATATTTATCACGTCTTAAGATATTAACTGATGAATTGAAAGGTAAAATTTAATACTGGAACCTAATAGTTAATTAGGGATATCTTAATCACGAAAGTAGTTTAAGGTTCACTAGGAATGAATGAATTAGTGGGCACGAGAAAACTAATTAATTGAATTCCATGGTTGGCATAGAACTTAATAGACTTAGGTTGAACTAAGAACCACGAAAGTAGGCAATTGGATTAACCTAGGTATGATTAGTAACGCTTGAAAGAGGTTATTAGTTAATTAAGGCTAAACCATCCCTACCTAGATAATTGCAATTAGAGGTACATAATGATTGTTGAATATAATAAGTGAGATAAACCTTAACCCTAGACTTTTATTAATTGAATTAACTATTTACTTAATTGTGACACATTTTCTCATCGAATTGTATTGATTTAGATAGCTTGCTTCGTATAATTCTAGTAATTGACCATTATTTTTTGTGGGACACGACTCGTACTTGCCAGACTAGCTACAACTACGCCGTGCACTTGTAGTTATTTATAAAGCATATATAACAAGTTTTTGGCACCGTTGCTGGGGAACAATTGTCAATATTAGATACTTTGCGAAATAGCTAGACTTGATCCTTTTTCTTTTTATTTATTTTCTACATATTTTATCTTGCTGATTTTGGCCTCTTTTCTTCTTTTGTAGGTGTGCAACTGTTTTGTACAAAAAGGTCGTGAACTCTTTGTTGAATTTGATCCAGAGATTGAACGCACCCTATGAAGAAGGAGAAAAAGACAACTGCAAGATCATCCCGCTGCACCTACCATGGAGGACAGAGATAACTGATCTCTTAAGGATTTCACTACCTCGAATACACATGGCCTAAACACAAGCATTGTTAGACCAGTTGTTAAGGCCAACAAATTTGAGTTGAAGCCTTCTCTTTTACAGATGGTTTAGTAGAATCAGTTTGGAGGGTCACCTATTGAAGACCCTAATCTCCATCTATCAATATTTTTGGATTATTGTGACACTTTGAAGCTGAATAGAGTATCATCTGATTCCATTAGATTAAGATTGTTCCCATTTTCTCTAAGGGACAAGGCTCGTGCATGGTTGCACTTTCTTCCATCAGGGTCCATCACTACTTGGCAGCAACTTTCTCAAGCTTTCTTGGCCAAGTATTTCCCACCAAGTAAGACAACGTATCTTAGGAACCAAATCAATACCTTTGCTAAAAAAGATGGTGAGTCTTTGTATGAAGCTTGGGAGAGATTTAAAGAACTTCTCAGAATATGTCCACACCATGGGTTGGAAAAGTGGCTCATAGTCTATACATTCTACAATGGACTGGCGTACAACACTAGAATGTATGTGGATGTTGCAGGAGGAGGAGCCATTATGAATAAAACAGTTGATGAGGCATATGAGCTTATTGAAGATATGGCTCAGAATCATTACTCATGGTCTAGTGAGAGGCAACTAAGAAAACCAGCAGGTATGTATAAAGTAGATGTGTTTAATCATCTAACTTCTAAAGTTGATGCATTATTTCAGAAATTAGATAAATTGAGCACCAATGCTATTGGTTCTTCTCCATTTTCTGCATGTGAGATCTGTGGATGTGTTGGCCATATAGCCAATGAATGCCAACTTGGAAATTCTACACCTCAGGATTGTGAACAGGTGAACTTTGTGAACAATAATTAGAAAAACAATCCTTACAGCAATACATATAATCCAGGCTGGAGGAATCATCCAAATCTCTCATACAAGCCAAATGCAAATTAGTCTCCTCAAAATAACTTTAGGCAACCTCCTAGGTTTCAGAATCAGAGGCCATTTAGTCCTTCCCCTCAGCCAAATTTAAATCTAGAGGCTTTGATGGAAAATTTCATCACTATTCAGACGAAACAGAATGATGAGTTCAGAGCCTAGCACCACTCAATGAATGAGGCTATAAAATATTTAGCCTCTAAGGTTGACTCACTTACTATCCATAGTAAGATGCTAGAAACTCAGATTGTATAGCAAGCGAGCCTATCTAACAGGAACTTTGGCAGACTTTCAGGCCAGACTAAGAACCCTAGAAAGCATTGTAATGCTATTACCCTAAGAAGTGGTAAACAGTTGGCTGAATCTAAGATAAATGGGAAGGAAAAATAAAATGAACCTTAGGCTGCATATGAGAAGAGAAGTGGATTATAAAGGAGAGGAAAAGGAAGAAGAAGAGCCCAAATATGTGGCTATTGCACCATATAAGCCACCAATTCAATTTTCTCAAAGATTGGATAAGGCTACGTTAGAGGAGCCTAAATATTTGGATGTTTTGAAGAAGTTGAATATCAATATCTCATTCCTAGAAGCCATATCCCAAATGCCTTCTTATGCAAAGTTCCTGAAAGAAATCCTCTCAAATAAGAGGAAAATTGAAAAATATGCTGTTGTGGCACTGACAGAGGGATCCAGCGCACTTTAATTCAAAATAAGCTACCACAAAAGCTTAAGGATCCCAGAAGCTTCTCAATTCCTTGCTCTATAGGAGACATGAAGATTGACAGAGCCCTATGTGACCTTGGAGTAAGTGTGAGCCTCATGCCTCATTCATTTTGCAAGAAGCTTCAGATGGGTGACTTGAGGCCTACCACTCTTTCTCTTTATTTGGCTGACCGATCCATTAAGCATCTGGTAGGGTATATTAAAGGATGTTCCTCTAAAGGTAGGTAAATTTTTCATACCGAATGATTTTGTTATTTTAGAGATGGAGGAAGATGACAAAATTTCCATCATTCTTGGAAGGCCTTTCCTAGCCACAGCTGGTGTAAACATCAATGTAAAAGATGAAAAGCTTTCTTTGAATGTAGGGGATGAAAAAGTAGAATTTAATTTGAATGATAACATCAAACCCCCATCTTTAAATGAATCTTGTTGTATGATTGTTTTATGTAACGTCCGTTTTTTTTTACATTACGCATATTAAATACGCCATATGTATAAACACAATGTGTGTATATATATATATATATATATATATATATACATATTTATTACAAACCTCATACATGCTATAATTATACAATACAACATTTCAAAACACAATATACATGTTTACATATATATTACAAACCTCACACATGTTATATTTATACAATACAACATTTCAGTACATAAATAAGAGTATTAATACAACACTTCACCCTTGAAATACAAAGGGTGAGGAAGTGGTGCTGACATCTAGATCTCTATCAGTAGCGCCATTTTATGTTGCATTTCATTTCTTTTTATCTGAACATAACACCACAATAATAGTGAGAACAAAGGTTCCCAGTAGACTTAACATAAATAAAATATAATGAGAAAAATAGGGGTTATGTTCAGCTATATAAGCTACAGAAAATATTAAGATCTGAAGATAAAATTATCACTTTTAATGCATCTGTCTCACTCGACGATCTGGTACACTTAATTTGAAATGACCTGCCTCACTCGGCGATCTAGTCAACCCTCACTCAATGTAAAATGACCTACCTCACTCGGCGTCTGGTCAATGCAATTTTCTATACACATATTGACCGATCGACTACAGTCACAATAAGTTATCAGGGAATGTGAGTACATCACCCTCCTGCCCCCTCACATTACCACTGTCACTCGGTTGGAGCAGCCCTCCCTTGGCTCACTTAGGCTAATAGGGTGTCCCCTACTCGGTACCGTCTCAAGCCATTCAATTCGTCGATATTTACCCATACATATAAATGTGTATATATATAAATTCATCAAATACAATATATAACCATCAAGCAACTCGTCATGAGTTTTACACTTGCCATTTAATTATTTTCATAATATGATGCATCATTTTTATACCAAATGATTAATAATCATTTATCACATACCAATATTCAATATGATTTATTTTAAATCAAATAAAGAAAAAGAGTAATTTGTGATACCAAAATCATCATTGTAAAAGTATTTTTCTTGGACATATGTTTCTTAAAAATATTTTAACAAATAAGATTATTTTTAGGCAGAAAACAGTAAAAAATATAATAATGCAGCACCCAACACGGCCTGGCCATATTCAAGACATGGCCATGCTAGAAAAAAACTTCAAACATGCTTAAAAACAGGCCCGAACACGGCCTACCCATGCTGAAGCAACCCAGAACACGACCTAGCTGTGTTCTGTGACCTTTCTTTACTTATTCAACCATATCTCCATCATATGAACTCCGATTGAGGTGATTTCAAATCCTATAAAACACCAAGATAATTATATACAATTTTGATGTTTATCATTTCTTTAGATTCGTTATAGATTATTCCCAAAAAATTAAAACCAAAACACTTATTTTTACTATCCTAGATTCCGACCTCGGCTCAATTAATCAGCCATATCTCACTCATATGAACTTCAAAGTAAGTCATTTCAGAGCCTATAGATCCGTGAGACATATATCTACAATTAATATGTTGAACATTTCTTTAAAAGTCGTGTCAAAAGTTCCCAAAATGTCAAAAACATAGGCTTCCCAGATTATTCCAAAATTCAGCTTAGTCTAATTTCTCCCTTGTTTTTCTTTTATGTAATCCCATGCACCCATATGCATGTCCATACAACCAAAATATAATTTCATATAAATATCCAGACCACATTCTATTCAAAATGACATTTAAGCAAATTTAAAAGCATATATATCATTTTGTACAAAATTTATTAGAAGATGTTAAACCTACCTCAAACAACTCCTTAAATTTGTGCTTGATTCCTACCACCCAGAAATCCTTGATTTCCTTTTCCTCTTCCTTCTCCTTCTTCTTTATCTTCTTCTTCTTCCTCTTTCTCTTCTTTCTCTTTCTCTTCTTTCTTTTCTTCCCCTTTCTTTTTCTCCTTTTCCTTTTCTTCTCTTTTTTTCCTTTCTCTTCCTACCGACACTCCCCCTTCTCCTTCTTAACTTCTCGTTTTTTTTCCTACCTACCACCTCTTCATCACCAAAATGCCATTGCCATCATCCATTAATTACACAAATGCCATCCTCCATAAATTACATAAATTAAATGCCATTTTAACCATTCCTACTATCTTGTTTGACTTGAGTAAAATAATTTAATCCTCTCATGAGATCCAAAATCCTTTCTCCTTTCTGAAAGAAATAAATTTCAATTAGTAACATAAGGAAAAATCGGGGATGTTACAGTTCTCCCCCTTAAAAAGAATTTTATCCTCAAAATTCAAGGTTTACCTGTCTTCAAATAGTTATGGATATTTCTGTCTCATGTCATCTTCCCTTTCCCATGTGGCTTCTTCTATTGTTAAACTCTCCCAACCTACCTTCACCAATGGAATAGTTTTTTTCTCAACTGTTTCATGTCTTTATCCAGAATTACTATCGGCCTCGGTCGGTAGGTTAGATTCTCATCTACAACTATTATTTCTTCTTGAATTATGTGCGACGGATCTAGTAGATACTTCCGAAGTTAAGAAACATGGAACACATCATGCAGATTTGACAAATGCGGAGGAAGTGCAATTTGATACGCCGATGACCCTATCCTTTTCAGAATTTGATAAGGTCCTAAATATCTCGGACTTAATTTCTTAATTTTCATTGCTCGGCCAATTCCGGTAGTAGGAGAAATTTTTAAGAACACATGCTCCCCTTCTTGGAAATGTATCGGTCTCCTTCTCCTATCAAAATAGCTCTTTTGACGACTTTGAGCTGTTCGCATTTTATCCCGAATTATCTGTATTTACTCAGATGTATGTTGCACTAACTCGGGCCCCAATAACCTTTTCTCCCCTACTTCATTCCAACATAATGGCGATTTACATCTCCTACCATACAAAGCTTTATAAGGTGCCATTCCGATACTAGAATGATAACTGTTATTATACGCAAACTCAGCCAATGACAGATATCCATCCCATCCTTTTCCTTGCTCTAGCACGCACGCTCTTAGCATATCCTCTAAAGTCTGTATAGTTCTCTCCGTTTGACCGTCTGTTTGAGGATGATATGCAGTACTAAAACACAAACGAGTACCAAAAGCTTCTTGTAGCGCTCTCCAGAATCTGGAAGTAAATCGAGGATCTCGATCTGAAATGATACTATTAGGAATTCCATGCAACAGTACAATTTCCTTCATATACAACTGGGCCAACTTATTCAACGAGTAGTTTTTCTTAATGGGTAGAAAGTGCACAGATTTCGTCAGTCTATCAACTATTACCCATATCGCATCATGACCTGTCTGAGTCTTAGGTAATCCAACAATAAAATCCATAGATATACTATCCCACTTCCACTCAGGGATTTCTAAAGGTTGTAACATCCCAGAAGGTTGTTGATGTTCTACTTAACCTTTTGACAAACCAAATACTTAGACACGTATTCAGCAATGTCTCTCTTCATTCCTGGCCACCAGTATAATCTTTTCAAATCTTGATACATTTTTGTAGATCCTGGATGGATTGTATACTTACTTTGATGAGCTTCTTCCAGAATCTTAGCCTTCAAATTCTCTCCTTGTGGTATACATGTTCTGCCCTGGTACATAATAATTATATCCTCTGGCATTGCAAAGCCACGCTGATCTCTTCGATCTTGTAAAAATTGATCATGTGTCTGTGCTTCCTTAATCTGAGTCTTCAAGTCACTTTCAATTCTTAATTCACTAATAATCAGACTTCCAGGGACAGTCATAACTGATAATTTCAAATTCCTGAATTCCTCAATTAGTTCTATTTCTTTTATCAATATTTGACTTAAATGCAACGACTTCCGGCTCAATGCATCAGCTACTACATTTGCCTTCCCTGGGTGATACTTTAATTCAAATTTGTAATCATTAATGAATTCTATCCACCTTCTTTGCCTCATATTCAATTCTTTTTGGTCAAAGATGTAACAACCTCTTTTTTTTTCCTTTATTATTATACAATATTGAGTTCACATACATGTCATTAATCAAAACAGACGTATAACATATCAAACACATAGATATTTACATCTTGTTTATTTTGGTTGACCAATTCCGGAGATACAGGTGCGGGTGGTTGCACCTTCACCGGGATCTGAGCCAACTCGACCACAAACATCTTATTTGATTCTGAAATCTGCCCAACATAAAGTAACTCGATCCAATGTGCACTAAAAGCCAGAGCCTTAGAAACAAAAGCTGCATAAATAATTTTCTGAACATGATATGAAAATATAGTGAGAATTAAATCCCAGTAAGTTCAACAATAAATTATCATCAGTAAAGCTCATCACGTCATGTTCAGCTGTATAAACTACAGAAAATATCTTTGGTCACATGAATGCATTATATCTATGCACATAAGAATCATACTGTAATGATATGTATGATATGATTAACTATTTTCAAAATATCATATGATGGCCATCAACTTATTCTCATTTCAAGCTACCCCGGTCAGGGTGAGTATCCTCTACTCTCCGGTACGGGCTTTTCTCGCTCCGTCCGACATGGCCCACTTTCTCTTTCTTTTCTCATTATCATGATCATAACCGTTGGTAGGGCGTCCCCTACTGGTGCACCACACGGATTGTCATGTGACCGTGCTCATTTCTTTTCTTTTCATAATGATAGCCAAAAATATGCTTTCAATAACAAGTATGTTCATCAAAATATAACTATTACCATAAATCATTGGTAATCATGCCATGAACATAACTATTTCAAATATCACTTTATAAAATATTTCCATGTCAAAATTTCACACTTAAGATGGTAAGAAGTTCATACAATGGCAATGGCTATGGCTATACTAGTCATTTATTAAGATTCATCTTCTTTTTTAAATACTAATTTTATTTCTTTATTTTCTTGATGCAGGTTTTCATCCTATCTATCCTTCTCTTACTAATCAGAGCATAACTCCCTCAATTTAACTCTGATGTAGGTGATCTTGGTGTCCATTTCAAGATAAAACAATTATCTAAAACTATTATGTTGAACATTGTAGCGAAAAATTAAGAAACGAAGGTGATATTACTCCCTCAAAGTACAGGATAGTTCCTCTCGGATAGGTTCTGACCTTTATTGACTAATTAGACCATATCTCCCAAATTGGAACTCCAAATTGAGTTATTCCAGTTGGTAAAAATCCATGAGCCATATATCTATAATTGTTATGTTGGCGCGCTATTTTAATTCTCTACAGAATATTCCCAGAAATTCAAAAACTAAAACATTAATAACATATTCTTCCCTGAATAAACATTTTCTGACCTCTGCTTACTAATCGGATCATATCTACCTCATATGAACTCCAAATTGCATAATTACAGTGGGTATATTTCCATGAGACATAGATATATAACGTTCATGTTAACCATTTATTTTAATTCCATACAGATAATTCCCAGAAATTAAAATACAAAAGCTGTCCTAACATAATCTTCCCTGATGAACCATTTTCTGACCTTGGCTTACTAATCGGACCATATCTACCACATGTGGACTCCAAATTGAATTATTCCATTGGCTAAAAATCCATGACACACATATCTTTAATTCTTATGTTAACCATTTATTTTAATTCCCTACCAATAATTCCCAAAAAGTAAATTACCGAAGCTATCCTAACATATTCTTCCCTGATGATTCATTTTCTGACCTTTGACTACTAATCAGACCATAGCTATCTCATATGGACTCCAAATGGAATGATTCCAGTGGGTGAAAATCCGTGACACATATATCTTTAATTCTTATGTTAACCATTTATTTAATTCCTTATATATTGTTCCCAGAAATTAAAATACCGAAGCTTAAAATTCTGTCAACCATAGGCATACCCATGCAGAACTATCTACACCAACTTAAGTATTCAAACATACATCACATGCAAGATCAATATGTAACATGATATAGCAACATCCATGACCAATCATCAAAGTTCTAAGATCAAAATCTCATATAAATATTATGAGTTTCAAAGGTTTTCTTCAAAAAGAAATATTGTTAAACTTACCTGGAGCACTTAGTCCCCTAGACTTCTCCTTCCTCTTTCTTTCTTTCTTCCTCTCCTTTCCTCACACTACCTTGCTTCTATTTTTGCTCTCCCTCACTTGGACGAAATTCTAATGTTGTAAGGGTGGGTTTTCTTATATAGACCACCAAATAATTCACCTTTCATGATCATGGGTCTACCTTATCACAATTAGGATACACTTTGTTGAATTTTTGGAAAACAAACAACTTATGTTCTTGTCTTCCTCTTCCTTAGTCAAGATATGCATAGAAAAAGGAGATTTGTATTTTGAAAATTATGATGATATGTTCTCAAGATATGGGGCAAGATCCCTTTGATTTAGGGATTCATTTCCTTTTTCTTTTGTCTTAATCAAGTATGATAGATTTGCCTTTTTAAGTGGCAAATTTCTAGCCCTTGAATTTTCCTTACTTAACTAAAATTATTTGTGTAGGATAATGATGTTTTGTCATAATGCTATGTATTATTACCCACTTGCTAAAGTTATGAATGTATGATATAGATGTTTTTGTCCTAAAGCCTTGTATTATTATGCCACTTGCCAAAATGATGAATGTAGAATCACACCACTTGCTAAATTTTTGTCTTAATGCCATGTCACTTAATCTTGATTACACCAATATTTCATCACTTTATTTTTATTTTTATTTTTCCTCTTGGGTTTGGGCTCATTCTTGCCCATTTTCCTTACTTTGGTTAAAATTCTACCTTTCATAATGGGCTTGGTCACATTTTCATGATTTTTGGGCTACCGGTCCAATTTCTATATCCTAGTCCAAGTCTATGTTTTATTTCTTCCTTGGGCTATCCTATTGGCTTGCTAAAAATTCATGTGAAGTAGAAAAACTCTATATGAAGTGTCTATAGGTTAAAGCCCAATTACGGGTGGAGATACTAAACTTAGTAACTTTTGCTCTTAAATTAAGAAAAATTACCCTAATCCGATCTTCTTGAAATTTTAAGACATTTACTTACTTCACAAAAATTTATCTTTCTTTACCTAAGAATTTCACCTTTCTTTAACATGTTTATTTCTAATATTTCCTCTTAGGTTTTCTTTCTTTACCTATTCCATTAATATTAGAACATTTCTATGCATATATGTAAGGTGAAGAATTTCTAAGGAAAATATCTAAAAATTACGGGATGTTACAAAAGAGATATTTTAAACTGTTGTGATCACTGTATATTTCAAATACAGCTCCATATAAATAGTGTCTCCACATCTTCAGGGAAAAAACTATCGCAGCCAATTCTAAATCATGAGTGGGATAATTCTCCTCATGCGGTCTCAATTTTCGAGATGCATATGCAACCACTTTGCCTTCTTGCATCAAAACATAACCTAAACCTTTCTTGGAAGCATCCGTATAGACTACAAAGCATCCAGAAGGGTTAGGAAGAACTAGAATAGGTGGAGAATTCAATTTGACTTTAAGCTCTTGAAAACTATTTTCGCATTCTTCAGTCCAATTAAAGAGACTTCCTTTTCTAGTCAATCGAGTCAAAGGAAAAGCTATTTGAGAGAATCCTTGTATAAACCTTCTATAATATCCTGCTAAACCCAAGAAACTTCTAATTTCAGTCACAGTTTTAGGTTTCTCCCATTTCAGCACTGCTTCAGTTTTACTGGGATCTACCGACACACCATCTTTAGAAATTACGTGACCCAAAAACTTCACTTCTTCCAACTAAAATTCACATTTTTCCAACTTAGCGAAAAGTTTCTTTTCCTTCAAGACCTGAAGTACTAATCGCAGATGTTGGTTGTGTTCTTCCTCACTCTTAGAGTAGATTAAAATATCATCTATGAACACTACTACGAATTGATCCAAGTAGGGTTTAAAAATGCGATTCATATAGTCCATAAAGACTGTAGGTGCATTTGTGACCCCAAAAGGCATGACTAAAAATTCGTAGTGTCCATACCGAATTCTAAAAGCTGTTTTTGGAATGTCTTCTTCTTTAACTCCAATTTGATGATATCCTAACCTCAAGTCTAATTTAGAGAAAATAGTAGCTCCCTTTAATTGATCTAATAGATCGTCTATTCTAGGCAACGGATACTTATTCTTAATAGTCTCCATATTCAATTGCCTGTAATCAATACACAATCTCAAACTGCCATCTTTCTTCTTGATAAACAATACAGGCGCTTCCCAAGGTGATATGCTAGGTCTGATAAAGTTATTTTCTAACAGCTCTTTGATCTGCTTCTTTAGCTCTTGTAGTTCTACAAGAGACATTCTATAGGGAGTGATAGAAATAAGCCTCGCCTCTGGTGCTAGAATGATGGAGAATTCTACTTCTTTCTTCAATGGAGGTTCAAAAATCTTAGGAGGAAAAACCTTTGGAAATTCATGGACTACTGGAATCTCAAGTAGTTCCTGTTTCATACTTGGGTTGATGGTATACGGGAAAATACATGATAAAGGGGAATTTTGAGTGCTTATTGGCCATATTTTAGCCCCTAATTCATAGTAACTTGTGATTATTTATATGCTTTTGGTTATACTTTGTTCTGGGTACTGCTGTGGTTTGTTTTATGGTTGCAGTAGAGCAAAAGAAGCCAAGAAGCAAGGAAAAACAATCACGGAAAGAGCCAAAAGGACTTAGGATATGCTAAGGAAGAAGCAAGGAGGCTACACATAAAAAATCATGAAGAAAGCACTTCGGTAGCATGCAGCACGGCCAGGCCGTGCTTGGTGGCATGCAACACAGCCAAGCCGTGCTCTGAGCAAGAAATACAAAAATTCCCCAAATTCTAGCCCAAAGCACGGATAGGCCGTGTCCTGGGACACGGCTGTGCATCGGGGTTCGTACAGAACGAAAAAATTAGGGTTTTGGCCGCCAAACATATATAGAAGCAGGGGGATGCGCAGCCAAGGAAGTGGGAAACCGTAGGAAACACTGGAGAATCACCTTTTAGGCTTAGGAAACACTTTTAGACTAGGTTTTTACATAGATCATTGTTGATTTTGATGTTCTAGAGTAGAATTTACTGCATTCAAGGTTGTATTTCATCTGACTTTTCTACAGACCAGGTTTTGTCTTTCTATTTGTATTCTCTTCTTCTACTTTTACTCATTCTCCTTCAATTGTACTGAACTATCATGATTTATTCAATGAAGATGAATTTGATTTCTGTTTTGATGATGTGTTTGTAAATTTGATCTAGGGTTTTGGTAAACCCAATTGTGATACGATGATACTGTGCTTATGACTTGAATCATGAAATCCTAATTGTAATTGCTTCTAGATTGATTAGGATTGACTATTATATGCATGAATAAGTTGATAGAATGCCTGATCACCAGTCTATCACGTCTTAGGTATTTAATCGATAAAAGGTGAAGATTAAAACTGGAACCTGATAGTTAATTAGGGGTATCTTAATCACGAAAGTAGTTTAAGATTCTCTAGAATTGAATCAATTAATGGGCACGAGAAAACCGATTAATTGCATTCTATGGTTGGCATAAAGCTTAATGAACCTAGGTTAAGCTAAGAACCACGAAAGTAGGTAATTTGATTAACCTAGGTACAATTGGTAATGCTTGAAAGAGATTGCTAATTAATTGAGGCTAAACCATCCCCAATAATCTAGATAATTGCAATTAGAGGTAAATATCAGTTGTTAAGTATCACAAGTGTGGTGAACCCTAACCCTAGGCTTTGCTTAATCGGTTACTTTCATCTATTTAATTGCGATATTTTCCCATCAAATTGTATCGATTTAGATAGCACCTTTTGTGAAATTATAGTAATTGGCATTGTTCTCTGTGGGATACGACCCGTACTTGTCGGACTAGCTACAGCTATGCCGTGCACTTGCGGTATTTGGTAAAATATTACACAAGTTTTTTGGCGTCGTTGCCAGGGGACAAAGTCAATATTAGATATTTTGCATTATAGCTAGACTAAATCATTGTTTTCTTTTCTTTTCTATTTCTCTGCATAATTTTCCTTTGCTGATTTTTGCTTCTTTTCTTCCTTTATATGTGTGTTTCTCTTTTATGCGAAGAGAACGTGAGATTGTTGCTGGATTTGACCCGAAAATTGAACGCATACTTTGAAGGATAAGAAGACAACAGCAAGAGAATTCCGCAGCTACCATGGGGGAGAGAGATAACCGATCTCTAAAGGATTTTACCGCCCCAGATACTCATGCCCTGAATCCCAGCATAGTCAAGCTAGTTGTTGAAGCTAACAACTTTAAGCTGAAGCCCTCTCTCTTGTAGATGGTTCAGTAGAATCAGTTTGGAGGGTCGCCTACTGAAGACCCTAATCTCCATCTTTCAGTGTTTTTAGAGTACTGTGACACCCTGAAGTTGAATGGGGTATCTTCAGATGCTATTAGGTTGAGATTGTTCCTTTTCTCTTTGAGGGACAAGGCCCGTGCATGGTTGCATTCCCTTTCATCAGGGTCCATCACCACTTGGCAGCAACTTTCTCAAGCTTTCCTAGCCAAGTACTTCCCACCGAGCAAGACGGCCCATCTTAGGAATCAGATCACTACTTTTGCTTAGAAGGATGGGGAATCATTATATGAGGCTTGGGAGAGATTCAAAGAGCTCCTCAGGATATGCCCACACCATGGGCTGGAGAAGTGGCTGATAGTCCATACATTCTATAATAGATTGATTTACAACACTTGTATGTCTGTGGATGCTGCAACTGGAGGAGCAATTATGAACAAGACAGTTGATGAGGCTTATGAATTGATTGAAGACATGGTTTAGAACCACTATTCTTATTCTAGTGAAAGGCAGCCTAGAAAACCAACAGGTATGTATGAAGTTGATGCGTTCAATCATCTAACTTCTAAAGTTGATGCTTTATTTTAGAAGTTGGATAAGCTAAGCATCAATGCTGTTGGTTCTCCTTCTTCATCTTCATCTTGTGAGATTTATGGAGGTGTTGGTCATGTAGCCAACGAGTGTCAGCTTGGAAGTTCTACACTTCAGGATTGTGAGCAGGTTCATTTTGTGAACAACCAAAGAAATAATCCATACAGTAATACTTACAATCCAGGCTGGAGAAATCACCCGAACCTCTTTTATAAGCCAAATGCTGGTCAGCAGCCTCAGAATAACTTCAGGCAACCTCCAGGATTTCAGAATCCGAGGCCATTCAATCCTCCTCCTCTTCAACCAAAATTGAATTTGGAGGCTCTAATGGAGAATTTCATCTCCACACAGAGTAAGCAGAATGAAGAATTTAGAGCCCAAAATCATTCTATGAATGAAGCAATTAAGGACTTGGCTTCTAAAGTTGACTCACTTGCTACACATAACAAGATGCTAGAGACTTAAATAGCACAACAAGCGAGCTCTTCAACCAGAAATTTTGGTAAGTTCCCTGGTCAGCCTAAGAAACCTAGAGAACAATGTAAAGCTATCACTTTGAGAAGTGGTAAGTAATTGGGTGAATCAGTAGAAAAGAAGGAAGATAATGAAGATGAGAAGAGAGATGTGCCTGAACCAGCAACTGAAAAGGAAGAGCAAGTTAATGGAAGGAAAGAAGAAAAATAGCCTAATTATGTGGCTCCTGAACCATACAAGTCACCAGTTCCTTTCCCTCAGAGATTAGCTAAGGCCAAGTTAGAAAAATAGTATGGAAAATTTCAGGATGTGCTGAAAAAGATGCACATCAATATTCCATTCTTGGAAGCTGTCTCTCAGATGCCTTCATATACAAAATTTCTGAAGGAAATCCTCTATAATAAGAGGAAGATTGAGGAGAATGCTATTGTGGCATTAACTGAAGAATGTAGTGCGTTGATCCGGAATAAATTGCCTCCTAAACTCAAGGATCCTAGAAGCTTCTCTATACCTTATTCTATTGGAGACGTGCAAATCACTAAAGCTTTATGTGATCTCGGAGCAAGTGTAAGTCTTATGCCATTGTCCATATGCAAGAAGCTCCAGATGGGAGATTTGAAGCCTACCACTATTTCTCTCCAGTTAGCGGACCGATCCATCACTCACCCAGTAGGTATATTAGAGGATGTTCCTCTAAAGGTAGGTAAGTTTTTCATACCTATTGATTTTGTAGTATTAGAGATAGAGGAAGATATCCAAATCCCCATCATTCTGGGAAGGCCTTTCCTAGCCACTACAGGTGCTATTATAAATGTTAAAGATGGAAAATTTTCCTTGAATGTAGGGGATGAAAAGATTGAGTTTAATCTTAATGATGCAATGAAATGCCAATCCTTAGGTGATACTTGTTGCATGGTTGATGTAATTGAGCAAAATATTGTTAATAATGCAATGAGTTTATGCCCTACTGATCCACTTGAACTTTACCTTGTGGATAGTTCTGTTTCTTGTGCTGAACAGGTAGAAGCTGATGCATATGCTAAATTGCTTGATGAGTGTCCCATGCTTACCTCAGAAGTGAAATATGAAAAGCTGGAGCTGGACCATAATAAAAAATCAGCAAATATTGAGGAAAGCAAAGCACCTAAGGTAGAACTCAAACCTCTTCCCTCCAATCTAAGGTATGAATTTCTGGACCCTAACTCTTCATATCCAGTCATAGTGAATGCTGATTTGAATGCTGAAGAAACTGGTAAGTTGCTGGATATACTTAGAAAATTTAAGAAAGTGATTAGATATAGTATTGATGAATTAAAAGGGATTAGCCCATCTGTTTGCATGCATCGTATTATAGTTGACAATGATCATAAACCTTCCAGGGAACACCAGAGGAGACTCAACCCAAACATGAAAGAGGTAGTCAAGAAGGAAGTACTTAAATCGCTTGATGCAGGTATTATCTATCCTATCTCAGATAGTGAATGGGTAAGTCCAGTCCATGTGGTTCCTAAAAAGGGAGGTATGATTGTTGTTAAAAATGATAATGATGAATTGATCCCTACTAGAGCTGTTACAGGTTGGCGTATGTGTATTGATTATAGAAAATTGAATAAGGCCACCCGTAAGGATCACTTCCCTTTGCCTTTTATTGATCAATTGTTGAAAAGATTGGCTAAACATTCACACTTTTGTTATCTGGATGGATACTCAGGATTCTTTTAGATCCCTATCCATCCAGACGACCAAGAAAAGACAACGTTCACATGTCCCTATGGCACCTTTGCATATAGAAGGATGCCATTCGGATTGTGTAACGCACCAGCCACTTTCCAAAGATGTATGATGACTATTTTCTCTGACTTTATTGAGGAAATAATGGAAGTATTTATGGATGAATTTTCTGTCTATGGTACCTCATTTGATGATTGTTTAAATAATTTAACACAGGTACTTAAGAGATGTGAGGAAGTCAATCTGGTACTGAACTGGAAAAAATGTCATTTTATGGTAAGGGAAGGAATAGTTCTTGGACACTTGGTATCTGAAAGGGGAATAGAGGTGGATTAAGTGAAGATAGAAGCAATTCAGATAATGCCACCACTATTAAACGTTAAGGAAGTGAGGAGTTTTCTTGGGTATGCGGGCTTCTACAGAAGATTCGTCCAAGACTTCTCTAAAATCTCTAAACCCTTAACTAATTTACTTATTAAAGATGTCCCATTCTTATTTGATAATGACTGCTTGCGTGCTTTTTGTAGGTTGAAGGAGGCACTGATAGCTGCACTGATCATCTAACCTCCTGATTGGAGCCTTCCCTTCGAGATCATGTGTGATGCAAGTGACTATGCTGTGGGAGCTGTACTTGGGCAAAGGAGAGATAAAAAGCCCTATGTCATCTATTATGCTAGTAAGACCCTGGATGAAGCCTAAGTCAACTATTCCACCACTGAAAAGGAGCTCTTGGCAATAGTGTTTGCGATTGAAAAATTTCGACAATATTTGCTGGGATCCGAAGTCATAGTATTCACAGATCATGCTGCCATCAGGTACTTGCTAAGTAAGAAGGATGTCAAGCCAAGACTGATTAGATGGATCCTCTTATTACAGGAGTTTGATCTTGTGTTCCGGGATAAGAAAGGAATAGAGAATGTGGTTGCAGACCATCTTTCAAGACTTAGGCAAGATCTCATGAGAGATGACAAAGATGAATTGCCTATAGAAGATTCCTTTCCTGATAACCAACTCCTTATGGTCACTTATGCCGATGCTCCTTGGTATGCAGACTTTATGACCTATCTTGCATGCAGAATACTACTTGAGGGGTTGAGCTACCATCAGAGAAAGAAATTTTTCTCTGATATTAAGTCTTACTATTGGGATGATCCATGTTTATACAAATGGTGTGCAGATGGCATATTCCGAAGGTGTATTCCTGAGGAAGAAGTTTATAGCATTATATTCCATTGCCATAGTTCACCTTGTGGAGGCCATACCAGCATTTCTAAGACTGCAGCTAAAATTCTCCAGGCTGGTTTTTATTGGCCTACACTTTTCAAAGATGTGTACACTTTTGTAAAAGCATGTGATCGGTGTCAAAGAGTTGGCAACATATCAAGAAGGAATGAGATGCCTCTAAACAGTATTTTAGAAGTAGAAATATTTGTTGTTTGGGGTATTGACTTTGTGGGTCCCTTTCCATCTTCATGCAGGAACAAGTATATTCTAGTGGCTGTGGACTATGTGTCTAAGTGGGTAGAAGCAGTGGCATCCCCCACCAATAATGCTAGAGTGGTTGCCAAGCTCTTCAAGAGGATAATTTTCCCAAGATTTGGAGTGCCCCGAGCTGTGATAAACGATGGAGGTTCCCACTTCACTGAGCAACAGTTTCAAAATCTCTTGAAGAAATATGGAGTCACTCATAAAATGGCTCTAGCCTACCATCCTCAGACAAGTGGACAAGTGGAAATATCAAATAGAGAAATCAAAGCAATGCTGGAGAAGACCGTATCGAAGGTAAGAAAAGATTGGTCTCTCAAGCTTGATGATGCATTATGGGCTTACAGGACTACATATAAAACACCAATAGGGACCACACCTTTTCGGTTGATATATGGGAAACCCTGTCACTTGTTGGTAGAGCTTGAACACAAGGCTTATTGGGCAGTCAAAACAATTAATTTTGACTTGTTAGCTGCTGGAAAGAGGAGATGCCTACAATTGAATGAGTTAGATGAGCTGAGGCTTGATGCTTATGACAATGCTAAGTTATACAAAGAAAGAACAAAAAGATGGCATGATAAGCACATCCTTAGGCGCCAATTTCAAGTAGGAGATTGGTTCTTGCTATTTAATTCAAGGCTGAAACTTTTTCCCAGGAAACTCCATTCTCGTTGGTCCGGTCCATTCTAAGTAACTCGAGTTTTTCCATATGGAGTAGTGGAGGTATGAAGTGAACCTACCAGATCCTTCAAAGTCAACGGACAACACCTCAAGCATTTTGTGATGGCACAACCAGTTGAAAAGAGGGCCACCCAAGCTCTCTTAGAGCCCTCAACAATCCAATAATGACAATGGAGTCAAGCTAATGATTTTAAACAAGTGCTTTATGAGAGGCAACCCACATTTTGATTTCTAAAGTTTCCTTTTGTTTGATTTCTAGCTTTAAGTTTTGGTTTTCATCTTTAATTTAGTTAATTTCTTAGGTTGAAGTTTAATGAGGGTTTTTCCTTTGATTTTTAGGTCCATTCCCATGTTTCTAAGGCAGTATAAAGGGGTTAGAAGCAAAGGAGTTCAAAGAGAGTCAAAAGCTGAGGTAAAAATTGAAGAAATAAGGATTCCAGCCAATAACACGGGCTGCCCGTGTCCCTCACCATGCCCATGCTGCAAGCATGGGCAACAATGTGAAAAAGTATGCAAACCCACCAAGAACACGGGCAGGCCGTGTCCCAGGTAAGTAAAAAAAAAGGAAAGAGAAGGGGTGCACAAACCAGCAAGAAGCACGAGCACCCCATGTCCCCAAACACGGGCGTGCCCAGGGTTTCCAAAAAAAAGGGGAAATGAGCAGGTTGCAGCAGCCAGCCAGAAGCACGGGCTGGCCGTGCTTCGGGCATTGCCCCCCCAATTTAACCTTTTTCTTTTCCCTTATTCTTTCCTGTGTTCACCCATTCCCACCCATGCCCTAGCCCGTGTTTTTGCTCCCCTTCTCCCATACTCTCTCTTCTTTTCTCCCTTCATCTCCTTCACTAAGACCCACCTCCATCCTCCCTAACCCATGCCTTCAACCCCAATTTCCATCCTTCCTCTCCCTTTCCCTTCCCCAATCCGTGCCATAACCCACTCTCCTTCTCCCATTCTGCCCTCTTCGCCATCCACCGTGCCCATACTAGGAAAAATTTTCCCCCCTCCCCATCGAGACCCACCACCATTCACCCTCTCCCATTCGTTTTCCCCATACCCCTATACCCAACCCCATTGTTGCATTTTCCCCATACCTATAGCTGCGTTCTTGCCTTCCTATAGCAGCACTTGAATCAGGTAATTCTCTATCTCTAACTCTGTTTTAATTTTCTGCATAAATAAAATCCTGGTTGCTGTTTGGACTGGTTTCTGGCTCGATAAGGAATGATTCTAGTTTTCTGGTATTAGTTACCCAACAGCTTTAGAATAGTTGATGCATGCAGATTATCCGTACCACTTGCTAGTATTTCATTAATTTGGTGTTGAGTGTTTTTTACCAAATACCGCAAGTGCACGGCGTAGCTGTAGCTAGTCCGACAAGTACGGGTCGTGTCCCACAGAGAACAATGTCAACTACTAGAATTTCACAAAATATGCTATCTAGATCGATGTAATTTGATTAGAGAGTGTCACAATTAAACAAATGAAAATAACCAATTAAAGAAACCTAGGGTTACGGTTCACCACACTTATGATATTCAACATCCAATATGTACCTCTAATTGTAATTATCTAGGTTATTGGGGATGGTTTAGCCTTAATTAACTAGCAACCTCTTTCAAGCGTTATTAATCGTACCTAGGTTAATCCAATTGCCTACTTTCGTGGTTCTTAGTTCAACCTAAGTCAATTAAGTTCTATGCCAACCATCGAATACAATTAATTGGTTTTCTCGTGCCCATTAATTGATTCATTCCTAGAGAATCTTAAACTACTTTCGTGATTAAGATATCCCTAATTAACTATTAAGTTCCGGTATTAATCTTCACCTTTCAGTCCATCAATTAATATCCTAAGACGTGATAAATATTGGCCAAACATTCATCAACTCATATAACCAATACTTAATAGCTAATCCTAATTAACCATAGATAATACAATTAGGGTTCCATTAACTCAATCAGCTCAATGTATCATCACATCATAAGTGGGTTACCAAAACTCTAGATCAAAATCTACTCAAGCATGATAGAAAGATAAATCAAAGGCATAATCATTAAGTAAATCATCAATATCCAATACAAACCAAGAGAAAGAGTTGGAATAGAGATGAGTGCAGAGATAGAAAGATAAAACCTGGATAGAGAATGAAATACAATGTTGAATTGTTGTCAAATCTAAGCTAAGAACATGAAAGTAAACTATAATCCTACTCTAAACTTAATCCTAAGGTGTTTCCTAAGCCTAAAACTGAGTAAAAACGAGCCCCAATGCATCTCTCCCCTTTGGCTGCGTATCCCCTTTGATATATATTAGTTTGGGCGGCCAAAACCCTAAAAAATACAGTGTTCGCAGACCCGCAGCACGGCCGTGCTTCGGGCGGGTTCCTGAGATTTGATGTAGCTGCTTGCACAGAACACGGCCTGGCCGTCTTGCATGCCACCAAACACGGCCTGGCCGTGTTGGGGGCTGCCGAAGTGATTTCTTCATGATTTTTGGTGGGCTTCCTTCTTGCTTCCTCCACATCTTGTTCCAAGTCCATATGGCACTTTCCATGAGTGTTTGCCCTTGCTTCTTGGCCCATTTTGCTCACCTACAAGCAAAAAAACAACCAAAGCATTACCTAGAGCAAAGCATAACCAAAAGCAGGGAAATAACCACAAGTTTACTATGAATTAGGGGATAAAATATGGCCAATAAGCACTCAAAATTCCCCTTTATCAACTCCGACATGCTTAAACCTTTGCTTGTCCTCAAGCAAATGACATGTTATATCAGGAAGGGGGAAAGATACAATCAAATTCTAGAGGATAGAAAAATGCAATATAGATAATTTGTCACTCAATTAGTGTGCACATAATAGGCATATGAATAAGCATTTACCAGATAGTCTCTTTTCTTCTAAAACTAAACCAATAACCCTTCTATTATATGTCTACTTCTATTGTTACCATTGGTTGTATGCATCAAATTGATTTCAGACACTCAAGTAGGCCACCTCATCCTTTAGATCTCCCTATGTTGCCTTACCCTTATTTCTATTTTATCACTCCTCTTTTTTATTTATTTATTATTATTCAAACTCTTTTACTTTCCATCATTTTTTTTCTTCTCTTTTTCATTCAAAATTTTTTAGAAACATGCAGTGAGTGCATTTTATGCTCTATCTCACTAGAGTAAAGGCATCTAGGTACTCATACTAAAGCCTTTTTGGTGCCTTGAAGGGGTACTCAGAGTGAAAAATTTTTGGGGTGCATATTCTCTCATTTTTCACCTCTCCCTTCCTTCACACTCTCATAGTGTTAAAATCAAAAATAGTATACAATTCACAGCATAATAGAGAGATATTTTTCAAAAAAAATTAGAGGTTTAATCCTAGAAGAGAGAGACTAAAATTATAACTAATTATTTCATATCCTATTGTGCATCACATGTTCATGAGCTAAAAATCAACCTATATTATGCCAATCTATCTCTAAAATGGCAAACTATATGATTATATAATGAACGAGAGACAAAATATTCAATCAGTGAAAACCACAAGTCTAAAGTCACTCCCCCATGCTTAAACTTGACATTGTCCTCAATGTCAATATAGATAAAAGTACAGGCAAAGAAGGAAGTAACTTACTTGCTTTCTAGTCTTCTGAAGGAGGTGGTGGAGGGTTCTCTTATGTTTTGGGTTGGATGGCCCTTTTTCTCCATTTTTTTACTTAGGGCATGGCCGTGCTTCACAGCACGGCCTACCCGTGCTTGGCGCTGGAATTTCAAAAACCTTGGATTTTGCCGATGCTGAGAAACACGGGTGAGGGGTGCCTGGGTTGTGCTTGGGGCACAACTGTGTCCTGGGACACGGCCTTCCCATGTTTGAGGCTGGATCCTCCAATTCTTCGAAATTTCCTGCATTTTTCAACCCTGCTTAACTTTCCTTGATTTCTACTCTTTATTTCAACTTTGGGCACATATGAATAGACCTAATAATCAAATCAAAACACTCATTAAACTATAACCTAAGAAATCAACTAAAATTAAAGATAAAAACTAGAACAAAAGGCAAGAAAACAAAACAAAAAGAAACTGAAAAATTAAAAGGTGGGTTGCCTCCCACAAAGCGCTTGTTTATAGTCATTAGCTCGACTCCCTTTTCATGCTTTGTACTCAAGGAGGCTTGAAGAGAGTTTAGATATCCCTTTTTTTGATCCATTTCCTCTTAGTGTGGTGTGTGAGGCTTTTCCTAATGGTCTTCAAAGATCTTTTTGGCTCATTCAATTCTTCCCTTGCTCCATCCAAGCTTTGAGGAGGTGGTTTGGGTTCTAACTTTGTATCTTTCACTTCCTCCTCAATGTCTTGCTTTTCCTCCCCCTGTTTGACATAAACCAAAGAACTTTCCATAGAGCATAACTCAAGTGGGTCAAAAGGAGAAAAATTCATGACATTATCATTCACATGAGGTTCATTTAAGCCAATCACACAGCATGATCCACTTAGAGATGGGGGGTTCATAGCATCATTCAAATTAAACTCTACTTTTTCATCCCCTACATTCAAAGAAAGCTTTCCATCTTTTACATTTATATTTGCACCATCTGTAGCTAGGAAAGGCCTTCCAAGAATGATGGAGATTTTATCATCTTCCTCCATCTCTAAAATAACAAAATCAACCGGTATATAAAATTTACCTACCTTTAGAGGAACATCCTCTAATATACCTACTGGATGCTTGATGGATCAGTTAGCCAAGTGAAGAGAAAGGGTGGTAGCATTTAAGTCACCCATCTGAAGCTTTTTGCAAATTGAAAGAGGCATGAGGCTGACATTTGCTCCAAGGTCACATAGGGCTCTGTCAATCTTCATATCTCCAATGGAGCAAGGAATAGAGAAGCTTCTGGGATCCATAAGATTTTGAGGAAGCTTATTCTGTATTAATGCACTGGATCCCTCTGTTAGTGCCACCACAGCATGCTCATCAATCTTCATCTTGTATGAGAGGATCTCTTTCAGGAACTTTGCATAGGATGGCATTTGGGAGATGGCTTCTAGAAATGGGATATTGATATTCAGCTTCTTCAACACATCCAAAAATCTCCCAAACTGCTTCTCTAACTTGGCCTTAACCAACCTTTGAGGAAAAGGAATTGGTGGCTTGTATGGTTCAGGAGCCACATATTTGGGCTCTTCTTCTGGTTCCTCTTTTATTTTCTGCTCAGATGCAGCCTGAGGTTCATTTTTCTGTATCTCTCCACTTCTTTCAAATTCAGCCAACTGCTTACCACTTCTCAAGGTAATGGCATTGCAATGCTCTCTTGGGTTCTCAGCCTGGCCTGGAAGTCTGCCAAAGTTCCTGTTAGATAGACTAACCTGCTGTGCTTTCTGAGTTTCCAACATCTTGCTATGAGTAGCAAGCGAGTCTACCTTGGAGGCTAAATCTTTAATAGCCTCATTCATGGAATGGTTCTGGGCTCTGAATTCATCATTATGTTTACTTCGTGTGGAGATAAAGTTCTCCATCAGAGCCTCCAAATTTGACTTTGGCTGAGGAGGGGGAGGATGATTAAATGGCCTATGATTTTGAAATCCAGGAGGCTACCTGAAGTTATTCTGAGGAGGCTGACTTGCATTATGCTTGTAAGGGAGATTTAGGTTATTTTTCCATCCTGGGTTGTATGTAATGCAGTGAGGATTTCCAAACTGGCATTCATTGGTTATATGACCAACACCTTCGCAAATCTCACAAGAAGATGATGGAAAAGAGCCAATAGCGTTGATGCTCAACTTATCTAGCTTCTGAAACAACGCATCAACTTTAGAAGTAAGATGATCAAAAGCATCTACTTCATACATACCTGGTGGTTTTCTTGGCTGCCTCTCACTAAACCAAGAGTAGTGATTTTGAGCCATATCTTCAATTAGCTCATATGCCTCATCAACAGTTTTATTCATAATGTCCCCTCCAGTTGCAGCATCCACAAACATACGAGTGCTGTAAATCAGTCCATTGTAGAAGGTGTAATAACCGTAAAATTTAACGAAAAATTCCAATTAAAGGAAATGTAGAATAAAAAAGAAAATACCAGTGAAAATATGTATATTTATTACATGGATTAAAGAATTACAAAAGAAATATGAGAATTTATATTTTGGCGCGCTATTAGCAAAAATATTATTATTTATGTAGAAACAATTATGATTTGTTAAAAGTAAGTGGACTTTTAAGTAAAAGAAGTATTGTGTTGCTTAAAATAATTATATCGGCCTCTATTGAATTTTTATGGTATTTTTAGAAATATTCTTTCTTTTAATATGAATAAAGATATTTGTTTTGAAATTTGTTTTAATATGATTTTTATAAAGAAAAATCATGATTTAAGAGTTGAACTAAAGGTTTAGGAGAAAGGAAATTTTTAGAAATTTTTGGGATATTTTATGATGAAAAATAGAATTTATATGAATTTTTATAAAAGAAAATCTTATTATTAATTATTTAATAATTATTATTATATTTTTTAAAAAAAGAGAGCAGCCGTATGTTAAATTGAAACCGGGGCAACGAAATATCGAAAAAGAAAAGAAAAGAAAACGGAAAGATGCATAGTAATAAATAGTGAGTGAATAGTGATATCAAAATTTATCTTTCGATTTGGAGTGCTTAAGGGCTTCCGATACCAAAACTGAAAGTGTTATTGGATTCACGACGAAGAGTACTTCAGTTTTGATCGATCAGTTTTTCAAATCAATTGTTGAATCGCTGTAGATCTGAAGTAGAAAATCTCGGTAAAAGGTAAGTTCTGAAAAACCATACTTAGAGACTTCTAATTAGAAATCTGACTCCGTAGATGGATTCAGAAACTAGATAAACATTAGGATATGAATTCATTTTATTGATTTGGTAAAAAATTTTATGACGGTGAATAGTGTTTTTCGGCTATGAATAGTGGCGGTGAATAGTATTTTCCGGTGGTGAACAGTAACTGAGCTCATTTAAGGTTTTTGAACCCTCCGGACACGTTTTTGAAGCTTATTTGGTCAAATTCAGACCAGAAACGAGGATTTTAAGGTTGTCCAATCTGGAGCCCTTACTTGTGAGTAGATGATTCTTCCTATGACTTGCTTATACTCTTCTTGATACTTGAATATGTATATGATTATGTTTATGATATATACACACTGTGATATGTTTCTGAAATGCATTAAAATGATCTGATATGCTTACATTTTGAAGTACAGTTCAAGAAGAGTATAGTTTTGAAAATGGATTTATGAACTCATGGTGTATATGATTTCACATGTATTTCTCATTAAATGATAAAGTGAATATTTATACACGTGACATTGATTTATAGAGATATATGATTGCCTAGAGAAAGGGCATAAATATGTGATAAACCCTGAATGGGTAATTTATAACAGATGAATTTTGAAATACTTTGAACATGTGATTTTTACATGTATTTCGCATTACATGTCAAAGAAAGTATGTTATACATGTGACATTGATTTTACAGTGATATGTTTGCCTCAGATATGGGCATGTATACATGTTTCCCCTGAATGGGAAGTTTTGACATATGAGTATTTTGAGACTGAAAGTCTATATTATATTGAGAATTTATACTGGATTATATGGCATATGTGCATATGGTATTTTCTGTGGAGGAATCCTATTGGAAACACTGTCTGCTAACAGTAGGTGATGTTAGCCTCGGTGCGCACCTTGATTGCCTCAGCTAGCAGGGGAGGTGGTGCTAGCCTCGTGTGAGGGCCAACACACGGGAGATTATATGTGAAGGAGAGCGGAATGCCTCCTATATATGGGTGAGATGCCAGTTATATGAGATGTTATTTGCCATCCCTTGCTGTGTACTTGGGAAAGACCCATACAGAGTCCCTTCGCGTGTCCTCTTGAATGGTAGTAGGGCAAACCTCAGCGAGATGCTGAGTTTAGGCAAATCCTATACCACCAAAGTACGGAAGGGGTCAAACTCTGGTATGGTGGTTCTGATATGGGATCCTCCGAATATTTTATGAGAAATGTTTTTATGCATAGCATAATTTGATTAATGATTTTACAGTATTGAATATGATTTTGAACTTGACATGAGTATTGTGTATACAGTACCGCATACGGGTTGAAAGACCTGATTATCATTTTTTTTGAACAGAGAATATTTGAAACTGTGGGTCCCATGTGGATGTACTTCTGAAATGTAATTTTTGATAACACAAATTTTATTATATGAGTACATCCATATGTTGACCTAAGAGGTCATAGGAGGTATTATCTGCTCACTGAGTTGTAAAACTCACTACACGATGTGGATTTATTTTTTAGATAAAGACATAGAGTTTGGTCCAACAGCCACGTGATCGACTAAAGGTCGTACTTCAGTGGTGAGCCTACATTGTTTCTAGGCTCTTAATGTATTAAATTTGTAAACTATTTGTACTCTAGAGTTGCTCTGAACGTCACAGGCAAGATCCTTGCTTCTACTGTTACTCTGGTGTTTATAGGCGTAAACTGTATATTGTATATGTGTATGGGAACTTATATGTATTAATTTATATGATTAAGAATGGCATTATGTACATTTATGGAAAATATATGTGTATGGTATATGGATTTCACGTGCCCTAAAATTAGGGTCGTGACAGAAGGTATGGACTATAAGCCACTTCTCCAACCCATGGTGTGGGCATATTCTGAGGAGCTCTTTAAATCTTTCCCAAGCCTCATATAATGACTCCCCATCCTTCTGAGCAAATGTAGTGATCTAATTTCCAAGGTGGACCGTCTTGCTCAGTGGGAAGTACTTGTCCAGGAAAGTTTGAGAAAGCTGTTGCCAAGTGGTAATAGACCCTGATGGAAGAGAGTGCAACCATGCACGGGCCTTATCCCTCAATGAGAAAGGGAATAATCTCAACCTGATAGCATTTGAGGAGACCCCATTCAACTTCAGGGTGTCGCAGTACTCCAAAAACACAGAGAGGTGGAGATTAGGGTCTTCAATAGGCGACCCTCCAAACTGGTTCTGCTGAACCATTTGCAAAAGAGATGGCTTCAGCTCAAAATTATTTGCTTCAACCACTGGCCTGACTATGCTGGGGTTCAGACCATGAGTGTCCGGGGCAGTAAAGTCCTTTAATGACCGGTTATCTCTTTCCCTCATAGTAGCTGCAGAATTCTTTTGCTGCTGTCTTTTTCTTATCCTTCGAAGTGTGCGTTCAATTTTCAGGTCAAATTCAGCAATGAACCCGCAGTTTCTTTGCATAAAAGAAAAATACTCCTATAAGGGAAGAAAATAGGCAAAAATCAGCAAAGGAAAATTATGTAGAAAAATAAAAAGAAAAGAAGAAAAAAAATGATATAGTCTAACTATTTTGTAAACTATCTAATATTGGCTTTGTTCCCCAGCAATGGCGCCAAAAACTTGTTAAGTGTGTTTTACCAAATACCGGAAGTGCACGACGTAGCTGTAGCTAGTCCGGCAAGTACGGGTCATGTCCCATAGAGAACAATGTCAACTACTAGAATTTCACAAAATATGCTATCTAGATAGATGTAATTTGATTAGAGAGTGTTACAATTAAACGAATGAAAATAACCAATTAAACAAACCTAGGATTACGGTTCACCACAATTATGATATTCAACATCCAATATGTACCTCTCATTGCAATTATCTAGGTTATTGGAGATGATTTGGCCTTAATTAACTAGCAACCTCTTTCAAGCGTTACTAATCGTACCTAGGTTAATCCAATTGCCTACTTTCGTGGTTCTTAGTTCAAACTAAGTCTATTAAGTTCTATGCCAACCATGGAATACAATTAATCGGTTTTCTCGTGCCCATTAATTGATTCATTCCTAGAGAATCTTAAACTACTTTCGTGATTAAGATATCCCTAATTAACTATTAGGTTCCGGTATTAATATTCACCTTTTAGTCCATCAATTAATATCCTAAGATGTGATAAATATTAGCCAAACATTCATCAACTCATATAACCAATACTTAATAGCTAATCTTAATTAACCATAGATAATACAATTAGGGTTCCATTAACTCAATCAGCTCAATATATCATCACATCATAAGTGGGTTACCAAAACCCTAGATCAAAATCTACTCAAGCATAATAGAAAGATAAATCAAAGGCATAATCATTAAGTAAATCATCAATATCCAATACAAACCAAGAGAAAGAGTTGGAATAGAGATGAGTGCAGAGATAGAAAGATAAAACTTGGATAGAGAATGAAATACAATGTTGAATTGTTGTCAAATCTAAGCTAAGAACATGAAAGTAAACTATAATCCTACTTTAAACTTAATCCTAAGCTGTTTCCTAAGCCTAAAATTGAGTAAAAACGAGCCCCAATGCGTCTCTCCCCTTTTGATGCGTATCCCCTTCGATATATATAAGTTTGGGTGGCCAAAACCCTAAAAAATTTGGTGTTCACAGACCCGCGGCACGGCCGTGCTTTGGCCGGGTTTCTGAGATTTGCTGTAGCTTCTTGCACAGAACATAGCTTGGCCGTGTTGCATGCCACCAAGAACGGTCTGGCCGTGTTGGGGGCTGCCGAAGTGATTTCTTCATGATTTTTGGTGGGCTTCCTTCTTGCTTCTTCCTCATCTTGTTCCAAGTCCATATGGCACTTTTCATGAGTGTTTGCCCTTGCTTCTTGGCCCCTTTTGCTCAGCTACAAGCATAAAAACAACCAAAGCAGTTCCTAGAGCAAAGCATAACCAAAAGCAGGGAAATAACCACAAGTTTACTGTGAATTAGGGGATAAAATATGGCCAATAAGCACTCAAAATTTCACTTTATCATTTGGACATGCCCTCCATGATGCAAGTTTTTGATTAGGATAATCATTCATGAACTTGTTGACCGCAATACTCTTTGATTCTGATTTGGACTGGTTACTTGCATTGAACTTTATCTGTTTTGCTGTGTATATTTTGAGCCATCCATTGCTCTGTTTTACCTTAAATTTCTGGCCTTGATTGTTCTGATACATTAGTTTTCTGTGTACTACTTGTGATGGTCTAAATTTCCCAGTTGTCTTTGCATAATTCTATAATTGCATCCATTGATTTGCATAGCATTTGCCTAACTTGCATTGACTGAGATTTGCACTTTTGGCTTTGATATTCCCTGCTTTCTGTTTCTTGCCACATTTGAAACTTTGAAGTGCTTTTGGTACCCCTCTGTTTTTCATTGCAAGTTTTTATAAATGGGTCCCAAAAGAGCCCGAACAGGGCAACCATCCACCCAATCCCATCAAACACATAGAGGACGCAATCAACCACCGCCCTAACTTCCTCATCAGATTAATTAGTATGGTATTATGTTCGTTGATGATAGTCAACAGACACGATACGATACTTTGGTTAAACAGGGAATACTGAGTACCTGGTACATGGATGAGGATTGTTTGGATAGGCTTGGGCTTTTAAATGATGTCCAATACTTGATTGATCGGATTAGGTGGAACACATTCATCTCATTACGGTACCCAACCTATCATAGACCCACCTTAGAGTTTTTCAGCTCCATTAATATAGTCTTATTTCGAGGCCCCAACGTCAGTCAGGGCCAAGTAAACTTCAGACTATTTAACCTTACCTTCAATCTCACCTTAGCTGAATTTAATGCACTGTTTATCCTACCTCTAGGAGGTACTAGATCAGTACCCTCCAGTTTTCTTGCTAACACTTTTTGGAACTCAATTTCTATTGAGGGGCAATATAGTGGATCAAGTTCCAAAGCCTCTTTTATTTGCAACCCTACCTTCAGATATTTATAGCGTCTTATGACCCAGACTATTTTTGGTAGGGCTGAGAGTGATGGGGTTGCCAATCAGAGAGAGCTTTATTTTTTATATGCTATGGTACACGGTACAAAGGTGGACACATGAGCCTTCATGGCTCATCAGATGGCTAGGGTAGGTGGTGCGATGAATAGGAGAGTAGTTATGGGAGGCTTGGTCACTGCCCTAGCTAGAGGGTTAGGGTTTGAGGCTCATTTACAAGGGATGCAACCAATAATTGGCAGCAACAGGATTGATTTGGAATCTTGTTTGAACATGAAACTTGTTGTTAAGAAAAATGCCGAATACTGGTTGTATCTTCGCGGACATACACTCTTCCGCCTCCTAAATCCTACTAGGACCGCAGTGACCAACAACAAAAATTGGACTTACTCCTTAGAGGATGATAGAGAGGGTGTTGAGATTCCTCCAGAGGAGGAAGATTTCCATATGGAGCCACTTATGGCCCTTCCACCCCCACCCCACTCCCATTTTACTAACCGTGCAGGTCCCTCATCTGCTCCCTCGGAGAATCTGAACTCCATCTCTTCCAGGCTTAGCCGCATTGAGGCTGAGCAACTTTCCCAGAGAGCAACCCTGCATACCATGCAAGAATCCATCCACAACATGCAGGGTATGATGCATGCCTAGTATACCTGGCACCTGGGCCAGCACCTTCCTCCACCACCACCGGATGACCAGTGAGTACGTAAGTTCTTTCTCCCCTTTGCCTGTATTTTTTTTGATATTGATGACATTGAGGACACTGTCTGGTTTAAACATAGGGGAGTGTACTTTTGTATTTGATTTTTAGTGCCTGAGTTTATGATCTGCATTGGCCATGTTTGTAACAACTCAATTTATGTAATTTTTTTTTTAAAAATACCATGAAGTTATTACCTCGTTACAACTTAACTCAATATAACATTTATTTAATTTATACAATACTGAGTTTCCATACACACTATTATTTTACAAACAACACACCATTATTTTACAAACATTTGTACAAAGATACATATTAGTTCTAATCATCTATATCGACTATTTCTGGGGACACTGGTTTGGGTGGCACGTCCACCGGAATCTCAGTTACATCTACGACAGTTATATCTGAAATAACTGGAAGTTGCCCAAGGTAGGGCACCTCGATCCAACGTACAGAGATAATAAGTGTCATAGAGAATATCTGCATATTTATTCTTCTGAACATGATATGGAAATATAGTGAGAATTAAATCGCAGTAAGTTCAACAATAAATCATAATTTACCATTATAGTTCATCATGTCATGTTCAGCTATATAAACTACAGAAAATATCTTTAAGTCACATGAATGCACTTTATCATGCACATGAAAATTATACAGTTATGACATGTATGGTATGAATAACTATTTTTTTCGAATTTCATATGATGGCTATCAACTTATTCTTACTTCAAGATACCCTGGTCAGGGTAAGTATTCTCTACTTTTCGGTACGGGCTTATCTCGCTCCGTCCGACATGGCACACTTTCTCTTTCTTTTCTCATGAATATAATCATAACCGTTAGTAGGGCGTCCCTTACTGGTGCACCACACGGATTGCCATGTGACCGTGCTCATTTCTTTTCTTTTCATATTAATAGCCGAAAATATGATTCCAATAACGAGTATGTTCATTATATTCTCATGCCATAATGTATCAAAACATAATCATTCTCAAAATTCATTGGTAAACTGAAATTATGCCATGAATATAATCATTTTCTAATTTTCACTTTATAAAATATTTCCATGTCAAAATTTCACACTAATACCTCGATAACTGGATAGTAATTGTAGTCTGTAAACAGCGCACCAAGAAAGCTCTCAGAAAAGAGAGGTGGGTCACTAATGGACACGCTTAAGTACCAAGTCTTTCCTTGCCAGAGCTTTCCTTAGACATGCACTTTTCACAAATCACAATTTTTTTCCAGTAACTAGAATAATTCTTTTCATTTTCTTTATGTCTAGGCATTTAATCATTTTATTTCTACTTATATCATTTCAAACACATGTTCTTACAAATTTTATAGAGCATTTTTCCTCAAATTGATTTCTATTATTACCTTAAAAATTCATCTAGGGTAGAAAAATATTGAAAATAGGTTTACTAACTTTTAACACAGCCTTTGCTTACAAATCAGAGCATAACTCTCTCATTTTAACTCCGATTAAGATGATATTAGTGTCTATGAAAAGCTAAGACAATTATCTAAAACTATTATGTTAATCATATCAACAAAATAGTATGATATTGTGGTGTTATTACTCCTTTAAATTTAGTATTATTTCTTCTCGTTTAGGTTCTGACCTTTACTAACTAATTAGACAATATCTCTCAAATTTGAACTCCAAATTGAGTTATTCCAGTTGGTAAAATTCCATGAGCCATATATCTATAATTGTTATGTTGGCGCGCTATTTTAATTCTCTAAAAAATACTCCCAAAAATTCAAAAACTAAAACATTAATAACATACTCTTCCCTGAATAAACATTTTCTGACCTCTGCTTACTAATCGGATCATATCTACCTCATATGAACTCCAAATTGCATAATTCCAGTGGGCATATTTCCATGAGACATAGATATATAAGGTGCATGTTAATCATTTATTTTAATTCCATACAAATAATTCCCAGAAATTAAAATACAAAAGCTGTCCTAACATAATCTTCCCTGATGAACCATTTTCTGACCTTGGCTTACTAATTGGACCATATCTACCACATGTGGACTCCAAATTGAATGATTCCAGTGGCTAAAAATCCATGACATACATATCTTTAATTCTTATGTTAACCATTTATTTTAATTCCCTACCAATAATTCCCAGAAATTAAATTACCGAAGCTATCCTAACATATTCTTCCCTGATGATTCATTTTCAGACCTTTGACTACTAATCAGACCATATCTACCTCATATGGACTCCAAATTGAATTATTCCAGTGGCTAAAAATCCATGACATACATATCTTTAATTCTTATGTTAACCATTTATTTTAATTCCCTACCAATAATTCCCAGAAATTAAATTACCGAAGCTATCCTAACATATTCTTCCCTGATGATTCATTTTCTGACCTTTGACTACTAATCAGAACATATCTACCTCATATGGACTCCAAATGGAATGATTCCAGTGGCTAAAAATCCGGGACACATATATCTTTAATTCTTATGTTAACCAGTTATTTTAATTCCTTATATATTGTTCCCAAAAATTAAAATACCGAAGCTTAAAATTCTGCCACCCATAGCCATAACCATGCAGAACTATCTACACCAACCTAAGTATTCAAACATACATCACATGCAAGATCAATATGTAACATGATATAGCAACATCATGAGCAATCATAAAAGTTCTAAGATCAAAATCTCATATAAATATTATAAGTTTCAAAAGTTTTCTTCAAAAAAGAAATATTGTTAAACTTACTTGGAGCACTTAGTCTTCTAGACTTCTCCTTCCTCTTTCTTCCTTTCTTCCTCTCCTTTCCTCACTCTACCTTGCTTCTATTTTTTTCTCTCACTCACTTGGACGAAATTCTAATGTTGTAAGGGTGGGTTTTCTTATATAGACCACCAAATAATTTACCTTTCATGATCATGGGTCTACCTTATCACAATTAGGATACACTTTGTTGAATTTTTGAAAAACAAACAACTTATGTTCTTGTCTTCCTCTTCCTTAGTCAAGATATGCATAGGAAAAGGAGATTTGTATTTTGAAAATTATGATAATATGTTCTTAAGATATGGGACAAGGTCCCTTTGATTTAGGGATTCATTTCCATTTTCTTTTGTCTTAAACAAATATGATAGGTTTGCCTTTTTAGGTGGCAAATTTCTAGCCCTTGAATCTCCATTATTTGATTGATATTATTTGTGTGGGCTATGAATGTTTTGTCCTAATACCATGTATTATCATACCACTTGCTAAAATTATGAGTGTAGAATATAGATGTTTTTGTCCTAAAGCCTTTTATTATCATGCCACTTGCTTAAATGATGAATGTAGAATCACACCACTTGCTAAATTTTTTTGTCTTAATGCCATGTAACCTAATCTTTATTCTTATTATTATATCATCATCTAATTTATTTTATTTTATTTTTCCTCTTGGATTTGGGCTTATTCCTACCCATTATGGGCTTGTCCTACCCATTTTCTTTGCTTTGGATAAAATTCTTCCTTTCTTGGTGGGCTTGGTCACATTTTCATAATTTTTGGGCTATTGGTGAAATTACTATATCCTAGTCGAAGTCTATGTTTAATTTCTTGTTTAGGTTATCCAATGGGCTTGCTAGAAACTTATGTGAAGTGAAAAAACTCTATATGAAGTGTCCATAGGTAAAAGCCCAATGTATGGGTAAAGATTTTAAACTTAGTAACTATAGTTCTTGAATTAGGAAAAATTACCCTAATTCAATGTTCTTTAAAATTTTAAGACCTTTACTTGTTTCTAAAAATTTATCTTCCTTATCCAAGAATTTTGCATCTCTTTAGTATGTTATTTCTAATTTCTTTCCTATTAGATTTTCCTTCTTTATTTGTTCTCTTAATGTTAGAAACATTTTCTATGCATATACATAAGGTGAAGAATTTCTAAGGATTATATTTCCTTAGATATTTAAAATATTGTCTAATAAATTTTATTTCCTTAATTAAATTTTTTATGTACCTTTATCAATAAAAGAAACGAAATTAAGGATGTTACATTTCTCTCCCCCTAAAAGTAATTTTGTCCTCAAAATTTCAGAAATTACCTTATAAGAACAATTGCGGATATTTCTTCCTCATGACTTCTTCCAGCTCCCAAGTTGCTTCTTCCAGAGTCAAACCTTCCCATAACACCTTAACTAGGGGAATGGTTTTATTTCTCAATTGCTTCACGTCAGTGTCCAATATGGATGCAGGTACTAGCTGGTATGTCATGTTCTCCTTTATTTGGATTGGTTCATCCAGTATTATATGTGATGAATCTGAAAGATACTTCCGCAGCTGTGATACGTGGAAAACATTATGCAGGTTGGACAAATTAGGTGGGAGAGCAACTTGATATGCTGATGTCCCAACTTTCTTTAGAATTTGGTAGGGTCCTAAAAATCGCGGACTTAACTTTCTTGTTTTGAGATACCAACCAACTCCAGTAGTCGAGGAAAGTTTCAAAAATACATGGTCTCCTTCCTTAAACTCTAGAGGTCTATGTCTCTTATCGTAGTAACTCTTTTGCCGACTCTGCGCTGTAAGTATTTTGTTTCGTATCATCCTGATTTGTTCAGTGGTTTGTTGAACTAGATCAGGACCGAACAAGTTCTTTTCTCCTACCTCGAACCAACATAGTGGAGATCGGCACTTTCTACCGTATAAAGCTTCATAGGGGGCCATCTTAATACTAGAGTGATAGCTATTATTATAAGCAAACTCTACTAAAGGTAGGTACTTATCCCATCCTTTACCTTGCTCGATCACACAGGCCCTTAACATATCTTCTAGGGTTTGAATGGTTCGTTCTGTCTGCCCGTCAGTCTGAGGATGGTAGGCAGTACTGAACCGCAACTGAGTACCAAAAACTTCTTGCAACGCCTTCCAAAACCTCGACGTGAACCTCGAATCTCTATCAGAAACAATATTTAAGGGAATCCCATAAAGTCTAACTATTTCCTGAACGTACAATTGGGCCAATTTATCTAGTGAAAAGTTAATTTTTATGGGCAAAAAGTGAGCAGATTTGGTTAATCTGTCAACTATTACCCAGATAGAGTCATGTCCCACTGAAGTCTTAGGTAAACCTACAACAAAGTCCATCGAGATACTATCCCATTTCCATTTAGGGATCTCAAGAGGTTGTAGAAATCCCGCTGGCTTTTGATGCTCCACCTTCACCTTTTGACAAATGAGACATTTCGCCACAAACTCAGCAATGTCATTTTTCATCCCTGGCCACCAATACATCCTTTTTAAATCCTGGTACATTTTAGTGCATCCAGGATGGATTGTGTATTTACTTTGATGCGCTTCCTACAGTATCTTAGTCCTCAACTCTTGTTCTTGAGGGACACAAATCCTTCCCTGATACATGATTGCTCCATCTTCCATGACAGAAAAATTACCTTGGTCTTTATGATCCTGTAAGTATTGATCTTGAGCTTGAGCCTCTTTGATTTGGGCTCTAAGGTCAGACCCTATACTTAAACCATTAATGACTAGATTCTTTGGAGTAAGAGTAGTGGCTAGCTTTAAATTTCAAAACTCCTCTAGCATCTTCATCTCATACACCATCATCTGACCCATGTGCAGAGATTTTCGACTCAAGGCATTTGCTACAACATTCGCCTTTCCGGGATGATACTTTATCTCAAACTTGTAGTCATTGAGGAATTCTACCCATCTTCGTTGCCTCATATTTAACTCCTTCTGATCAAAGAGGTATTTAAGACTCTTATGATCACAATATACTTCAAAGGTTGCCCCGTACAAATAGTGTCGCCAAATCTTTAAGGCAAACACTACTGCCGCTAATTCAAGATCATGGGTTGGATAGTTTCCTTCGTGAGGTCTCAGTTGCCTAGAGGCGTAAGCAACTACTCTCTTATCTTGCATCAGCACACATCCTAGCCCTTTCTTTGAAGCGTCACTATACACTTCAAAATATCCTGTGGGGTCTGGAATAATTAAAACAGGAGGAGTGGTCAGTCTTGTCTTCAGCTCCTGAAAACTAGCATCACATTGATCAGTCCATTTGAAAGGACTTCCCTTCCTGGTCAATTTAGTCAATGGCAAGGCTATACGAGAGAAGTTTTGTATAAATCTCCTGTAGTATCCTGCCAAACCAAGGAAACTTCTGGTTTCCGTAACCGTCTTTGGTGTCTCCCACTTAATCACTGCTTCTGTCTCGCTAGGATCTACGGCTACCCCTCTATTAGAGATGACATGTCCGAGAAACTTCACCTCTGACAGCCAAAATTCACACTTCTCCAATTTAGCATATAACTTTTTCTCTTTCAGCACTTGCAGCACGATTCGGAGATGTTGTTCATGTTCTTTCTCACTCTTAGAATATATCAAGATGTCATCAATGAACACTACAACAAATTGATCTAGGTAGGGTCGAAAAATGCGATTCATGTAATCCATGAAAATTGCAGGTGCATTAGTCAACCCGAAGGGCATTACGAGAAACTCATAGTGCCCATACCTAGTCCTGAAGGCAGTTTTTGGTACGTCCTCCTCCTTAATCCTAATCTGATGATATCCTGACCGCAAGTCAATTTTAGAAAAGATGGAGGCACCCTTTAATTGATCCAATAAGTCATCTATCCTAGGGAGAGGGTACTTATTTTTGATAGTCACCTTATTCAGCTGTCTGTAATCTATGCATAGTCTCAAACTCCCGTCTTTTTTCTTAACAAACAATATAGGAGCTCCCCAAGGTGATACACTCGGTCTAATGAATTGCTTGTTTAATAGTTCCTCCAACTGCTTCTTTAGTTCTTGTAGTTCCTTCGAGGCCATTCGATATGGTGCAATAGAGATAGGCCCTGTCCTAGGTAGGAGATCAATAGAGAACTCTATCTCTCTCTTGGGAGGTAAGCCTGGAATATCTGATGGAAACACTTCAAGAAACTCGTTGGCTATTGGAATTTCGTCAAGCTTCGATTCGACTTCTAGGTTTGATAAATACAAGAGAATGTATCCAAGTACTCCATTCTTCAACTCCCTATTAACTTGATTGGCATTTAACATCAATAACTGGACCTCCTCCTTCGGAGTAGAAGGTAGAAATTCAACGGTCTTGTTACAAAAATTCAACAAGACTCGATTTCTAGACATCCAGTCTAACCTTAGAATGACCTCAATACCTCTTAAAGGTAAACTGACGAGGTCTACAGAAAAAGTTTTCTTCTGGATGGTGACTTGACAGTCCTTACATACAGAGGAAGTTAATACCCGTTCCCCTGTAGGGGTTACTACAGATAGCTCATAGGGAGTTTCAGAAATAGGGAACTGAAACTTCCTAATACATTCTTCTGATATAAATGAATGACTAGCACCAGAGTCAAATAACACCATAAGAGCAAATCCATAAATATAGCATGTACCTTGAATCATTTCAGAAGATTGAGCTGCCTCTTGGCCGCTCAGGGTGAAAACCCTTCCTTTCACCTGAGGCCTCTGTTCTGGCTGCTTTCCTACATTCTGTGGGCAGTTTTTCGCAAAATGTCCCTTCTGTCCGCAATTGAAGCAGACATCTTGTCCCATGTAGCATGGCCGGTTACCATGCATGCGTCCGCATTTAGCGCACTTGACTGAGGCGAGGTCTTGTTGAAAAGGCCTAGGACCCGCAATCAATGGCCTCTTACCAGCTCCATATCCACTTCTTCTCACGTTCTTTCTAGGGTTGGGAAAATTTTTCTTCCTTTTCCATAGGTTTCGCCTTTGCTTCTCGTCCTCCACTGCCCTTAAACACTTTTCCAGGAGTCTGCATTTATTTATCAGAGGTACAAACTCCCTGATCTCCATAGCTATAACAGCATTCTTTAACTCCGGGTTTAGTCCCGCTTCAAACTTAACCGCCTTCCATGCTTCATCTGGGTTATATCGCAGATAAGAGGAGAACTTAGACAGCTCCTCGAACCTTGCGATATACTGGTCCACGGTCATGCTTCCTTGCCTAAGTTGGAGAAATTCGATCTCTTTCTCTGCCCGTACAGTACTTGGAAAGTACTTTTCAAAGAAAATGTCCTTGAACACTTGCCAGGTGATCTGTCTTCCCTGATGAGCTAAAAGTTCTATAGCTCCACGCCACCAGTATTCTGCTTCATCCTTTAACATATATGCAGCAAAAATGATTTGCTGCTCTTCAGTACAGCCCATCACTTCAAAGATTTTCTCTAATTCCCTAATCCACCTTTTGGCTACCGTTGGGTCATAACCACCTTGGAAACAAGGTGGTCTAGTCCTCAGGAACTCGGATATACCATTATCTTTTCTAGCCGTCCGGTTGTTAGGACCAATCTCAACATTTGTGTTATTAGCATTCTGGAGATGTTGTAAAATTTGGTTGGTGGTCATAACTTGGTCTCGAATTGCCGTGGCCAGGTTGTGCAGGGTTTCCTCTGCATTGGTTGCTGGATTCCTTCTTGGTGGTGCCATTTCCTACTATGGTACAAAACAAAGTTATGCTGCTATTGAGGTGATCAAGCCCAATAGTTAGTTCAAAAATATTTAATAGCAGTCATAACACCACCTCGGCATATAGATAGGAAACACTAGTAATTTCTTACCTATATGAATCACTGATCCCCTACACAGCACAACCACAACATACTCAAGACACTATAAGATCGATTCAGATAACCATCCAACCACTGGCCATCTAGGATCGACCTCCTCTGATACCAATTATGTAACAACTCAATTTATGTAATTTTTTTTTAAAAATACCATGAAGTTATTACCTCGTTACAACTTAACTCAATATAATATTTATTTAATTTATACAATACTGAGTTTCCATACACACTATTATTTTACAAACTACACACCATTATTTTACAAACATTTGTACAAAGATGCATATTAGTTCTAATCATCTATATCGACTATTTCCGGGGACACTGGTTCGGGTGGCACGTCCACCGGAATCTCAGTTACATCTACGACAGTTATATCTGAAATAACTGGAAGTTGCCCAAGGTAGGGCACCTCGATCCAACGTACAGAGATAATAAGTGTCATAGAGAATATCTGCATATTTATTCTTCTGAACATGATATGGAAATATAGTGAGAATTAAATCGCAGTAAGTTCAACAATAAATCATAATTTACCATTATAGTTCATCATGTCATGTTCAGCTGTATAAACTACAGAAAATATCTTTAAGTCACATGAATGCACTTTATCATGCACATGAAAATTATACAGTTATGACATGTATGGCATGAATAACTATTTTTTTTCGAATTTCATATGATGGCTATCAACTTATTCTTACTTCAAGATACCCCGGTCAGGGTAAGTATTCTCTACTTTTCGGTACGGGCTTATCTCGCTCCGTCCGACATGGCACACTTTCTCTTTCTTTTCTCATGAATATAATCATAACCGTTAGTAGGGCGTCCCCTACTGGTGCACCACACGGATTGCCATGTGACCGTGCTCATTTCTTTTCTTTTCATATTAATAGCCGAAAATATGATTCCAATAACGAGTATGTTCATTATATTCTCATGCCATAATGTATCAAAACATAATCATTCTCAAAATTCATTGGTAAACTGAAATTATGCCATGAATATAATCATTTTCTAATTTTCACTTTATAAAATATTTCCATGTCAAAATTTCACACTAATACCTCGATAACTGGATAGTAATTGTAGTCTGTAAACAGCGCACCAAGAAAGTTCTCAGAAAAGAGAGGTGGGTCACTAATGGACACGCTTAAGTACCAAGTCTTTCCTTGCCAGAGCTTTCCTTAGACATGCACTTTTCACAAATCACAATTTTTTTCCAGTAACTAGAATAATTCTTTTCATTTTCTTTATGTCTAGGCATTTAATCATTTTATTTCAACTTATATCATTTCCAACACATGTTCTTACAAATTTTATAGAGCATTTTTCCTCAAATTGATTTCTATTATTACCTTAAAAATTCATCTAGGGTAGAAAAATATTGAAAATAGGTTTACTAACTTTTAACACAGCCTTTGCTTACAAATTAGAGCATAACTCTCTCATTTTAACTCCGATTAAGATGATATTAGTGTCTATGAAAAGCTAAGACAGTTATCTAAAACTATTATGTTAATCATATCAACAAAATAGTATGATATTGTGGTGTTATTACTCCTTTAAATTTAGTATTATTTCTTCTCGATTAGGTTCTGACCTTTACTAACTAATTAGACAATATCTCTCAAATTTGAACTCCAAATTGAGTTATTCCAGTTGGTAAAATTCCATGAGCCATATATCTATAATTGTTATGTTGGCGCGCTATTTTAATTCTCTACAGAATACTCCCATAAATTCAAAAACTAAAACATTAATAACATACTCTTCCCTGAATAAACATTTTCTGACCTCTGCTTACTAATCGGATCATATCTACCTCATATGAACTCCAAATTGCATAATTCCAGTGGGAATAATTCCATGAGACATAGATATATAAGGTTCATGTTAACCATTTATTTTAATTCCATACAAATAATTCTCAGAAATTAAAATACAAAAGCTGTCCTAACATAATCTTCCCTGATGAACCATTTTCTGACCTTGGCTTACTAATCGGACCATATCTACCACATGTGGACTCCAAATTGAATGATTCCAGTGGCTAAAAATCCATGACATACATATCTTTAATTCTTATGTTAACCATTTATTTTAATTCCCTACCAATAATTCCCAGAAATTAAATTACCGAAGCTATCCTAACATATTCTTCCCTGATGATTCATTTTCTGACCTTTGACTACTAATCAGAACATATCTACCTCATATGGACTCCAAATTGAATGACTCCAGTGGCTAAAAATCCATGACATACATATCTTTAATTCTTATGTTAACCATTTATTTTAGTTCCCTACCAATAATTCCCAGAAATTAAATTACCGAAGCTATCCTAACATATTCTTCCCTGATGATTCATTTTCTGACCTTTGACTACTAATCAGACCATATCTACCTCATATGGACTCCAAATGGAATGATTCCAGTGGCTAAAAATCCGGGACACATATATCTTTAATTCTTATGTTAACCATTTATTTTAATTCCTTATATATTGTTCCCAGAAATTAAAATACCGAAGCTTAAAATTCTGCCACCCATAGCCATAACCATGCAGAACTATCTACACCAACCTAAGTATTCAAACATACATCACATGCAAGATCAATATGTAACATGATATAGCAACATCATGACCAATCATAAAAGTTCTAAGATCAAAATCTCATATAAATATTATAAGTTTCAAAAGTTTTCTTCAAAAAGAAATATTGTTAAACTTACTTGGAGCACTTAGTCTTCTAGACTTCTCCTTCCTCTTTCTTCCTTTCTTCCTCTCCTTTCCTCACTCTACCTTGCTTCTATTTTTTTCTCTCACTCACTTGGACGAAATTCTAATGTTGTAAGGGTGGGTTTTCTTATATAGACCACCAAATAATTCACCTTTCATGATCATGGGTCTACCTTATCACAATTAGGATACACTTTGTTGAATTTTTGAAAAACAAACAACTTATGTTCTTGTCTTCCTCTTCCTTAGTCAAGATATGCATAGGAAAAGGAGATTTGTATTTTGAAAATTATGATAATATGTTCTTAAGATATGGGACAAGGTCCCTTTGATTTAGGGATTCATTTCCATTTTCTTTTGTCTTAAACAAATATGATAGGTTTGCCTTTTTAGGTGGCAAATTTCTAGCCCTTGAATCTCCATTATTTGATTGATATTATTTTTGTGGGCTATGAATGTTTTGTCCTAATACCATGTATTATCATACCACTTGCTAAAATTATGAGTGTAGGATATAGATGTTTTTGTCCTAAAGCCTTGTATTATCATGCCACTTGCTTAAATGATGAATGTAGAATCACACCACTTGCTAAATTTTTTTGTCTTAATGCCATGTAACCTAATCTTTATTCTTATTATTATATCATCATCTAATTTATTTTATTTTATTTTTTCTCTTGGATTTGGGCTTATTCCTACCCATTATGGGCTTGTCCTACCCATTTTCTTTGCTTTGGATAAAATTCTTCCTTTCTTGGTGGGCTTGGTCACATTTTCATAATTTTTGGGCTATTGGTGAAATTACTATATCCTAGTCGAGGTCTATGTTTAATTTCTTGTTTAGGTTATCCAATGGGCTTGCTAGAAACTTATGTGAAGTGGAAAAACTCTATATGAAGTGTCCATAGGTAAAAGCCCAATGTATGGGTAAAGATTTTAAACTTAGTAACTATAGTTCTTGAATTAGGAAAAATTACCCTAATTCAATGTTCTTTAAAATTTTAAGACCTTTACTTGTTTCTAAAAATTTATCTTCCTTATCCAAGAATTTTGCATCTCTTTAGTATGTTATTTCTAATTTCTTTCCTATTAGATTTTCCTTCTTTATTTGTTCTCTTAATGTTAGAAACATTTTCTATGCATATACATAAGGTGAAGAATTTCTAAGGATTATATTTCCTTAGATATCTAAAATATTGTCTAATAAATGTTATTTCCTTAATTAAATTTTTTATGTACCTTTATCACTAAAAGAAACGAAATTAAGGATGTTACAATGTTTATTTGTTGATTTAGCTTTTCTTTGCATGTATATATTGTACATATCACATTCCTTTTGTCTTGTTGCATAATCACATAGTTGCTATTTCCAAGATAGACTGGTGTAGTATAGGCTAATTTTAGCTCATGAACATGTGATGCATAATAGGATATGAATTAGGTAGTTATTATTTTAGTCTTTCTCTTCTAGCACTAAACCTCTAATTTTTTGAAAAATATCTCTCTATTGTGCTGTGAATTGTATGCTAAGGCTAATTTTCACACTATGAGAGTGTGAAGGTAGGGAGAGGTGAAAAATGAGGGTATGTGAAACCCAAAAAGTTTTCACTCTGAGTACCTCCTTCAAGGCACCAAAAAGGGATAAGTATGAGTACCTAGATGCTTATACCCTAGTGAGTGGAGCATAAAATGCACTCACGGCATATTTCTATAAAAAAAGAGAAGAAGAAAAGAGAAGATGAGAAATAAAAGAAATGGAGTAAGAAAAATAGAAATAAGGGTAAGGCAACATAGGGAGATCTAAATGATTAGGTGGCCTACTTGAGTGTTTGAAAATTAGTCTGGTGCATACAACCAATGGTAACAGTAGAAACAAATATATAAGAGAAGAATTTTTGGTTTAGTCTTAGAAAAATAGAGACTATTTGATAACTGTCTATTCATATATCTATTGTGCGCACATTGATTGAGTGAAAAGTTACCTGTATTGCATTTTTCTATCTTCTGGAATTTTGATTGCATCTTTCCCCCTTCCTTCTGATATGATATGTTATTTTCTTGAGGACAAGCAAAAGTTTAAGCATGGGGGAGTTGATAAAGGGAAATTTTGAGTGCTTATTGGTCATATTTTACCACTTAATTCATAGTAACTTGTGATTATTTATACGCTTTTGGTTATACTATGTTCTGGGAACTGCTATGATTTGTTTTATGGTTGCAAGAGAGCAAAAGAAGCTAAGAAGCAAGGAAAAACAATCATGGAAAGAGCCAAAAGGACTTGGGATATGCTAGCTAAGGAAGAAGCAAGGAGGCTACACATAACAAATCATGAAGAAAGCACTTCGGCAGCATGCAGTACGGCCAGGCTGTGCTCTGAGCAAGAAATGCAAAAATTCCCCAGATTCCAGCCCGAAGCATGGCCAGGCCGTCTCCTGGGACACGGCCGTGCTTCGGGGTCCGTACAGAACGAAAAAATTAGGGTTTTAGCTGCCAAACATATATAGAAGCAGGGGGATGCGCAGCCAAGGAAGGGGGAGATCGTAGGAAACACTGGAGAATCACCTTTTAGGCTTAGGAAACACTTTTAGACTTGGTTTTTACATAGATCATTGTGGATTTTGATGTTCTAGAGTAGAATTTATCGTATTCAAGGTTGTATTTCATCTGACTTTTCTACAGACCAGGTTTTTTCTTTATATTTGTATTCTCTTCTTCTACTTCTACTCATTCTCCTTCAATTGTACTGAACTATCATGATTTATTCAATGAAGATGAATTTGATTTCTATTTTGATGATGTGTGAGTAAATTTCATCTAGGGTTTTGGTAAACCCAATTGTGATATGATGATACTGTGTTTATGACTTGAATGATGAAACCCTAATTGTCATTGCTTCTAGATTGATTAGGATTGACTATTATATGCATGAATGAGTTGATAGAATGCCTGATCACCAGTCTATCACGTCTTAGGTATTTAGTTGATGAATTGAAAGGTAAAGATTTAAATTGGAACCTGATAGTTAATTAGGCGTATCTTAATCACGAAAGTAGTTTAAGATTCTCTAGGATTGAATCAATTAATGGGCATGAGAAAACCAATTAATTGCATTCTATGGTTGGCATAAAGCTTAATGGACTTAGGTTAAGTTAAGAACCACGAAAGTAGGTAATTTGATTAACCTAGGTACGATTGGTAATGCTTGAAAGAGATTGCTAATTAATTGAGGCTAAACCATCCCCAATAATCTAGATAATTGCAATTAGAGGTAAATATTAGTTGTTGAGTATCACAAGTGTGGTGAACCCTAACTCTAGGCTTTGCTTAATTGGTTACTTTCATCTATTTAATTGCGATATTTTCCCATCGAATTGTATCGATTTAGATAGCACCTTTTGTGAAATTCTAGTAATTAGCATTGTTCTCTGTGGGATACGACCCGTACTTGCTGGACTAGCTACAGCTACACCGTGCACTTGCGGTATTTGGGAAAACATTACACAACAATACATCTCAGATCTGCATCCTTCATCTCCTTATAGAGTCGGTGAGCACTAATAATGCTATATTTTTGGTCCTCCGGTGGGTCCGAGAGAAACTCAAAAGTCTTATTGCAACAATCTAGTAGGACTCAGTTCTGACTTAACCAATCCATACCCAATATGACATCTATACCGTCTAGAGTTAGACAGATCAGATCCACTACAAAGGATCTGTCATTCAATACATTGGGACAATTCAAACACACTAAGGAGGTAATTATTTTTTCTCCTGTAGGTATCAGCACCGCTAACTCGTATGGTAACTCCACAATAGAGTGTTGTAATTTTCCCACACATTCTATTGTTATAAAAGAATGGCTCGCACCAGAATCAAACAATACATTCAGAGGCAAATTGTTGATACATCACGTACCTTGCATTAAATCAGGAGTTTTCTTTGCTTCAGCATCGCTCAAAGTGAAAACTCTTCCTGTCATTTGTTGAGTTTGTGTAGTACCTTTCTCATTTCCCAGTGGACAATATCGTGCCATGTGCCTTTTCTGTCCACATCGAAAGCAAGTAATTGGACCAAAATAACATGGTTTATTGTAACATCTCGTAATTTTTAGATATTTTCCTTAGAAATTCTTCACCTTACATATAGGCATAGAAATTGTCTAATATTAATGGAATAGGTAAATAAAGAAAACCTAAGAGGAAATATTAGAAATAAACATGCTAAAGAAAGGTGAAATTCTTAGGTAAAGAAAGATAAATTTTTGTGAAGTAAGTAAAGGTCTTAAAATTTCAAGAAGATCGGATTAGGGTAATTTTTCTTAATTTAAGAGCAAAAGTTACTAAGTTTAGTATCTCCACTCATAAATTGGGCTTTTACCTATGGACACTTCATATAGAGTTTTTCCACTTCACATAAGTTTCTAGCAAGCCCATTGGATAACCTAAACAAGAAATAAAACATAGACTTGGACTAGGATATAGTAATTGGACCAATATCCAAAAAATTATGAAATGTGACCAAGCCCTCCAAGAAAGGTAGAATTTTATCCAAAGCAAAGAAAATGGGTAGGAATAAACCCATAATGGGTAAGAATAAGCCCAAATCCAAGAGGAAAAATAAAATAAAATAAATTAGGTGATGATATAATAATGTAATAATAATAAAGATTAGGTTACATGGCATTAAGACAAAAATTTAGCAAGTGGTGTGATTCTACATTCATCATTTTGGCAAGTGGCATAATAATACAAGGCTTTAGGACAAAAACATCTATATCCTACACTCATAATTTTAGCAAGTGGTATGATAATACATGGTATTAGGACAAAAAATTCCTATCCCACACAAATAATATCAACCAAATAATGGAGATTCAAGGGCTAGAAATTTGCCACCTAAGAAGGCAAACCTATCATACTTGTTTAAGACAAAAGAAAATGGAAATGAATCCCTAAATCAAAGGGACCTTGTCCCTTATCTTAAGAACATATCATCATAATTTTCAAAATACAAATCTCCTTTTCCTATGCATATCTTGACTAAGGAAGAGGAAGACAAGAACATAAGTTGTTTGTTTTCCAAAAATTCAACAAAGTGTATCCTAATTGTGATAAGGTAGACCCATGATCATGAAAGGTGAATTATTTGGTGGTCTATATAAGAAAACCCACCCTTACAACATTAGAATTTCGTCCAAGTGAGGGAGATGAAAAATAGAAGCAAGGTAGAGTGAGGAAAGGAGAGGAAGAAAGGAAGAAAGAGGAAGGAGAAGTCTAGGCGACTAAGTGCTCCAGGTAAGTTTAACAATATTTCTTTTTGAAGAAAACTTTTGAAACTTATAATATTTATATGAGATTTTGATCTTAGAACTTTGATGATTGGTCATGGATGTTTCTATATCATGTTACATATTGATCTTGCATGTGATGTATGTTTGAATACTTAGGTTGGTGTAGATAGTTCTGCATGGTTATGACTATGGGTGGCAGAAGTTTTAGCTTCGGTGTTGTAATTTCTGGGAACAATATATAAGGAATTAAAAGAAATGGTTAACATATGAATTATAGATATATGTGTCATGGACTTTTAGCCACTGGAATCATTCAATGTGGAGTTCATATGAGGTAGATATGGTCCGATTAGTAAACAAAGGTCAGATAATGGTTAATCAGGGAAGAATATGTTAGGATAGTTTCGGTGTTTTAATTTCTGGGAAACTTCTATAAGGAATTAAAATAAATTTTTAACATATGAATTATAGATATATGTGTCACGGATTTATAGCCACTTGAATCACTTAATTTTGAATTCTTATGAGGGAGATATGGACAGATTAGTAGGTAGAGGTCAGAACCTACCTGAGAAGAAATAACCTGTACATTGAGGGAGTAATATCACCAATATACATTACTATTTTTCTGATATTATTAACATAGTAGTTTTAGATAATTGTCTAAGCTTTCCATAGACACCCAAATCACCACAATCGCAGTTAAAATGGGAGAGTTATGCTTTGATTAGTGAGCAAAGGTCACAGAGCACGGCCAGACCGTGTTCTGGTTGCTTCAAGCACGGGCTAGCTGTGTTCAGGACTATTTTTGAGTACATTTGAAGTATTTTTAAAGCATGGCCATGTCTTGGAACATGGCCAAACCGTGTTGGAAGCTAGTGAAGCCTATTTTCAATATTTTTCTACCTTAGATGAACCTCTTTAACTATAGGGTAATAGTAGAAATCAAATTGGAGGAAAATGCTTTATAAATTTGTAAGAACATGTGTTGGAAATGATATAAATAAGAAGAAAATTACTAAAAGCCAAGCATAAAGAGAAGGTTAGATATGATGAAAACCTGCATCAAGAAAATAAAGAAATAAAATTAATATTTAAAAAAGAAGACGAATCTTATAAATGAAAATAATAAATGACTAGTATATGCCATAGCCATTGCCATTGTATGAACTTCTTACCATCTTAAGTGTGAAATTCTGACATGGAAATATTTTATAAAGTGATATTTGAAATGGTTATGTTCATGGCATGATTAGCAATGATTTATGGTAATAGTTATATTTTGATGAACATACTTGTTATTGAAAGCATATTTTTGGCTATCGTTGTGAAAAGAAAAGAAACGAGCACGGTCACATGGCAATCTATGTGGTGCACCAGTAGGGGATGCCTTACCAACGGTTATGATCATGTTAATGAGAAAAGAAAGAGAAAGTGGGCCATGTCGGACGGAGTGAGAAAAGCCCGTACCGGAGAGTAAAGGATACTCACCCTGACCAGGGTAGCTTGAAATGAGAATAAGTTGATGGCCATCATATGATATTCTGAAAATAGTTAATCCTGTCATACATATCATTACTGTATGATTCTTATCTGCATAGATGTAATGCATTCATGTGACCAAAGATATTTTCTGTAGTTTATACAACTGAACATGACGTGATGGGCTATATTGATGATGATTTATTGTTGAACTTACTGGGATTTAATTCTCACTATATTTTCATATCATGTTCAGAAAATTAGTTATGCAGATTTCTATAGCTCTGGCTTTTAGTGCACATTGGATCGAGTTACTTTATGTTGGGCAGATCTCATAATCAAATAAGATGTTTGTGGTCGAGTTGGCTCAGATCCCGGTGAAGGTGCAACCACCCGCACCTGTATCTCCGGAATTGGTCAACCAAAATAAACAAGATGTAAATATCTATGTGTTTGATATGTTGCATGTACGTTTTGATTTATGACATGTATGTGAACTCAATATTGTATAATAATAAAGAAAAAAAAGGTTGTTACATTTATCCCCATGGAATTTTCCACATTTCCCACACTGACCCGTTGCCGGATCCTTTAGAAAAGGTCTGGGATCTACAGTTGCTGGTTGTTTACCTCTCATGATATTCTTTCCTCTGGTATTTCTATCTATAATTGGAAACTCTCTCTTCCGCTTCCACTGAGTTCGCCTCTCTTTTTCATCCTCTACTGCTTTTAGACTTGTCGCCAACATCTGACATTTATTTACCAACGAGGCATATTCCTGAATCTCTAATGCCACCACAGCATTTCTAAGCTCCAGGTTCAGTCCTGATTCAAATTTCACCGCCTTCCAAGCTTCATCTGGATTATTCTTCAGAGTACTTGAGAACCTAGACAATTCTTCAAACTTGGTAATATAGTGCTCAATGGTCCCATTTCCCTGTCTAAGCTGAAGGAAATCAATCTCTTTCTCAGCTTTCACATTACTGGGAAAATATTTGTTCAAAAAAGTCTCTCGGAACAAGTGCTATATAATTTCCCTGTCTTGATGTATCAGTAACTCTTTGGCTCCTCTCCACCAGTATTCAGCTTCTCCCTTGAGCATATACGTCCCAAAATGGACTTTCTGCTCATTAGAACAATTTAGAACTTTAAAAGTCTTCTCGAGTTCCGTCAGCCATCTCTTAGCAACTATCGGGTCATATGCACCCACAAAAGACAGAGGTTGCGTTCCCATAAATTCAGACCATCTATTAACATTTCCAGTTCTTTTTCCATTTCAGTTTCTTTCATTTTCCCTAACCTCGTCATTATTATTAATATTCTGAAGGTGATGCAGAATCTGATTCGTAGCAGCTGCCTAAGCTTGAATAGCTGCGGCTATGTTATTTAAGGTAGCATCTGCACTGCCTGGCAGATTCCTTCTTGGTGGTGCCATAACTCACTGTATTAGTAAAGCAAAATATTAGTCACTATTGAGGTGATCAAGCTCAACAGCAGTTCAAAATTTCACAGTAGTTATCACACTACACAAGATTATAAATAGGAAATACTAGTACTTTCCTACTGAATTTATTCACTACCTTACACAACGTTTCAACATAACTATTCAAGACTCCTCTAAGGTGACCACCCACCCTATGGTCTCCTAAGATCGACCGGCTCTGATACCAACTTTGTAACGTCCGATTTGTTTTTTTACATTACGCATATTAAATACGCCATATGTATAAACACAATGTATATATATACATATTTATTACAAACTTCATACATGTTATAATTATACAATACAACATTTCAAAACACAATATACATGTTTACATATATATTAAAAACCTCACACATGTTATATTTATACAATACAATATTTCAGTACATAAATAAGAGTATTTATACAGCACTTCACCTTTGAAATATAAAGGGTGAGGAGGTGGTGTTGACATCTAGATCTCTATCAGTAGCGCCATTTTGTGTTGCATTTTATTTTTTTTATTTGAACATAACACCACAATAATAGTGAGAACAAAGGTTCCCAGTAAACTTAACATAAATAAAATATAATGAGAAAAATAGGAGTTATGTTCAGCTGTATAAGCTACAGAAAATATTAAAATCTGAAGATAAAATTATCACTTTTAATGCATCTGCCTCACTCGGCAATCTGGTACACTTAATTTGAAATGACCTGCCTCACTCAATGTCTGGTCAATGTAATTTACTATACCCATATTGACCGATCGACTACAGTCACAATAAGTGATCAGGGAATGTGAGTACGTCACCCTCTTGCTCCCTCACATTACCACTGTCACCCGGTTGGAGCGGCCCTCCCTTGGCTCACTCAGGCTAATAGGGCATCCCCTACTCGGTACTGTTTTAAGCCATTCAACCCATCGATATTTATCCATACATATAAATGTGTACATATATAAATTCATCAAATACAATATATAACCATCAAGCAACTCGTCATGAGTTTTACGCTTGCCATTTAATTACTTTCATAATATGATGCATCATTTTTATATCAAATGATTAATAATCATTCATCACATACCAATATTCAATATGATTTATTTTAAATCAAATAAAGAAAAATAGTAATTTTTTATACCAAAATCATCATTGTAAAAGTATTTTTCTTGTACATATGTTTCTTAAAAATATTTCAACAAATAAGATTATTTTTAGGCAGAAAACAGTGAAAAATATGATAATGCAGCACTCAACACGGCCTGGCCATATTCAAGACACAGCCATGCTTGAAAAAACACTTCAAACATGCTTAAAAATATCCCTGAACATGGCCAACCCGTGCTGAAGCAACCCAGAACACGGTCTGGCTGTGTTTTGTGACATTTCTTCACTTATTCAACCATATCTGCCTCATATGAACTCCGATTGAGGTGATTTCAAATCCTATAAAAAGATAAGACAATTATATACAACTTTTGTGTTTATAATTTCTTCATATTCTTTACAAATTATTCCCAGAAAATTAAAATAAAAATGTTTATTTTTACTATCCTAGATTCTGACCTCTGCTCAATTAATCAGCCATATCTCACTCATAAGAACTCCAAATTAAGTAATTTTAGAGCCTATAGATCCGTGAGACATATCTATACAATTCATATGTTGAACATTTCTTTAAAGTCCTTTTCAAAAGTTCCCAAAATGTCAAAAACAAAGGCTTCCCAGATTATTCCGAAATTTAGCTTAGTCTAATTTCTCCCTTGTTTGTCTTTTAAGTAATCCCATGTACCCATATGCATGTCCATACAACCAAAATATAATTTCATATAAAAATCCAGACCACATGCTATTCAAAATGACATTTAAACAAATCTAAAAGCATATATATCATTTTGTACAAAATTTATTAGAAGATGTTAAATCTACCTCAAACAACTCCTTAAACTTGTGCTTGATTCCTACCACCCAGAAATCCTTGATTTCCTTTTCCTTTTCCTTCTCCTTCTTCTTTCTCTTCTTCTTCTTCCTCTCTCTTCTTTCTCTTTCTCTTCTTTTTTTCTTCCCCTTTCTTTTTCTCCTCTTCCTTTTCTTCTCTTTTTTTCCTTTCTCTTCCTACCGACACTCCCCCTTCTCCTTCTTAACATCTCTTTTTTTCCTACCTACCACCTCTTCATCACCAAAATGCCATTTCCATCATCCATTAATTACAAAAATGCCATCCTCCATAAATTACATAAATTAAATTCCATTTTAACCATTCCTACTATCTTGTTTGACTTGAGTAAAATAATTTAATCATCCAATGAGATCCAAAATCCTTTCTCCTCTCTGAAAGAAATAAATTTCAATTTGTAACATAAGGAAAAATCGGGGATGTTACTGTTTACCTAAACTAAATATGGATGATTATATCATGAATTTTCCTCCTTCTAACCCACTTGAGTTATGCTCTGTGGAAAGTTCTTTTGTTTATGATAAACAGGGAAAATAAAAATAGGCTATTGAGGAGGAAATCCAAGTTCCAAAAGTAAAACCTAAGCCACCTCCTCTCAACCTTAATGGAGCTAAGGAGGAAAAGAAAGAGCCAAAAGGATCCTTGAAGGCTATTAGGCAAAGCCTCAAGCACCATACTAAGAGGCAATGGATAGCAAAGAGAGTTTTCAAACTCTCTTAAAGCCTCATTGAGTGGAAAGCATGAAAATGAGTCGAGCTAATGACTTTAAACAAGTGCTTTGTGGGAGAAAACCCACATTTTAATTTTTAAGATTGTTTTTGTTTTGTTTTCTTGCTTTTAGTTTTTGTTTTTATCTTTAATTTAGTTAATTTCTTAGGTTAGGAGTTTAATGAGTGTTTCCATATGTTTTATAGTTAAATTTCCTTGTCCTTAAGGTTGGAGAAAGAATGATAATCAAGGAAAATTAAAGGGAATAAAGATTCCAGCAAGCAACACAGGTAGCCCGTGTCATGCACCATGCCCGTGCTTTAAGCACAGGCCAAATTTTTGAGATTTTAACACTCCCAGTGCCAAGCATAGGCAGGCCCTGTCACAGGACACGGCCGTGCCCCAGGCTAAGTGCAAACACACCGTCCCCGTGTTCCTTAGCACGTGCCAAATCTAGGAAAAAAATGGATTTATAGTGCCAAGCATGGGTGGGCAGTGTTCCGCAACACGGCTTGGCCCAACCTGTGCCCCAGGTAAGTGGTTCAAAAAGAGAGAGAACTGGCAATCGAGCCCGCAGTACGGCCATGTTTCAGGCACAAGGAACTTAAAATGTCCAAAATTTTCCCCTTCTTCGTCCCATGTTTCAGTCTTTTTCTCAATGTGCTCTTACCCGTGTCCTCTTCCCTTTCCTCTTGCCTTCCTAACCTTCTTCCCTCCAATTTCCCTACCAAATTTCCTGCAATTTTAACCCATTCCCGTGGTCCTCTTCCATCTCCATACTCAGCCCGAGCCTTAATCCTCCTTCCCTCCATTTCTTCTCCCATCTCCTTCGTGTTTTCCTTTTCACCCATAGCCCACCATTCCTTCCTCTTCAAACTCCCTATCCTAGCCAACCCGAAGCCCATCTCTGCACCTAAACCAACCCATAGCCTATTTTTATTTGCCAAATATGGATGATTATATCATGAATTTTCCTCCTTCTATCCCACTTGAGTTATGCTCTGTGGAAAGTTCTTTTGTTTATGATAAACAGGGAAAATAAAAATAGGCTATTGAGGAGGCAATCCAAGTTCCAAAAGTAAAACCTAAGCCACCTCCTCTCAACCTTAATGGAGCTAAGGAGGAAAAGAAAGAGCCAAAAGGATCCTTGAAGGCTATTAGGCAAAGCCTCAAGCACCATACTAAGAGGCAATGGATAGCAAAGAGAGTTTTCAAACTCTCTTAAAGCCTCATTGAGTGGAAAGCATGAAAATGAGTCGAGCTAATGACTTTAAACAAGTGCTTTGTGGGAGAAAACCCACATTTTAATTTTTAAGATTGTTTTTGTTTTGTTTTCTTGCTTTTAGTTTTTGTTTTTATCTTTAATTTAGTTAATTTCTTAGGTTAGGAGTTTAATGAGTGTTTCCATATGTTTTATAGTTAAATTTCCTTGTCCTTAAGGTTGGAGAAAGAATGATAATCAAGGAAAATTAAAGGGAATAAAGATTCCAGCAAGCAACACAGGTAGCCCGTGTCATGCACCATGCCCGTGCTTTAAGCACGGGCCAAATTTTTGAGATTTTAACACTCCCAGTGCCAAGCATAGGCAGGCCCTGTCACAGGACACGGCCGTGCCCCAGGCTAAGTGCAAACACACCGTCCCCGTGTTCCTTAGCACGTGCCAAATCTAGGAAAAAAATGGATTTATAGAGCCAAGCATGGGTGGGCAGTGTTCCGCAACACGGCTTGGCCCAACCTGTGCCCCAGGTAAGTGGTTCAAAAAGAGAGAGAACTGGCAATCGAGCCCGCAGTACGGCCATGCTTCAGGCACAAGGAACTTAAAATGTCCAAAATTTTCCCCTTCTTCGTCCCATGTTTCAGTCTTTTTCTCAATGTGCTCTTACCCGTGTCCTCTTCCCTTTCCTCTTGCCTTCCTAACCTTCTTCCCTCCAATTTCCCTACCAAATTTCCTGCAATTTTAACCCATTCCCGTGGTCCTCTTCAATCTCCATACTCAGCCCGAGCCTTAATCCTCCTTCCCTCCATTTCTTCTCCCATCTCCTTCGTGTTTTCCTTTTCACCCATAGCCCACCATTCCTTCCTCTTCACACTCCCTATCCTAGCCAACCCGAAGCCCATCTCTGCACTTAAACCAACCCATAGCCTATTTTTATTTGCCAAATATGGATGATTATATCATGAATTTTCCTCCTTCTAACCCACTTGAGTTATGCTCTGTGGAAAGTTCTTTTGTTTATGATAAACAGGGAAAATAAAAATAGGCTATTGAGGAGGCAATCCAAGTTCCAAAAGTAAAACCTAAGCCACCTCCTCTCAACCTTAATGGAGCTAAGGAGGAAAAGAAAGAGCCAAAAGGATCCTTGAAGGCTATTAGGCAAAGCCTCAAGCACCATACTAAGAGGCAATGGATAGCAAAGAGAGTTTTCAAACTCTCTTAAATCCTCATTGAGTGGAAAGCATGAAAATGAGTCGAGCTAATGACTTTAAACAAGTGCTTTGTGGGAGAAAACCCACATTTTAATTTTTAAGATTGTTTTTGTTTTGTTTTCTTGCTTTTAGTTTTTGTTTTTATCTTTAATTTAGTTAATTTCTTAGGTTAGGAGTTTAATGAGTGTTTCCATATGTTTTATAGTTAAATTTCCTTGTCCTTAAGGTTGGAGAAAGAATGATAATCAAGGAAAATTAAAGGGAATAAAGATTCCAGCAAGCAACACAGGTAGCCCGTGTCATGCACCATGCCCGTGCTTTAAGCACGGGCCAAATTTTTGAGATTTTAACACTCCCAGTGCCAAGCATAGGCAGGCCCTGTCACAGGACACGGCCGTGCCCCAGGCTAAGTGCAAACACACCGTCCCCGTGTTCCTTAGCACGGGCCAAATCTAGGAGAAAAATGGATTTATAGTGCCAAGCATGGGTGGGCCGTGTTCCGCAACACGGCTTGGCCCAACCTGTGCCCCAGGTAAGTGGTTCAAAAAGAGAGAGAACTGGCAATCGAGCCCGCAGTACGGCCATGCTTCAGGCACAAGGAACTTAAAATGTCCAAAATTTTCCCCTTCTTCGTCCCATGTTTCAGTCTTTTTCTCAATGTGCTCTTACCCGTGTCCTCTTCCCTTTCCTCTTGCCTTCCTAACCTTCTTCCCTCCAATTTCCCTACCAAATTTCCTGCAATTTTAACCCATTCCCGTGGTCCTCTTCCATCTCCATACTCAGCTCGAGCCTTAATCCTCCTTCCCTCCATTTCTTCTCCCATCTCCATCGTGTTTTCCTTTTCACCCATAGCCCACCATTCCTTCCTCTTCAAACTCCCTATCCTAGCCAACCCGAAGCCCATCTCTGCACCTAAACCAACCCATAGCCTATTTTTATTTGCCAAATATGGATGATTATATCATGAATTTTCCTCCTTCTAACCCACATGAGTTATGCTCTGTGGAAAGTTCTTTTGTTTATGATAAACAGGGAAAATAAAAATAGGCTATTGAGGAGGCAATCCAAGTTCCAAAAGTAAAACCTAAGCTACCTCCTCTCAACCTTAATGGAGCTAAGGAGGAGAAGAAAGTGCCAAAAGGATCCTTGAAGGCTATTAGGCAAAGCCTCAAGCACCATACTAAGAGGCAATGGATAGCAAAGAGAGTTTTCAAACTCTCTTAAAGCCTCATTGAGTGGAAAGCATGAAAATGAGTCGAGCTAATGACTTTATACAAGTGCTTTGTGGGAGAAAACCCACATTTTAATTTTTAAGATTGTTTTTGTTTTGTTTTCTTGCTTTTAGTTTTTGTTTTTATCTTTAATTTAGTTAATTTCTTAGGTTAGGAGTTTAATGAGTGTTTCCATATGTTTTATAGTTAAATTTCCTTGTCCTTAAGGTTGGAGAAAGAATGATAATCAAGGAAAATTAAAGGGAATAAAGATTCCAGCAAGCAACACAGGTAGCCCGTGTCATGCACCATGCCCGTGCTTTAAGCACGGGCCAAATTTTTGAGATTTTAACACTCCCAGTGCCAAGCATAGGCAGGCCCTGTCACAGGACACGGCCGTGCCCCAGGCTAAGTGCAAACACACCGTCCCCGTGTTCCTTAGCACGGGCCAAATCTAGGAGAAAAATGGATTTATAGTGCCAAGCATGGGTGGGCCGTGTTCCGTAACACGGCTTGGCCCAACCTGTGCCCCAGGTAAGTGGTTCAAAAAGAGAGAGAACTGGCAATCGAGCCCGCAGTACGGCCATGCTTCAGGCACAAGGAACTTAAAATGTCCAAAATTTTCCCCTTCTTCGTCCCATGTTTCAGTCTTTTTCTCAATGTGCTCTTACCCGTGTCCTCTTCCCTTTCCTCTTGCCTTCCTAACCTTCTTCCCTCCAATTTCCCTACCAAATTTCCTGCAATTTTAACCCATTCCCGTGGTCCTCTTCCATCTCCATACTCAGCTCGAGCCTTAATCCTCCTTCCCTCCATTTCTTCTCCCATCTCCATCGTGTTTTCCTTTTCACCCATAGCCCACCATTCCTTCCTCTTCAAACTCCCTATCCTAGCCAACCCGAAGCCCATCTCTGCACCTAAACCAACCCATAGCCTATTTTTATTTGCCAAATATGGATGATTATATCATGAATTTTCCTCCTTCTAACCCACTTGAGTTGTGCTCTGTGGAAAGTTCTTTTGTTTATGATAAACAGGGAAAATAAAAATAGGCTATTGAGGAGGCAATCCAAGTTCCAAAAGTAAAACCTAAGCTACCTCCTCTCAACCTTAATGGAGCTAAGGAGGAAAAGAAAGAGCCAAAAGGATCCTTGAAGGCTATTAGGCAAAGCCTCAAGCACCATACTAAGAGGCAATGGATAGCAAAGAGAGTTTTCAAACTCTCTTAAAGCCTCATTGAGTGGAAAGCATGAAAATGAGTCGAGCTAATGACTTTATACAAGTGCTTTGTGGGAGAAAACCCACATTTTAATTTTTAAGATTGTTTTTGTTTTGTTTTCTTGCTTTTAGTTTTTGTTTTTATCTTTAATTTAGTTAATTTCTTAGGTTAGGAGTTTAATGAGTGTTTCCATATGTTTTATAGTTAAATTTCCTTGTCCTTAAGGTTGGAGAAAGAATGATAATCAAGGAAAATTAAAGGGAATAAAGATTCCAGCAAGCAACACAGGTAGCTCGTGTCATGCACCATGCCCGTGCTTTAAGCACGGGCCAAATTTTTGAGATTTTAACACTCCCAGTGCCAAGCATAGGCAGGCCCTGTCACAGGACACGGCCGTGCCCCAGGCTAAGTGCAAACACACCGTCCCCGTGTTCCTTAGCACGGGCCAAATCTAGGAGAAAAATGGATTTATAGTGCCAAGCATGGGTGGGCCGTGTTCCGCAACACGGCTTGGCCCAACCTGTGCCCCTGGTAAGTGGTTCAAAAAGAGAGAGAACTGGCAATCGAGCCCGCAGTACGGCCATGCTTCAGGCACAAGGAACTTAAAATGTCCAAAATTTTCCCCTTCTTCGTCCCATGTTTCAGTCTTTTTCTCAATGTGCTCTTACCCGTGTCCTCTTCCCTTTCCTCTTGCCTTCCTAACCTTCTTCCCTCCAATTTCCCTACCAAATTTCCTGCAATTTTAACCCATTCCCGTGGTCCTCTTCCATCTCCATACTCAGCCCGAGCCTTAATCCTCCTTCCCTCCATTTCTTCTCCCATCTCCATCGTGTTTTCCTTTCCACCCATAGCCCACCATTCCTTCCTCTTCAAACTCCCTATCCTAGCCAACCCGAAGCCCATCTCTGCACCTAAACCAACCCGTGCCCTCTATTCCTCCCATTCCCCTGTACTAGAATTCTCCCATATCCTAGAAATCCCATCCCCTCCATTAACCTATGTTCCCCTTCTACCCGTGCCTTCAACATTCTTATCCTCCCATGCCCAGCCCTGAAACCATACCACTTCCCATTCTCCTGTGTACTCTCCCCCTCACCCAGAAATTCCTGTGCTCACCCACTCCCTCTCCCATTATTTCCCAGCATAACCCGAGACCCCATACCTCCCTGCATTGGAATCCATTCCCTGCTATTTGCATCACCATCATGGCTTCCCTCCAGGTATAATTTTAACCTTTGCTTTGTGCTTAATTTCTTTGATCTAAATTGGACTTCCCTAATTGTTGGACTGGATTATTCCTCTGGATTGAACTGGATTGGTTTATATATATGAATTTTTTCTGCAACTAGGTTTAATTGGACTGATTTTGATATTTTATACACACTGTGAATTGCATAATTACTGAATTCTTTGGTTGCTATTTTTCTGAGTTGGTTTAGTCTACATGTGGATCTCCTAGTGGCTCTTACTTGTTGGTTTGCTGACCTTGCATTACATGTGGTTTGCACTATCTGGTTTGATTTAGCATTACATTGATTGAACTTTTTTGAATTGGAATTCCCTTCCCATTGTTAGACTTGCTGGATGGTTTATATACATGGGGTTAGTTAGACTATTTTTGGCAAGAACTTCTGTCCAATTTGAATTGCATCATTATTGAATTTTCTAGTTGTTGCTGGATTGAAATTTGCTGCTCTTTGCTTTTCTTGCATATGTCACTAGTTTTTCTAAGAAATTGCTGCAAAATTTGGCATGCATGTGTGCTTAAATTTCTGATTTTTGCATTGCCTAAGTATTCTAAAGTTTAGTGCTTTATTCTCAGATTGTTTGGATCCAAAACTTTTCTACTTTACACAAAGAATTGTCAAGTATTTGCTAGAAAAAGCTAATATGATATATTGTGATTGCTTACATCCCTGGAAAACATCTACCTAAATTTCACATTGAACAATATTTTTGATTAGGTGGCTAATGATCATATTGCTTACATTGAATTAGCTTTGTACTTCCTGGAAAACAAAGACAACATTTGGGCTATTTGAGTACTAAACTTTTCTGATTCTTTTCTTTGATTAGTGCATTACTCTTAGATTGTTTTAATTCTGACTTGCACTCTGTTGGTTGAGATATAAATTAGCATTAACTTTGGTTATGGTTCATATGCTTTTGTATATATTTAGTTGGGTAAAACTCATTGAGAGTAGACACTTTACAAGCTAAAACCTTTCCTGAATGCTCCTTTTTAATATGATGAAAGATAATTCTAGTCATTACTCTACTTGATGCAATTTATGGCTTGGTTGTTAAATTATGTTACCCTATATTTGCCATTTTGCTCGAACTGAATTGAAATTTCCACTGCTCCTTAACTTTGGGACTTGTTGACTGTGCTTTGAGCTCTAATTCCAAATTGTTGCACTGCTTAAATTTGGCATACCTATTTCTGATGCAAGCCTAGTACACTTGGCATTTGAGTTAAATCCTCCACCTCCTTCTCCAAACGACCAGTGAGCAAGTAAGTTACTTCTTCCTTTTCCTGCACTTTCATTGTTACTGACATTGAAGACAATGTCAAATTTAAGCATGGGGGAGTAAGTAGACTTAAGGCTTTTGGTTTCACTGGTTGAATTTCTGGTCTTGCATGTATATATTATATATATTGCATCTTTATAGTTTCATTACAAAATCACATAGTTTGCTGTTTTAGAGATATATTGATGTATTGTAGGTTAATTTTAACTCATGAATATGTGTTGCACAATAGGATATGAAATAGGTAGTTATCATTTTAGTCTCTCTCTCTCCTAGTATTGAACCTCTAATTTTTGAAAAATATCTCTATTATTGTGCTGTGAATTGTATGCCTTGTTTGATTTTAACACTATGAGAGTATGAAGGTAGGGAGAGATGAAAAATCAGGGAATGTGAATCCCAAAAAATTTTCACTATGAGTACCCCTTCAAGGCACAAAAAAAAACCTTAGTATAAGTACCTAGTTGCCTTTACCCTAGTGAGATGTAGCATAAAATGCACTCACTATATATTTCTATAAAAAAAAATGAATGAAATAAAGAAAAAAAATGATGAGAAGTAAAAGAATTTGAGTGAGAAAAATAGAAATAAGGGGTAAGGCAACCTAAGGAGATCTAAAGGATGAGGTGACCTACTTGAGTGTTTAAAAATCAATTGGATGTATACAACCAATGGTAACAATGAAAGTAGGTATATAATAAGAGAATTTGGGTATAGTTTTAGGAGAGTAGAGACTATCTGGTAAATGTCTATTCATATATCTATTGTGTGCACATTGATTGAGTGGAAAAATTACCTGTATTACATTTCTCTATCATCTAAAATTTGTATACATCATCTCCCTTCCTTTTGATATGTCATATTATTTGCTTGAGGACAAGCAAAGGTTTAAGCATGGGGGAGTTGATAAAGGGGAAAATTGAGTGCTTAATGGTTATATTTTATCCCCAAATTAATAGTAAACTTGTGATTATTTTTCTGCTTTTGGTTATGCTTTGCTTTGGATACTGCTTTGGTTTGATTTATGTTTGTAGGTGAGCAAAAGAGGCCAAGAATCAAGGGAAAACACTCATGTGAGGAGCCATATAGACTTGGAACGTGCTGAGGAAGCAAGGAGGCAACCCTGAAGAAATTGGCAAGAAAAGAGCCTGACAGTCTTAAACATGGCCAGACCGTGCTTGGTGTTGCATGAAGCACTGCTAGGCCGTGCTCTGTGCAAAGAACGTGATTTTTCCTAGTTTTCCAGCACGAAGCACAGCCAGGTTGTGTCATGAAGCACGACTGTTCTTTGTGTCCGTGTACTCTGTATTTTTTAGGGTTTTGAACAGCCAAAGGGATATAAATACATGGGGAAGCGTAGTCCAGACGATCCAAACACATTCAGACTTACTTTTACTCAGTTTTAAGCTTAGGAAACACCATTAGATTAGGTTTAGAGTATGATTAATGTTTAATTCATGTTCTTAGAGTAGAATTTACAGTAATTCAAGCATTGCATTTCATCTTTACATTTTGCAAACTGGGTTTTATCTTTCTACTTTACTTCCATCTCTACTTCTACTCTTCTATCTTGGTTTATATTGAACTATTATGATTTACTTAATAAATACGATTTTGATTTATGTTTCTATTATTCTTGAGTAGATTTAATCTAGGGTTTCGGTAAGCCTACTTATGGTATGATGATACTGAACTATTGAATTGAATTATTAGAACTCTAATTGTATTATCCATGGTTAATTAGGATTGACTATTATGCGTTGATTATATGAGTTAATGAATGTCTGGTCAATATTTATCACGTCTTAGGATATTAACTGATGAAGTAAAAGGTGAAAGTTAATACTGGAACTTAATAGTTAATTAGGGATATCTTAATCACGAAAGTAGTTTAAGATTATCTAGGAATGAATCAATTAGTGGGCACGAGAAAATCGATTAATTGAATTCTATGGTTGGCATAGAACTTAATAGACTTAGGTTGAACTAATAACCATGAAAGTAGGCAATTGGATGAACCAAGGTACGATTAGTAACACTTGAAAGAGGTTATTAGTTAATTAAGGCTAAACCATCCCCAATTACCTATATAATTGCAATTAGAGGTACATATTGATTGTTGAATATGATAAGTGTGGTAAACCCTAATCTTATGCTTTTATTAATTGAATTACTTATTTACTTAATTGTGACACACTCTTTCATTGAATTGCATTGATTTAGATAGCTTGTTTCGTATAATTCTAGTAATTGACCATTGTTCTCTGTGGGATACAACCTGTACTCTTTGGACTAGCTACAGCTACGCCGTGCTCTTACGGTTATTTATAAAACATATACAACACTTAGGCATATAAAATCCAAATTAACAACCACACATATCCCTTAAAATCATGAAATAAACTCAAATTCTATCCACAACAATTTCTCACAAATTACCACATCATGCATATATATAAAAATCAGCCATCAACACTATAAATACTTCATCAATACTCTCATCTATTCTACTATCATGCTTTCATTAATGCATATAAGGTGCACACACCAAGTCATTTAATCAAGAAATTTCATAAAATGGTGTTCATCTTACTTGTTTCTCTCACTAGATGGCTGAACTTTCTCTTTCTTCCTTTAACCTGAGGTTGCAAAAATTCCTCCATCACTTATTTCCAAGGATCCAAGGTTAAAATCAAGGTCAAGGGAGTTGGATTACCTATTTTCTCTTCTTGTTTCACCTTTCTCTCTTTTTTTTTCTCTTTTTCTTCTTCCACCCTCTTTCTCCTTGCCATGGCTAATTTTTGCTCCTTGGGCTGGCAACTTCTTCACCAAGTCAAGCAAGAAAGAATAAAATAATAAAGCTTATTAGTGAAGCTTCTTCCCTCTTAACCAAAGCCCTTCCTTTTTCTAACAATTATAATCATACCATGCCATTAAAATTACACTATTTGGTTATATAAGGCATTGTTTGGTTGCAAGAATTTTACCAAGTGTTTAATCTTAAGTTGAGGCATACTCCAAATGGATTTTTGTGCAACTCTCTTCATGGTTCCTTATCCCTTTTATTGTTGCCCATTTCTAGTCCTATAAACAAAGAAATTACTATTTTGCCTTTGATCTTTCCTTCAAAATTGAGAATTCTCTTATTTAATATTCATAATTATTTCCTTATAAATATTCCATTTAATCTTTCTTAACCCTTTTCAACATCATCTTTTGTGAAGATAATTAATAGAAAATTCAGGGTATTACATTTCTCCCCCCTTAAAAGGAATTTTGTCCCCAAAGTTAAAAAAATTACCTGTCCTCAAAGAGTTGTGGATGAGAGTGCCTCATATCTTCCTTCATCTCCCATGTAGCTTCTTCCTCTGGTAGCCCTCTCCACAACACCTTCACCAGCAAAATAGTTTTACTACGTAGTTGTTTTACACTTTTGTCCAAAATTACAATTGGGTTTGATTGAAATGTTAAGTTTTCTTTTGCTATTACTTCTTCCTCTTGAATTACATGTGATGGATTTGATAGATATTTTTGAAGTTGAGAAACATGAAACACATTGTGCGAGTTTGAGGGTCTTAGGGGTAAGGATATTTGATATACTGATGGCCCAACTTTTTTAAGTATCTGGTAAGGTCCTATATAACGTGGGCTTAATTTCCTAACCTTCAGGGCTCAACAAATCCCAGTAGTTGGAGAAATCTTCAAAAACACGTGTTCTCCTTCTTGAAAATGCAAGGGATTCCTTCTCTAGTCATAATAGCTTTTATGTCAAATCTGGACAATTCGCATCCGATCTTGAATTATTCGTATTAGCTTCGTAGTACACTGAACTAACTCAGGACCTAACAACTTCCTCTCACCCACTTCATACCAACACAGAGGTGATTTACATCTTCTGCCATACAAAGCTTCATACGGTGCCATCCCAATACTTGTGTGGTAGCTGTTATTATACACAAATTCCACTAAAGGGAGATACTTATCCTATTCGTTTCCTTGGTCTAAGGTGCATGCTCGCAACATGTCTTCCAACATCTCTATTGTTTGTTCGGTTTGACCGTTCTTTTATGGATGATATGCAGTACTGAATCATAATTTAGTACCGAAACCTTCCTGTAGAGCCTTCCAAAATCTGGAGGTAAATCTAGGGTCCCGATATGAAATGATGCTGCTTGGAATCCCATGCAATCAAATAATCTCTTTCACATACAGGTATACTAGCTTATCCAGCATAAAAAGTATGCAGATTTTGTCAATCTATCCACTATTACCCAAATGGCATCATGATCAGCTTGAGTTATGGACAAACTAGTGACAAAATCTATGGTAATGCTATCCCATTTCCACTCAGGAATCTCCAAGGTTTGTAGCATTCCAGAAAGCCTCTGGTGTTCGATTTTAACTTTCTAACAAGTTAGACACCTTGCTATGTATTCTGCTATATCCTTCTTCGTTCCTTGTCACCAATAGGATTTCTTTAAATCTTGATACATCTTTGTGGCTCCCAGATGGATAACATATTTACTCTGATGACCGTAATCCAGAATTTTTATCCTTATGTCTTCTTTCTATGGTACACACATTCTCCCTTGGTAGAGGATGATCCCTTTTTCTGACCTTGTGATGTCTGGAGAATCATGTTGACTCTTAAGAAAGGAATCTTGTGCTTGGGCTTCCTTAATTTTTGTTTTCAAATCACATTCCACTCGTAGCTCACAAACAAGCAAATTTTTAGGAGTAGTTACCACTGATAACCTTAAATTCCTGAATTCTTCGATCAAACTCATCTCTTTCATTAGCATATGGCTTAAGTGCAGAGATTTTTTTCTTAACGCGTCTGCTACAACATTTGCTTTTCCCAGGTGATACTTTAGTTCAAATTTATAATCATCAATGAATTCCATCCACCTTCTCTATCTCATGTTTAATTCTTTATGATCGAAAAGGTATTTTAAACTTTTGTGATCATTGTATACTTTAAACACTGCACCGTATAAATAATGTCAACAAATTTTCAAGGCAAAAACTATAGCAGCCAACTCCAAATCATGAGTGGGTTAATTTTATTCATGTAGCCTCAATTGCCTAGAGGTATAAGCAAGTACTCTGCCTTCTTGCATAAAAATACACCCCAGTCTTTTATTGGAAGCATCGATATAAGCTTCAAAGTGTCCCGAAAGATTCGGGAGAATCAAAACAAGGGGTATAGTAAGTCGAGTCTTAAGCTCCAAAAAACTGTTCTTGCATTCTGAAGTCCATTTGACTAAACTTCCCTTCTGAGTTAATCTGGTCAAGGGTAACGCTATTTACGAAAACTCTGTATGAATCTTCTGTAATATATAGCCAAACCTAGAAAACTTCAAATTTTAGTCACTATTTTCAGCCTTTCCCACTTGAGTATGGCTTCTACTTTGTTAGGATCCACTAATACACCATCTTTTGACACAACGTGCCCCTGAAACCTTACTTCTTGCATCCAAAACTTGCATTTCTCTAATTTAGCAAAAAGTTTCTTCTCTTTCAAGATTTAAATTATTGTTCGATGATGACGTTTATGCTCTTCTATACCCTTTGACTATATTAGAATGTCATCAACGAAAACCACTACAAATAGATCCAGGTAGGGTCAAAAGATACGATTCAAATAATCCATAAAGACCGCGGGTGCATTACTAACTCCAAACAGCATAACTAAGAACTCGTAATGCTTGTATCTAGATTGAAAGGCTATATTGGGAATATCTTCTTCCTTCACTTGAATATAATGATATCCTAACCTTAGGTATATCTTGGAGAAAATGGTAGCCCCTTTTATTTGATCTAACAAGTCATCTATTCTTTGTAACGGGTACTTGTTCTTAATGATCACCTTGTTGAGCTGCCTGTTGTCAATACATAATCGTAGACTTCCATCTTTCTTCTTGACAAATAGCACCTGACCTCCCTAAGGCAAAACACTTGGTCAAATAAAGTTCTTTTCCAAGAGATCTTCAATTGGCTTCTTAAGCTCTTTTAACTCCACATGAGCCATCCTATATGGTGTAATAGAAATAGGAGTCGCTCCTGACATTAAATTAATGGAGAATTTCACCTCTCGCCTAGGCGGCTGTTCAGTAATTCCCAAAGGAAAGCCCTCTAGAAAATCATGAACTACTAGAACTTAACTAGTTTTTGCTCGGCTCCTGGGTTAAGAGCACATAAAAGAGTACAGTCCGAATCCTCATCGACTAACTCCTTTTAGAGTTCATTAATTTGGTCACCTTTACCTTTGGATTCCTTCTTAGATATAGGTGGGAACATAAGAGTCTTCATGTAGCATTCTAAAAGTATTTGGTTACGACTGAGCCAGTCCATCCCCAAGATCATGTTTATATCTTCCAGAGGTAAACAAATCAGATCTACGATAAAAGATATGCCATATACTTCAATTAGGCAGTTTTGACATATTGAAGAGGTTCCCTCCCATAGGGGTTAACATTATCAACTCAAACGTCAAATCAGACACCGGATAAAGCAGTTTCTCCACACAAGCAGATGCTATAAAAGAATGATTGGCACGTAAATCAAAGAGCACAATCAGAAGATAACTATAAAGGTAACATATACCTTGAATCAGTCAAGAGCTTGTTTCACTTCAACCTCGCTCAAAGTAAAAACTCTTCCTTTAACTGGGTGAGTTTGCTTCACTCTCTTTCCATCTTCTAGAGGACATCAGCGAGCCACGTGCCTTTTTTGCCCGAATTGAAAGTAGGTAACCGAATTATGGAAGCAAGGTCTATTCCCATGATGTTGCCTGTAACAACTTCATTTAAGTATCAATTTTTTTTTTAAATACCATGAAGTTATTACCTCGTTACAACTTAACTCAATATAACATTTATTTAATTTATACAATACAGAGTTCACATACATGTCATTAATCAAAACAAATGTACAACATATCAAACACATAAAATATACATCTTATTTATTCTGGTTGACCAATTCCGGAGATATAGGTGCAGGTGGTTGCACCTTCACCGGGATCTAAGCCAACTCGACTACAAACATTTTATTTGCTTCTGGAATTTGCCCAACATAAAGTACTCGATCTAACGTGCACTAAAAGCCAGAGCTACAGAAAAATATGCATAACTAATTTTCTGAACATGATATGGAAATATAGTGAGAATTAAATCCCAGTAAGTTCAACAATAAATCATCATCAATATAGCTCATCACGTCATGTTCAGTTGTATAAACTACAGAAAATATCTTTGGTCACATAATGCATTATATCTATGCACATAAAAATCATATAGTAATGATATGTATGACAGGATTAACTATTTTCAGAATATCATATGATGGCCAACAACTTATTCTCATTTCAAGCTACCCCGGTCAGGGTGAGTATCCTCTACTCTCCGGTACGGGCTTTTCTCGCTCCGTCCGACATGGCACACTTTCTCTTTCTTTTCTCATAATCATAATCATAACCGTTGGTTGGGCATCCCCTACTGGTGCACCACACAGATTGCCATGTGACCGTGCTCATTTCTTTTCTTTTCACAATGATAGCCAAAAATATGCTTTCAATAACAAGTATGTTCATCAAAATATAACTATTACCATAAATAATTGGTAATCATGCCATGAACATAACCATTTCAAATATCACTTTATAAAATATTTCCATGTCAGAATTTTACACTTAAGATGGTAAGAAGTTCATACAATGGCAATGGCAATGGCATATACTAGTCATTTATAAGATTCGTCTTCTTTTTTAATATTAATTTTATTTCTTTTTTTTCTTGATGCAGGTTTTCATCATATCTAACCTTTTCTTACTAATCAGAACATAAGTCCCTCAATTCAACTCCGATGTAGGTGATCTTGGTGTCAATTTCAAGATAAAACAATTATCTAAAACTATTATGTTGAACATTGTAGTGAAATATTAAGAAATCGAGGTGATATTACTCCATAAATGTATAGGTTATTTCTTCTCGGATAGGTTCTGACCTCTACAGCTTCAAACTTAACTGCTTTCCAGGTTACATCTAGATTGTATTTTAGATAGGATGAAAACTTTGACAACTTCTCAAATTTTGCAATATACTAGTCAATCGACCATCCCCCTTGCCTGAGTTGGAGGAATTCAATTTCTTTCTCTGTCGTTACACTTTTAGGAAAGTACTTGTCTAGGAAAGTTTTTCAGAAAATAGGCCAGGTAACCTGCTGACCCTGATGAGCTAGTAATTCGCTGCCTCCTCTCCACCAGAATTCTGTTTCTTCCTTTCACATATAAACAACGAAATTCACTTTTTGTTCATCCAAATGCTCTAGAACCCCAAAAACTTTCTCTATTTCAGTCAGCCACCTGTCCCCAACCATAGGATCGTATACCCCGGCAAAAGATGGAGACCGAGTTCTCATGAAGTCTGCCCATCCATTACCTGCGTTCCTTGGATTCTATCCCATCTCACCGTTGGTATTACTATTATTCTGAATGTCAGAACCCTACTAACTAGAATCTTATTTCATACATCCACATCATAAAATATTCCCCCCAAACTACCTTTTAGTATTATATATATATATATATATATATATATATATATATATATTATCTGTAAATTTCTAGCAATGTCTACCTAGCCCATAAATTAACCTATTCACTTATATTGTTTATCTTTCTTGGATAAGCATACAAGTGCTTCAGGCTATTCCAAGCATTTTTGGTGCCCACTGTCGCAGGTACACCCAAATTGATACCTTACCTTAAAACTAATCTGTAGTAGTGGGAGTAAGGGTCGATCCCACAGAGACTGGTATTACCTTATGTGATTGAAAAAGGGGAGAATTGATAATTGTAAATAAAATCAAGTAGACAATAATGAAAGTAATTAAGAGAAAGTAATTAATGATAAAGACGTTGGTTTCGGTTGATATCCACCGTCAAGGGATTACATTGATCATTGACAACATAATCAATCTGTAATTGAATATCTATCATTGGGGTTCTAACCCTGTTTCTTCTTAAGTCTAGTAAATTAATGACAATCGCACTAATTAAACCCCAATTAACAAGCAATCCTTTAGCACATCGGTAAAACATAACTTGTTAGCCGCATAAAGAACTAGAGAAACTGACAGAGCTAAACAAATATAAACACATCGGCTATATCTAATTTAGTTAATCATTCATCATAGGTTCAATGATTTATAATCCAAAATCCTCAAACCTATTTGCCTCATGAATCGCAGAATTGAAGACTTTGTTCAAAACACAATTCAGCGGTAGATTAAGACAGACAATATACTAGTAGGCCTCCTAGCAATCATATGAATAATCATTAAGAAGAAGAACAGATGAATAATCAATACTCAATTCAAATTGAAACAATAAAATCAAATCCAAATCTCCCAATGTATGAAAATCCTTTGAGGTTTCAATCTACCTCAACCAACTAAAAAGAACTAGCCACGCAGGGCCATAAGAAAATCTAAAGAAGAATTGAAGAATATAACTAAGAATTTGAATAAAGAATTGAATGCATTCTCAGCTTGATTTCCTCCCTTTTTATAGATTCCCTCCTCCTAATCGAAGTAGGAGTGTGTCAAGGTCAAATCCCAGCCCATTGGACTTCAATTGGAGTCAAGAAGACCTAAAAATTGCGAACTCAGCAATCTGGTGCGGCGGTGAGCACCGCAGTGCCTAGGCTAGCTCTGGCACACTCTGGATTCTGACGCTCTGGCACTGCGGCATTGGGCATCAGGAGTCGCGGCGCCTGGTTCTTCTGGGCAACAAATGCCACGGCACGCTAGGGAGCATCGCGGCCTTCCAAACCTGCAATGATACAGCGCCGCGGCGCCCAGAAAACTCAAGAATTTGCCGAAGTGCCAAAAATGAAAGTTGTAGTTCTAGGTCTCTTCTTTCCATATCCGCTAGAATCACCTTAATCCAATCTAAATTGAAGGAGATATGCTAAAATTAGTGACCAAAGGTCAGAATTCATCCTGCTGCACTGTGATTCTTATTTACGGGCTCTATAAAGCTATGAAATCTCCCGAATTTGACCAAGTGTTCAACATAACAGTTGTAGATGATTGTGTTATAGTTTCACAGCCACTTGAATCACGTTGATTGGAGTTCATAAGAGGGAGATATGCTCAAAACAATGCTAAAAGGTCTGGAATCGCTGCAATGTAGCATTTTTCCATGAATTTCTTATCTTTTTCTTCTCTTTTCTTCTTCCTTTGTTCCTACAACACAAAACCCAAAACTAAGCGAATTCCTAATTATATTTTACTTAAATCAAACAAAAAGTAAGTTTAAAGGTATTAATATCATGCTTAATTGAGATCACATCAAACACCCCTACACTCAACCTTTTGCTTGTCCTCAAGCAAAATAATCCCTAAAGACAAAAAAAACAACAATCAATAATGTAGTGAGTGTTAGGCTTACCAAACATTTTCCTCATAACATAAAAATATACTCTAGAAAAATTTTGGAAGGTCATAATCATGCACAAGATTAACATAAATGTAATATATTATTTTATCCTTCTGAATCCCTAGTGTGTGTGTGTTTTTGGGTCAATAAATTTCCTTTTACTCAGATGAGTTTATATATCCCAAATTTTTGGTTGTAGATCTCTAATTAGTTTAGGACTTCCATATGCTTATTCTTCATGCCACTCTCCACTAATGTAGGCCAAAACTACCTCTAGGATCAATGGGACTTTATTTAGTTTGTAATGTGGCCAGAGTATATGGTAAGATAAAGGATACAAATTTAGGCTCAATCGCCCAGCATCACATGATTAAATCTGATCTCTTGAGCTTTCCTAAATTTGGGGTAATTTCTCCCCCCACACTCATTTTCTTGTTTAAATTGAATTTAATCTATCCTTTTTCCTCAATTCTCTAATTTTTTTTCATAGCATTCAGATTTTTCTTCTATTTCCTTTGCATAATTCTTTTTTTTTCTTCATAATTCTTTTCTTTTCCTTGCTCCACCCTTCCACCCTCTTTTTTTAAAAAAATAAATTTCTACAAAACAAGTATTTAGAAAAATAATCATGGAGTGAGTGAATAGGATCAAAAATAAAGATATTCATGCAAAATTTGGCTTTTACCTCATTTATGGTTTTTAGAAGGAAAAGTTCATTAAGCTCAAGATAGAGGAACTAAGGATATTTCATTGCTTAGGTTAGGCTAGAAAGGCTCAATCTATCCAATAATGGTTAAATCATCTCCTAAATAATAGTATTAACCTAGGATTTCGCCTCAAGCAGCATTTAAATAAGTTCTAGAATCCTGTTGAGATCATGAAATATTTTTGAATTATATAAACCTTCTCTAAGTAAAAGATAAAATTGAATGCCCAAAGTTATTGTGCAAAAATATTTCAGGATTCTAAAGTCAAAAGTAATAAATTGCAAAAGGGATAAAATTGCATATAACCATGAATTTTCTATATTTTTCAAGAGCTAAAAGAAAACTTTTTTTTGGATAGTCATATCATTGGCTGTTGGTTGTGCCTAACATCCCAAAACATAAATTGAACACTCACACAATCACTCAACTTGCTAAACGCAATAAAAGTGCATTAATAGTGAAAATCAGAAAATTGATGCTCAATATAGGGTCACAATGATTCGGGCAAATAAACTTCCACCCCCACACTCAAACTTTACATTGTCCTCAATGTAAAAGAAAGATAAGAATTATGGAAAGATATAGAAAAACATATGAGTTAAGTGAACTTCCCTGAATTTGTTTGGAGTGGAATGCGCATGTTGCATTACTGGACCATGAATATTTCTGATTCCCACTTTTCTTTTTCTTTTTATGTTGGGTTGCCTCCCAATAAGTGCCTTTGTTTAATGTCGTTGGCTCAACTCAAGGCTCCTTATGTCATTCAAGGAGGATCCTTGATGTCAACTTTGAATTGGCTTGCCTTTGAATGTGCAAAATTCTGAGGTTCAGCTGCATTATGAAGAGGGAAGTTAGCATTAGTAAAATATTTAATTAAATGAGACTCAACTTACCTGGAAATAACCGATGTCTTGAGTAGCTTTTGGCATCCATTTTAATTTCATCCTTTTGAGATTCTACCAAAGCATGCGGTAACTTTCCTCTATCTTTGAGTAGGGCATATTTATTTGAGGTTATAACTGCGGATGGTTTTCCACTGTATATGCCCTTTAAATGGCTAGGGAGGCTCTTTAAGCCTAGGTCAGAATTCTGCACAATAGAAGGTACAAGCATCTTATTAGAAATTGGTAACAACATAGAAAGATCCTTACCTGTTTGCTGCACTTCTGGTGCTTCCTCTCCTGCTGAAATATTCTCTTGAAATTTGGCGTTTAGGGTACATTCCATAACCTCTTTCTTAGTAGGCTTACTAGTGTCAACTTCCAAGTCATCTTTTTCATTCAGTGCATAATTTTCTTCCTTTTGCATTAACGATGCTGGGGCTAGACTTTCAATTTATGAATTTTGAGCCTCTAGCCTGCTGACTGTTGTTGCTAATTGCCCAATTTGATTTGTTAAGCTTTGAATGCTGGCCCTTACCTCTTGTTGAAATTGATGAGTATTTTGTGTAAGAGATTTAACAATATATTCTAAAGGAGTACTTACTTGGAAATTCTGAGATGTATTCTTTCTAGGATAATAAGCCTGTTGGGTATGCTGAAAATTTACAACATTTTGTTCTGCAGGACTATTTTGTGCATTCTCATACCTGAAGTTGAGATGATCCTTCCATCCAGGATTGTACATGTTTGAATAGGAATTATACCTCACTTTTTGTGGTTCATGGAAACCATTAACCATATTTACCTGCTCAAATGACTCATCAAAGAAAGTTGGGTACCCAATAGACGGATGCTCCATGATAGAATGATTTCCATAGAAATTTTCTCTTTGCATATTATCTACACGTTGACGAACAAGAGAGGTTAAATTTGCAAGTTGCTGTTCAAGGGAAGAACTATATACCTCACCAGCATGCCTTAATGGAGACCATAGCCTAGTGCCAAATTGTTGAAAATTGGCTGCCATATTCAAAGTTATGAACAAAAAAAAAAAAATCACAAAAGGTAAATAGATACAGTCCCCGACAACGGCGCCAAAATTTGGTGCGCACTGTCGCAGGTACACCCAAATTGATACTTTACCTCAACTAATTTATAGTAGTGGTAGTAAGGGTCGATCCCACAGAGACTGGTATTACCTTATGTGATTGAAAAAGGGGGGAGTTGATAATTGTAAATAAAATCAAGTAGACAATAATGAAAGTAATTAATGATAAAGACGTTGGTTTCGGTTGATATCCACCGTCAAGGGATTACATTGATCATTGACAACATAATCAATCTGTAATTGAATATCTATCATTGGGGTTCTAACCCTGTTTCTCCTTAAGTCTAGTAAATTAATGACAATCGCACTAATTAAACCCCAATTAACAAGCAATCCTTTAGCACAAAGGTAAAACATAACTTGTTAACCGCATGAAGAACTAGAGAAACTGACAGAGCTAAACAAATATAAACACATCGGCTATATCTAATTTAGTTAATCATTCATCATAGGTTCAATGATTTATAATCCAAAATCCTCAAACCTATTTGCCTCATGAATCGCAGAATTGAAGACTTTGTTCAAAACACAATTCAGCGGTAGATTAAGATAGACAATATACTAGTAGGCTTCCTAGCAATCATATGAATAATCATTAAGAAGAAGAATAGATGAATAATGAATACTCAATTCAAATTGAAACAATAAAATCAAATCCAAATCACACAATGTATGAAAATCCTTTGAGGTTTCAATCTACCTCAACCAACTAAAAAGAACTAGCCACGCAGGGCCATAAGAAAATTTAAAGAAGAATTGAAGAATATAACTAAGAATTTGGATGAAGAATTGAATGCATTCTCTTCTTGCTTTCCTCCCTTTTTATAGATTCCCTCCTCCTAATCGAAGTAGGAGTGTTTCTAGGTCAAATCCCAGCCCATTGGACTTCAATTGGAGTCAAGAAGACCAAAAAATCGCGAATTCAGCAATCTGGTGCGACGGCGAGCGCCGCGACATGCTACACGAGCGCCATGGCGCTTAGGCTAGCTCTAGCACACTCTGGATTCTGACACTTTGGAACCGCAGTGCTGGGCATCAGGAGTCGCGGCGCCTGGTGCTTCTGGGCAACAAATGCCGCGGCGTGCTAGGGAGCGTCGCGGCCTTTCGAACCTGCAATAACGCAGCGCCATGGTGCTCTTTTGTGAGCGCTGCGGCGCCCAAAAAACTCCAGAATTTGCCGAAGCTGAACACAAAAGTTGTAGCTCTAGGTCTCTTCTTTCCATATCCGCTAGAATCACCTTAATCTAATCTAAATTGAAGGAGATATGCTAAAATTAGTGACCAAAGGTCAGAATTCATCCTGCTGCACTGTGATTTTGATTTGCGAGCTCTATAAAGCTATGTAATTTCCCGAATTTGACCAAGTGTTCAACATAACAGTTGTAGATGATTGTGTTATCTTTTCACAGCCACTGGAATCACATTGATTGGAGTTCATAAGAGGGAGACAGGCTCAAAACAATGCTGGAAGGTCTAGAATCGCTGCAATGTAGCATTTTTCCATGAATTTCTTATCTTTTTCTTATCTTTTCTTCTTCCTTTGTTCCTACAACACAAAACAAAAAACTAAGCTAATTCCTAATTATATTTTACTTAAATCAAACAAAAAGTAAGTTTAAAGGTATTAATATCATGCTTAATTAAGATCACATCAATTTTTAAATTTCATTTCCTTAGAGGCCACTAACTAGGCATGATAGGCATTACTTACAACAAAAGGCTCTCATGCCATAAAAGAAAATGGTACAGTCCATAACATATTTTACATCACATTATAAGCTGTCTAAAAGGGACTTGGAACTCAACTAAGAAATCCCACAAATATTACACAACCAAAGAAAATACAATCCATATCCAAAATAAGATGAGTCAACCTTAACACCCCTGTTGCTCACTTCTTGCTGGAGTACTTGGAATGTGATTATGTGGACATAAAAAGATGAGATGAAAATCTCAATAGCTAGCAAATTTTTTAGAAAACAGTACACATTCCATTCCTTAAAACATTTCAATTTATTTCACTAAAACATAAGCACTGACCATACATACATACATCATCTTGGTCACACTAGGGACCCATAACATTTTGGTCTACTTACCCAATGCAGTCCCATACCTGCAAAAGGTTTATGCATCTCTTATTATTGGCCAATACGTGGAGGAAATAAGGCTTACTTGGCACACATTGGGCACTGTCTTAATTCCCAAGAATGCATACATAACATATCTTTATACCATCATTTATCATAGATAAATTCAAGTTCATAAACATAAAGAGTGTTTTAAGGAAAAGTTAGCTATCTCAATTCCAGCACAATCACTTCCTTTCTAAGGCTGCCAAGGTTACTACCAGCAACTAAAACAAAAACATATAATAGCTCTTGGTTAATGCATGCATATTATCACCTAAACTCATAAATCTCTAGTTTAAGGGCTTCTGCTCCCCAAAACAAAACTATGATTCTGTTAAGATTTAGGGTTATAATTAAATATGACAAAAGTCATCTAAAAATTCTAAAAATTTTCATGGAGGTTCCTCTACATGTCTATTTTTCTTTTTTTATCTCACAGGCCTTAAATATTCCATTTACCCTAAGAACTACCTTCATAATCTAGAATAATGCATATTGGTTTCAGTTTCATTTCTATTCTGTTTTCCATTACTTTGGATGGGTAAAACTTCTTCAAAATTCGTGATATTTGATATGTATCATCCTAGATATGTTGTATAATTATAATACGAATTTCAAGGAAAGATTAATTTACTTTCCCCTCAAGTAACACACTTTTTATGACTGTCCCTAGTTCGGGTCTGTTCTGACTCACTTCCTGTCGCACCAAATTTTCATATTTTATTACATGCCTTAAACTACCCAAAATTATCTAAAATTTGGTGGGGTCCTTAAGTAGGATCCTTATAACATGTCATAAACGTTTCCTATGAAAATGCAACATCTAACCCTTTCAATGTTTAGTATTTCTATAACCCACCTAAGCTGTCCAGCAGATATTTCTCAACACTGTTTTGATTGCAAATGGCCTATTTGTAGGTTCTCAAAAATCACGAAAATTTTCAGAATTGATTATCAATATTTCAAGAATTTTCTCACTAAATATTAGAAAATTTAAAGGCTATTTACCCAATCAAACAATCCAAGAACACAGGGCTTAGAAATTTTAGGTGTAGAATGTGTGGTAGTTCAGCATGTTTGTTACTTAGATGACAAAGATTGTTTCCTACCACTAGAGTTCCATGTTTTCAAATTTAACATCTTGCATCTCATGATCAATAATCACCCATGCAGAACCCAAAATGAGCTTTACTCACTACAAACCAAGTTTCCTTAAGAGGAGAAACTCACCTTGTGCAGAAATGCTCCTATGATTCTCAAATTTCAGCTTGTTCTCCTTTTGGTTTTCCTTGCAACTTAGCTACTTTTTTTTTTCTGGTTTCTCTCCCTTTTTGGCTCTAAGTGTTTTGGTTGCCTTCTCTTCCTCTTGGGTTCTGATTGCATGAGGAATGGGGTTTGAATTTGTTGCCCAAAAAAATACCTAGACAACATGATTCTTAGCTGCTGGTTTCCACCACTCAAGAGGAAACATTGGCTGTGTTTTGCAGGGATTTTCTTGTGTTTTTGTAGGGATTCCCTTGTGGTTTCTGTAGGGAGGGCATGATAATTTAGAGGCATAAAGTAGGGCAGGAGCCTTTGCATTACTTTTTTGATTGAATTATTTGTTTAAAAATGATTATGTTATGCTAAAAGCAAGTATACTTTTAATTAAAATAATTATTTGTTTACTTAAAATAATTATATTAGCCTTTAATAAATTTTTGTTGTATTTTTAGAAATATTTTTTCTTTTTTTATATATAAAAATATTTATTTTGTGATTTGTTTTATTAAGAAAAGTCATGATTTAAGAGTTTAACTAAAAGTTTATGTGAATGTAAAGTTTTAGATATTTTTGGAATGTTTTAGGATGAAAAACGGTATTTATATGAATATATAAAAAATAAAATTATATTATTTAATTATTAAATAATAATAATATTTATTATTATAAAGAATAAAGAAAAGGGGGAGGGGGAGACGAAAACCATGAAATACAAAAGAAGAGAATGAATAGTAAAATAGTGCGAATAGTACTTCTATAATTTCTCTTTAAATCTGGAGTATCTACAGGGCTCTGATATCAAAACTAAGACCACTAGATTTACAACGAAGAATATTACGATTTTGACCAAACAATTTCTCAAATAAGTCGTAGAATTGCTATAGATCGGAAGTAGAAAATCTCAGAAAAAGGTAAACTCTGAAACTTTTACTTAAAGACCTCAAATTGGAAATCTAACACCGTAGATGGATTCAGGAGCGAGATAAACTTTAAGATATAAAATTTTTCAGTTATCTGACAACTTTTTGTTCTTGGTGAATAGTGTTTTTCACCCTAAATAGTGACCTAGTTCCTGGAGTTATTTCATTGATTTTTGGACTCTCCAGACACGTTTTTTAAGTCTGTTTAGTCAAATATAGATTGAAAAAGTGTATTTTGGGGCTGTCTAATATGGAGCCCTTACCTTGTGTATGGATAATTCTTTCTATGACTTGCCCTATACTCTTCTTGATTTTTAAGCATGTATTTGATTATTTTTATGAAATATTTACACTTTTAAATGTTTCTGAAATGCATTAAATTATCTGAATTGCTTACAATTTGAAATATAGTTCAAGAAGAATATAATTTTGAAAATGGATTTCTGTACTCATGGTATATCTAATTTCACATGTATTTCTCATTAAATGATAAGTGAATAAGCACATGGCATTGATTTGTAGAACTATAAAGTTACTGATTATGATTGAATGGCCAGCGTAAAGCTCATGGCAAGTTTCTTGATAATTTTACATTGCATTTGATGAATATGCATTTATATATATATATATATATATATATATATATATGTATATGTATTTATATGTATGGATGAATATCGACGGGTTGTATGGCTTGTGACGATACCGAATAGTGGACACCCTATTAGCCTGAGTGAGCCGAGGGAGGGCTACTCCAACTGGGTGACAATGGTAATGTGAGGAGGCAGATGGGTGATGGACTCACATTCCATGATCACTATTGTGACTGTAGTTGATCCGTCACTATGCGTATAGCAAATGTGTTTGTGGCTTGACCAGATCACCGATGAGGCATGTCATTTTAAATTGGCTTGACCAGATCGCCGAATGAGGCATGTCATTTTAAAAGTTTATAATTTTATCTCAAAAACTTATTATGTTACTATAGTTTATACAGCTAAGTATAACAACATTTTTTTAATGATCATACCATGTTGAATATGGTTTGGATATCTGAATATCCTTTTATTTGAAAATATTTGAAATACGGGTCCCATATGGATGTACTTCTGAATTGTATTTTCTAGGTGACAAATTTTAAAACATGAGTACATTCATATGCTCACCTAAGAGGTCAAAGGAGGTATTATCTGCTCACTGAGTTGTCAAACTCACTACAGGATATTTTCACATTTTTCAGATAAGAATATAGAGTTTGATTTTGCAGATAGGTGACATATTCTCTGGGTGAGTCTACGTTGCTTTCAAGGCTCAAAGTTTTGAATTAGGGATATCTTAATCACGAAAGTAGTTTAAGGTTCTCTAGGAATGAATCAATTAGTGGGCATGAGAAAACCGATTAATTGTATTCCATGGTTGGCATAGAACTTAATGGACCTAGGTTGAACTAAGAACCACGAAAGTAGGCAATTGGATTAACCTAGGTACGATTAGTAACGTTTGAAAGAGGTTGCTAGTTAATTAAGGCTAAACCATCCCCAATAACCTAGATAATTGCAATTAGAGGTATAAATTGGATGTTGAATATCATAAGTGTGGTGAACCGTAACCCTAGGCTTTGTTTAATTGATTATCTTTACTTATTTAACTGTGACAAACTCTCTATTGCTTTACATCGATCTAGATAGCTCGTTTTGCATAATTCTAGTAATTGGCATTGTTCTCTGTGGGATACGACCCGTACTCGCCGGACTAGCTACAACTATGCCGTGCGCTTGCGGTTAATTAGTTAAACATAGACACAACAAATATAGGCAGGATCTTTGCTTCTGTTGTTACTTTGACATTTATAACTTAGTCTGTATAATGTATATACACGAGAGAACCTATATGTATCCATTTATATGACAAAGAATAGTGTTATGCATGTTAAGAAAAATATCTGATTGCGGAAAAAAAATGTTTGTTTCACGTGCTCGTAAAATTGGGGGCATTACAAGTTGGTGTTAGAGCATTAGGTTTCCCTGTGGCTATTGGGAAAAAGGATTCTTTAGTAGGACCTTTAGTATGGGTATGAGCCAGACATATTTATACTTCAGTTGCTGCTAAGGGATTCTATAGGATTTCAATTTCCTTTCTATTTCAAGTTATTAAATTTCCTAGTATAAAAGTTGATTGAGTATTGTGACATCTTAAGAGGTATCTATGGATCAATTACTTCCTGAAAGTGAAAGGGATAGGTGTCCTATAGAATTTAAAGAATTGAGACAAATGTCAAATATGATCATTTTTGAATATAATATCTATTTTACCTGAATGTCTAGATATGGTAGACTTTGATATGATATTATAAATAGATTGGTTGGCAATATGTCAAACCATTTTAGAATGTCATCCGAAAATGATTAAATTCAATATTCTTGGAGAATCTTCTTTCTTGATACAAGGAGACTATAGTGAGTTACCCAAAAATCTAATCTCTATTTTAGCAGCCTATAAGTTATTACAAAAAGGTGCCAAGGATATTTGGCAGTAGTGAGAGATGTTGATATAAAGTATCCTAGTGTAAATCAAGTTCCAGACGTTAGAGAATTTTTTAATGTAATTCTTGAGAAATTGTCATGTTTACCTTGAAACGTAAAATAGAATTTGGTATTGATTTACTTCCTGAAACCCAACCAGTGTCTATACCTCCATATAGAATGGCAACGACTAAACTCAAGGAATTGAAGAATTAGTTGTTAGACTTATCAAACAAGGGATTTATACGCCCTAGTACTCTCCTTGAGGTGCTCTAGACCTATTTGTAAAAAAGAAGGATGGATCATTATGACTATGCATAGATTATAGACAATTGAATAAGGTGACAATATGGAATAAAAACTCATTACATCATATAGATGATCTATTTGACCAATTACAAGGTGCTCAATATTTTTTTCAAAAATTGATTTGAGATATGAGTATAATTAATTGAGGATAAAGGAAGAGGATATTCAAAAAATTTCTTTTAGGACTCATTATGGTCATTATGAGTTCTTGATGATGTCATCTAGTTTGACAAATGCCCCAGCTACATTCATGGATTTAATGAATAGAGTATTTAAACTATTCTCGATAAATTTATTATTATCTTTATTAATGAAATACTAATATGTTTCGAGAGTACAGAGGATCATAACCAATATTTAAAGATAGTTTTACCAACTCTAAGGGAGTATGGTTAGTAAGGATGGTAACCAAGTTGAGCATAAGAAAGTAAAAACAGTACAACAATGGCATGTTCTACTACAGTTACAAATGAAGATCCAAGTTCAATTTGCACTTTCTGCAGTTGTTTGTTGTCCATTCTATTTGAGTTGTAATTGGATCAAGTACATGAACATATGCTTGTAAAGCATCAATCAACTTCTCAGCATTCGAAGTTGAGATGAGAATTCGTCTTGCTGAGTGTGAAATGAACCTTTGTTCTATAGCTTGGTCAAGAAAAGACAACAGACCATCAAAGAAGTGATTAACATTTAACAAACTTATCGGTTTGTGATGCATATTCAGTTGTGCCCAAGAAACTATTTGGAAAATCTCCTCTAAAGTACCAAAATATCTGGTAAGGCAATGAAGGCATCAGCATTGCTCATCGTTCTAGCCATGAGCTCATGCATGGAAGCTAGTCTAAACTTTTCTCCAATTGTCTTTCCTACAATATTGGATGTAGCTAGAGCTGTAGGAATAATACCTATAACTTGACATCCTCCTACATGTGCAGCTGTAGACACATACCTCATTAACCCATGGTTACCTCCACCATAGAATAAATGAATCTTTCTCCTAACCAGCACCATACCCAGATTTTGTGCTGCTTTCACATACTCTCCATCTTTTCCAAGACTGGAACCACAAAAGACACAAATATTTTGAAACTAACGGAATGCGATTCCTTCCACAGCTACACACACCCTAACTTTGAGTATACAGGTAAAGATACTAACATGAGCATTTATAGAACTAGGAGAAGGGCATACTTACAATTGCTATGTAAATAAGCCAGACATAATTAGAACAGCTATGTGAGTGATTGGTGAATATTAAATAAATTGAAGGTGAAAAAATTTCAAAAATGACGGCAAGTATGTATATGTACAGTAGTTGTGATCATGGTTTATATTAAACACATAAAGAGAATAAGGTTAAGATATCACCAGAAATTTGTCTTTTCTTTGTTGTCCTTGATGAAGCATTGATGTCTTGATTCTTGTAGGAAAGTTGTAGGTGATAGGCGTAATTGTAAAAAAAAAAGAGTGAAAATGAAAACAAGTTAATTGTTGAAGAGGGACAATCAAATGGTTTATTTTGTTTTCCCAATGTTCTTGTCAGTCGACTATCGGTATTATTAAGTCAACTAGCTATTTTGAGAATTTCTAATTTGGACTGGTTTATTTTACAGTTGATTGATTACATCTATTTTGGAGCAATCAATTGCATCCTACCAGTTAACTATGTATTCTTTGTTTTTCATAGACTTTTATAAGTTCAGAAATGCTTCTTTTCCACCGAATACCAACAGGTTAATAGTAGATTTTGGCACATATATTCAAAACTTGCGACCACCGATTTTTGCTGAAATAACAGCTGGATTTTGTTTATAGATTTTCAAGAATTACGGCCACCAAATTTAATTTTCTTTCAATGCTTTGTCCAAATTTTTGACTTTCTATTTTGGCACCATTCTTTATTATATTTTTTGTCCGTTCTACTACATTCTTCCTTATTAATGTTTGGCATTAAATGCAAAGTTCTTTTTCCTCATTAAAAGAAAAGTTAATTTCTTTTCTTTGAAACTCAGTTATTATGGTGTCCAAGTGGTTAGTAGGTTAAAGTATGGAGATTTTGAAAGAATTTATCTAACAAGGAATGCATTTAAAAAAAATCTTTATATCAAGTATGTATAACTGTGTAAGTTGGTAGATTATGTGCAAATTAGAAAGAATAATGAGTTTACAGTATATACTGATTGAGTATTAAGGTATGAAGAACACCTAAAATTACCTAATGTGGTTGAGTAAGGAAAGGAGAATAATTTGAGAACCATGTTTGAAAATAATGTAAAAAGATCAAGGTATTTGTGTTAAGGGTTTATACTATGCTCAGTTGAGTTTAGTACCTAAGATGTAAATTATATTGAGATTAGAAATTCACGTGTGAACAATTGTTGAGAAAGGAGATTTCAGAGGAATTCATAGATTGTGAATATGGATAACCCGAGACAATAAGGATATACTAAAATATGAAAGAATTGTACTAATATAATGGTAAAAAAAAATACAAGTGAAATATTTTTCGTTGTTTGGTATATCAGCAAGTAAGAATTGAATATATTGTTTCAAGAGAGCTAATTAGGAAGTTTAGGATCTTAGCTAGATTATAGTATAGTTGATAGTAATTCTAAATGATGTGTTTTACATTAGAAGCTATGGTTAAGGTAAATTTAAATAATTTTGGTGAAATTTTGGAGAAAATCATTTATCCTTAGTTGAACTTGTCCATATCAGTAATTATCAGGCCTTACAAATAAATGGCACTATTTGAGGTTTTACATTAAGCATCGTAGGACTCCTAATAGGTGGATGAGTTGAATAAGGTTAAATTTTTCGAATCTAATTTGGAAGATCAAGAAATAGATAGAATATGATTAACCTAAATTGATGATGTTAATTTAGAGAGTATGCTTCAAGCTTATGTCTTCAAGTTTGGAGAAAGATCCTTTAATAGAATTTTCTTATAATAAAGTGTTATTGGATGATTTAAAGCCTGAAGTAAAGGTGTTACAAACATTTTTTTTTATGACTCAGTGGAGTTAGACTTATGGTAAGATGTCGTTGATAAAGTGAAATGGAATGAAAAAAAAATACAAGCAACTCAATACAGGTCAAAAGTCTATAAGGACCATGAATGTTGAGCACTAGAAATTATCAGTTGGTGACCACATATTCTTGAATGACTCACCAATGAAAGAGGTAATGAGGTTTGGAAAGAAGAAAAAAGTTAAGCTCTAGTATATAGACTCTTTTAAAAACTTGAACAAAGTAGGTATAGTAATACATTACCTAGCCTTGCCATCAAGATTGAGTAATGTTGATATAGACTTTCTTACATCAATGCTAAGGAAGTACGTATTAGATTCTTCTTATGTTACCTAATTCTAAGAAATTCAATTGGACAAAAATTTAGCTTAACTATAGGTACAATTGATGTTTATTGTTGATCGACAAGTGAAGAACTTATGATTGAAAGAAATCCTTATGGTTAAGTTATATGGCAAAATCACTCAAGTAAAGAGACATATTAAAACGTAAAGATGATATACAGAAAAGATATCCCTAATTATTTGAGTATAAGATTGGTAACTCTGAATTATGCCTTAATTTAATTCCCTACATGTGGTAGGATAGACTGAAATTCGGGGATCGAATTTCTTAAGGGGGAAGAATATATCATCCCGTAATTTTTATTTTTAAATAATAATGTTTTGCTATAGAAAAATATATTTTTATTTGTTTACAAATGATTATGTTCTGCTAAAAGCAAGTATACTTTTAATTAAAGTAATTATTGTTTTACTTAAAATAATTATATTAGCCTTCAATAAATTTTTGTTGTATTTTTAGAAATATTCTTTCTTTTATTATATATAAAGATGTTTCTTTTGTGATTTTTTTTACTAAGATTTTTTATCAAGAAAAGTCATGATTTAAAAGTTTAACTAAAGGTTTATGAGAATGTAAATTTTTAGAAATTTTTGGGATTTTTTAAGATGAAAAACGGTATTTATATGAATATATATATAATAAAATTCTATTATTCAATTATTAAATAATAAAAATATTTATTATTATAAAGAATAAAGAAAAGGGGGAGGGGGAGACAGAAACTATGAAATGCAAAATAAGAGAATAAATAGTGAAATAGTGTGAATAGTACTTCCATATTTTTTCTCTAAATTTGGAGTATCTACAGGGTTCTAATCTCAAAACTAAAGGTACCACTAGATTTAGGATGGAAAATACTACGATTTTGATCGAACAATTTCTCAAAATAGCTGTAGAATCGCCGTAGATCGGAAGTAGAAAATCTTAAAAAAGGTAAACTCTGAAACTTTTACTTAGAGACCTCAAATTGAAAATCTGATACTGTAGATGATTCAGGAGTTAGATAAACTTTAAGATATGGAATTTTTTAGCTATCTGACAACTTTTTGTTCTTGGTGAATAGTATTTTTCGGCGGTAAATAGTAACCAAGTTCCTAGAGTCATTTCATTGATTTTTGGACCTTCCGGACACGTTTTTGAATTTTGTTTAGTCAAATATGGATTGGAAAAGTGCATTTTGGAGCTGTCCAATCTGGAGCCCTTACCCTATGTGTGGATAATTCTTTCTATGACTTGCCCTGTACTCTTCTTGATCTTTAAGCATGTATTTGATTATTTTTATAAAATATTTACACTTTTAAATGTTTCTGAAATGCATTAAATTATCTGAATTGCTCACAATTTGAAATATAGTTCGAGAAGAATATAGTTTTGAGAATGGATTTTTGAACTCATGGTATATCTAATTTCATATGTATTTCCCATTAAATAATAAGTGAATAGTTATACACGTGGCATTGGTTTGTAAAACTATAAAGTTACTGATTATTATTGAATGGCAAGCATAAAGTTCATGGTGAGTTGTTTGATAATTTTACATTGCATTTGATGAATATACATTTATATATATATATATATATATATATATATATATATATATATATATATATATATATATATATATATGTATTTATATGTATGGATGAATATCGACAGGTTGTTTGGCTTGTGACGGTATCGAATAGAGGACGCCCTATTAGCCTGATTGAGCCGAGGGATGGCTGCTCCAACCGGGTGACAGTGGTAATGTGAGGAAGCAGATGGGTGATGGACTCACATTCCCTAATCACTATTGTGACTGTAGTCGATCGGTCACTATGCGTATAGCAAATGTGTGTGTGGGTTGACTAGATCGCCGAATGAGGCAGCTCATTTTAAAAGTTTATAATTGTATCTCAAAAACTTATTATGTTACTATAGTTTATACAGTTGAGCATAACAACATTTGTTTAATGATCATACCGTGTTGAATATGGTTTGGATATCTGAATATCCTTTTATTTGAAAATATTTGAAATACGGGTCCTATATGGATGTACTTCTAAACTGTATTTTCTAAGTGACAAATTTTAAAACATGAGTACATTCATATGCTGACCTAAGAGGTAAGAGGAGTTATTATCTGCTTACTGAGTTGTCAAACTCGCTACACGATATTTTTACATTTTTCAGATAAGAATGTAGAGTCTGATTTTGCAGATAGGTGACATATTCTCTGGATGAGTCTACGTTGCTTTCAATGCTAACAGTTTTGAATTATATTGTGTTTGTATTCTAGAGTGTGCTCTGAATGTTACAAGCAGGATCTTTACTTCTGTTGTTACTTTGACATTTATAACTTCGTCTGTATAATGTATATACATGAAAGAACCTATATGTATCTATTTCTGTGACAAAGAATAGTGTTATGCATGTTAAGAAAAATACTTGATTGTGGAAAAAAATGTTTGTTTTACGTGCTCGTAAAATTGGGGGCGTTACAGACGCCTTATTCACGGCTATAATTATGTTAATGAGAAAAGAAAGAGAAAGTGTGCCATGTTGGATGGAGTGAGAAAAACTCGTATCAGAGAGTAGAAAGTACTCACCATGACTAGGGTAGTTTGATATGAAAATAAATTGATAGTCATCATATGACTATTCTGAAAATAGTTATTCATGCCATACATGTCATTACTGTATGATTTTCATGTGCATAGATAAAGTGCATTCATGTGACCTAAGATATTTGCTGTAGCTTATACAGATGAACATGACATAATGATCTATATTAATGATAATTATGATTTATTGCTGAAGCTACTGTAATTTAATTCTCACTATATGTCCATATCATGTTCAGAGGACTAGATATGTAGATATTCTCTATGACTGGCTTTTAACGTACGTTGGGTCGAGTTGGCTAAGATCCCGGTGAAGGTGCAACCACTCACATTTGTATTCTCAAAACTAGTCAATGTGGATGAATAAGATGTAGACATATATGTGTTTGATTTGTGTATGGATGTTGTTAATTAATGATGTGTAAACCTTAATTAAGTTTGGTTAATTTAATTGAATGTTATTATGAGTTAAAGAGGTAATGACTTCGTGGGATTTAATATATATATATATATATATATATATATATATATATATATATGTATGTATGTATGTATGTATGTATGTATGTATATTTATATACATGTGTATGTATGTATATATGTAAAAAAAAATGGATTTGTTACATCGTTTGTTCACTTTAACTGCTCAAGAGAAAAGGTACATGGAAATATTCATAGAGAGAACTGTTGTGTATAATAAATATTATGATTTGAAATTCTTGCATGATGAGAATATATGGTCATTCTATTGTAGGAACCCAAAAAAAAAAAATAAAACCTATCGCGACCAAAATTTCTGAACACATGACCAGCATGAAAGTGAAAGTTAACTCACCTTGTAATTCTAAACTAACAGAAGGTAGTGTAAAAGATATTTCAAAACTTTGAAAACTCAAATCCTTTTCAGAAAAACTTTCTTTCAAATATCCAAATATAATAGCAACATAAATGAAAACTTAGCCTTTTCCTAATCAACATAAACAAATATTAGAAATTTAAATATAAGAAAGACTTATCAAATATCAAAAGCTCCATTTATTCATAACTAAAAATGTTATTTGTAATATCCTCAAATTTTAATCATCCTAAATTAACATAAAAATATTTCTAGGAAAATATAGAAGTGGAGTAGAAGGTGTAATGAGAAGACTAAAAATAATGTAATTAATTGATAATGGTGTATATAAGGGGGTATTTTAATGTCAAGGCTAGAGGGAAAAATAATAAAATTGACTAAATGTTATATTTTTGGAAATTAGGATGAAATACATTAATCCTAATTTGTTTAAGAAAAATAATTTCTAAGTGGTACTATGTGAGTTTGTATTTTTAAGAAATTAGCTAAAAATTCTATATCATGAAATGTTAAGAAATTCAAATGTAGAATGGTAGACAAGAAAATAAGTCAAAAAAATTATATTAACCAGGGATGTAAGTCCCACTAATTATGATTAAAAGTGGGTTAACAAGGAATTAAAGGAGAATATTAAAATCATGTCTTAAGTAAATGCTCAGGGACACCCCAAGGAGGTTAATCATCATAATATTGTGGACAACTCATGAGGCTCATAAATGGGTAGCAAAGGGGGATTAATTTTGGCTAGGAAAATATCAGGAGAAGTTGAGGCATTTTCAACAGAAAACACAGAGGCAAGAAGAAGGTAAAGGAAGCAGGAAAGTGTTAAATCCCATGTAGGTTGTTGTTTCTCTCATCTCTATGCTTATGGCTTCTCCTTCTTGATGAGTTCAAGCTTGTTTCTACCCTTGGAAAAATGTAGAATAACGGTTATTAGAGAGAGAAGGAGTGGCGTAAGGAAGAGAAAGAAAGGGGGAAGGAAGAAAAGGTTCTCCAAGGCAAGGAAGGAAATCTTTTTGGTAGTGTTTTAGGGTAGGTTTCATAGTGATTCTGTAACATCCCTAATTTCTTTTCTTTTATTAATAAAGGTACATAAACTTTTAATTAAGAAAATAAAATTTATTAAATTTTTTTAAATATCTAAGAGAATATAAGCCTTAGAAATTCTTCCCCTTATGTGTATTATCTGCTCACTGAGTTTTCAAACTCACTATAGGATACTTACATTTTTTTAGATAAGGTTATAAAGTTTAGTTCTGTAGCTACGCGACTAACTAGGTGTCATACTCTCTAGGTGAACCTATGTTGCTTCCAAGGCTCACATTATTTAAATCATTATGTTTTTATACTCTAGAGTATGCTTTGAACATCACATGCAGGATCCTTGCTTCTGCTGTAATTTAATGTTTATAAACTTGGTCTGTATATTGTGTATACATGGGAATACTTATCAGTAAAGGAGTGTATTATACATGTAATAGAAAATGTATGATCGTAAAGTATGTGTTTCACGTGCCCTAAAATTAAGGGCGTGACAAGTTGGTATCAGAGCATTAGGTTTCCCTGTGGCTGTCGAAGCAAAGGATTATTTAGTATGACCATTAGTATAGATATGAAACAGACATATTTATACTTCAGGTGCTGCTGAGGGATTTTATAGGCTTTCAAATTCCTTTCTATTCCAAGTTACTAAAGTTTCTAGTATAAGATAGATTGAATATTATGGCATCTTAAAAAAATATTTATGGGTCAATTTTTGCTTGAAAGTGGAAAGGATAGGCGTGCTGTAACATCCCTAATTTCATTTCTTTTATTGATAAAAGTAAATAAATATTTAATTAAGAAAATAAAATTTATTAGACAATATTTTAGATATCTATGGAAATATAATCCTTAGAAATTCTTCACCTTATGTATATGCATAGAAAATGTTTATAAAATTAAGAGAACAAATAAAGAGGTAAAACCTAATAGGAAAAAAAAATAGAAATAACATACTAAGAGATGCAAAATTCTTGGATAAGGAAGATAAATTTTTAGAAACAAGTAAAGGTCTTAAAATTTCAAGAACTTTAGATTAGGATAATTTTTCCTAATTCAAGAACTAGGGTTACTAAGTTTAAAATTTTTACCCATACATTGGCCTTTTACCTATGGAAACTTCATATAGAGTTTTTCCACTTCACATAAGTTTCTAGCAAGCCCATTGGATAACCTAAGCAAGAAATAAAACATAGACTTGGACTAGGATATAGTAATTGGACCGATAGCCCAAAAATTATGAAAATGTGACCAAGCCCTCCAAGAAAGGTACAATTTTATCCAAAGCAAAGAAAATGGGTAGGAATAAGCCCATAATGGGTAGGAATAAGCCCAAATCCAAGAGGAAAAATAAAATAAAATAAATTAGGTGATGATATAGTAATGTAATAATAATAAAGATTAGGTTACATGGCATTAAGACAAAAATTTAGCAAGTGGTGTGGTTCTACATTCATAATTTTGGCAAGTGGCATGATAATACAAGGCTTTAGGACAAAAACATCTATATCCTACACTCATAATTTTAGCAAGTGGCATGATAATACAAGGCTTTAAGACAAAAACATCTATATCCTACACTCATAATTTTAGCAAGTGGTATGATAATACATGGAATTAGGACAAAACATTCCTATCCCATACAAATAATATCAACCAAATAATGGAGATTCAAGGGCTAGAAATTTGCCACCTAAAAAGGCAAACCTATCATACTTGTTTAAAACAAAAGAAAATGGAAATGAATCCCTAAATCAAAGGGACCTTGTCCCTTATCTTAACAATATATCATCATAATTTTCAAAATACAAATCTCCTTTTCCTATGCATATCTTGACTAAGGAAGAGGAAGACAAGAACATAAGTTGTTTGTTTTCCAAAAATTCAACCAAGTGTAATCTAATTGTGATAAGGTAGACCCATGATCATGAAAGGTGAATTATTTGGTGGTATATATAAGAAAACCCACCCTTACAACATTATAATTTCGTCCAAGAGAGGGAGAGGAAAAATAGAAGCAAGGTAGAGTGAGGAAAGGAGAGGAAGAAAGAGGAAGGAGAAGTCTAGGGAACTAAGTGCTCCAGGTAAGTTTAACAATATTTCTTTTTGAAGAAAACTTTTGAAACTTATAATATTTATATGCGATTTTGATCTTAGAACTTTGATGATTGGTCATGGATGTTGCTATATCATGTTACATATTAATCTTGCATGTGATGTATGTTTGAATACTTTGGCTGGTATGGAAAGTTCTGCATAGGTATGGCTATGGGTGGCAAAATTTTATGTTTCGGTATTTTAATTTCTGGGAATTAGATGTATGGAATTAAAATAAATGGTTAACATAAGAATTATAGCTATGTATGTCATGGATTTTTAGCCACTAGAATCATTCAATTTAGAGTTCATATGAGGTAGATATGTTCCGATTAGTGAACAAAGGTCAGAAAATGGTTAATCAGGGAAGAATATGTTAGGATAGCTTCGGTGTTTTAATTTCTGGGAAACTTCTAAAAGGAATTAAAATAAATGGTTAACATACGAATTATATATTTATGTGTCACGGATGTTTAGCCACTGGAATCACTTAATTTGGAATTCTTATGTGGGAGATATAGTCATATTAGTAAGTAAAGGTTAGAACCTACCCGGGAAGAAATAATATTGAATTTAAGGGAGTAATAACACCAGGATTTATTACTATTTTGCTGATATGATTAAACTAATAGTTTTAGATAATTGTCTTAGGTTTTCATATACACCAAGATCACCTCAATCGGAGTTAAAATGAGGAAATTATTCTCTGATTAGTGAGCAAAGGTCACAGAACACGGCCAGGTCGTGTTCTTGGTGCTTCAAGCACGGGTTAGCCATGTTCGGGGTTGTTTTTCAATACATTTGAAGTATTTTTAAAGCATGTCCGTGTCCTAGAACATGGCCAGACCGTGTTAGAAGCAGGTGAAGCCTATTTTCAACATTTTTCTACCGTAGATGAACCTCTTTAACTATAGGGTAATAGTAGAAATCAAATTGGAGAAAAATGATCTATAAATTTGTAAGAACATGTGTTAGAAATGATATAAATAAGAAGAAATTGACTAAAGGCCAAGCATAAAGAAAATAAAGAGATGAAATTAATATTTAAAAAAAGAAGACGAATCTTATAAATGAAAATAATAAATGACTAGTATATGCCATAGCCATTGCCATTGTATGAACTTCTTACCATCTTAAGTGTGAAATTCTGACATGGAAATATTTTATAAAGTGATATTTGAAATGGTTATGTTCATGGCATGATTACCAATGATTTATGGTAATAGTTATATTTTGATGAACATACTTGTTATTGAAAGCATATTTTTGTCTATCATTGTGAAAAGAAAAGAAATGAGCACGGTCACATGGCAATCCGTGTGGTGCACCAATAGGGGACGCCCTACCAACGGTTATGATCATGTTAATGAGAAAAGAAAGAGAAAGTGGGCCATGTCGGACGGAGTGAGAAAAGCCTGTACCGGAGAGTAGAAAATACTCACCCTGACTGGGATAGCTTGATATGAGGATAAATTGATAGTTATCATATGATATTCTGAAAATAGTTAATCATGTCATACATATCATTACTGTATGATTCTTATGTGCATATATATAATGCATTCATGTGACCAAAGATATTTTCTGTAGTTTATCCAGCTGAACATGACGTGATGAGCTATATTGATGATGATTTATTATTAAACTTACTGGCATTTAATTCTCACTATATTTCCATATCATGTTCAGAAAATTAGTTATGCAGATTTTTCTATAGCTCTGGCTTTTAGTGCACGTTGAATCGAGTACTTTATGTTGGGCAAATCCCAGAAGCAAATAAAATGTTTGTGGTCGAGTTGGCTTAGATCCCAGTGAAGGTGCAACCACCCGCACCTGTATCTCCGGAATTGGTCAACCAGAATAAATAAGATGTAGATTTTTATGTGTTTGATATGTTGTACGTATGTTTTGATTAATGACATGTATGTAAACTCTGTATTGTTTAAATTAAATAAATGTTATATTGAGTTAAGTTGTAACGAGGTAATAACTTCATGGTATTTAAAAAAAAAATTGATACTTAAATAGAGTTGTTACATAATTGGTATCAGAGGAGGTCAATCCTAGATGGCCAGTGGGTGGATGGTTATCTGAATCGATCTTATAGTGTCTTGAGTATGTTTGTGGTTGTGCTGTGTAGGGATCAGTGAATTCATATAGGTAAGAAATTACTAGTGTTTCCTACCTACATGCCGAGGTGGTGTTATGACTGCTGTTAAATATTTTTGAACTAACTATTGGGCTTGGTCACCTCAATAGCAGCATAACTTTGTTTTTGCCACAGTAGAAATGGCACCACCAAGGAGGAATATGGCAAACAATGCGGAGGAAACCCTACACAACCTGGCCACAGCAATTTGAGACCAAGGCATGACCACCAACCAAATTTTACAATATCTCCATAATGCTAATAACCCAAATGGTGAGAATGGTGCTAACAACCGGATGGCTGGAAAAGATAATGGCATATCCGAGTTCTTGAGGACTAGACCACCTTGTTTCCAAGGTGGCTATGACCCAACAGTAGCCGAAAGGTGGATAAGGGAATTACAGAAAATCTTTGAAGTGATGGGTTGTACTGAAGAGCAGCAAGTTATTTTTGTTGCATATATGTTAAAGGATGAAGCAGAATACTGGTGGCATGGAGCTAGAGAAATTTTAGCTCATCAGGGAAGACAGATCACCTAGCAAGTGTTCAAGGACATATTTTTTGAAAAGTACTTTCCAAGTACTGTACGGGCAGAGAAAGAGATTGAATTTCTCCAACTCAGGCAAGGCAGCATGACCGTGGACCAGTATATCGCAAGTTTCGAGGAGATGTCTAAGTTCTCCTCTTATCTGCGATATAACCCAGATGAAGCATGGAAGGCGGTTAAGGTTGAAGCGGGACTAAACCCGTAGATAAAGAATGTTGTTATAGCTATGGAGATAAGGGAGTTTGTACCTTTGATAAATAAATGCAAACTCCTAGAAAAGAGTTTAAGGGCAGTGGAGGACGAGAAGCAAAGGCGAAACCTATGGAAGAGGAAGAAAAATTTTCCCAACCCTGGAAAGAACGTGAGAAGAAGTGGATATGGAGCTGGTAAGAGGCCATTGACTACGGGTCCTAGACCTTTTCAACAAGACCTCGCCCCAGTCAAGTGCTCTAAGTGCGAACGCATTAATGGTAATCGGCCATGCTACATGGGACAAGATGTCTGCTTCAATTGCGGACAGAAGGGACATTTTGCGAGAAACTACCCACAGAATGTGGGGAAGCAGCCAGAATAAAGGCCTCTGGTGAAAGGAAGGGTTTTCACCCTGAGCGGCCAAGATGCAACTCAATCTTCTGAAATGATTCAAGGTACATGCTATATCTATGGATTTGCTCTTATGGTGTTATTTGACTCTGGTGCTAGTCATTCATTTATATCGGAAGAATGTATTAGGAAGTTTCAGTTTCCTATTTTTGAAACTCCCTATGAGTTATCCGTAGTAACCCCTACAGGGGAAAGGGTATTAACTTCCTCTGTATGTAAAGACTGTCAAGTCACTATCCAGGAGAAAATTTTTTCTGTAGACCTCGTCTGTTTACCTTTAAGAGGTATTGAGGTCATTCTAGGGTTAGACTGGATGTCTAGAAATTGAGTTTTGCTGAATTGTTCTAAGAAGACCGTTGAATTTCTACCTCCTACTCCGAAAGATGAGGTCCAATTATTGCTGCTAAATGCCAATCAAGTTAATAGGGAGTTAAAAAATGGAGTACTTGGATACATTCTCTTGTATTTATCAAACCTAGAAGTCGAATTGAAGCTTGATGAAATCCCAATAGCCAATGAGTTTCCTGAAGTATTTCCATCAGATATTCCCAGCTTACCTCCCAAGAGAGAGATAGAGTTCTCTATTGATCTCCTACCTGGGACAGGGCCTATCTCTATTGCACCATATCGAATGGCCTCGAAGGAACTACAGGAACTCAAGAAACAGTTGGAGGAACTATTAGACAAGCAATTCATTAGACTGAGTGTATCACCTTGGGGAGCTCCTATATTGTTTGTTAAGAAGAAAGACGGGAGCTTGAGACTATGCATAGATTACAGACAATTGAATAAGGTGACTATAAAAAACAAGTACCCTCTCCCTAGGATAGATGACTTATTCGATCAACTGAAGGGAGCCTCCATCTTTTCTAAAATTGACTTGAGGTCAGGATATTATCAAATTAGGATTAAGGAGGAGGACGTACCAAAAACTGCCTTCAGGACTAGGTATGGGCACTATGAGTTTCTCGTAATGCCCTTCGGGTTGACAAATGCACCTGCAATTTTCATGGATTACATGAATCGCATTTTTTGACCCTATCTAGATCAATTTGCTGTAGTGTTCATTGATGACATTTTGATATATTCTAAGAGTGAGAAAGAACATGAACAACATCTCCGAATCGTGCTGTAAGTGCTGAAAGAGAAAAAGTTATATGTCAAATTGGAGAAGTGTGAATTTTGGCTGTCAGAGGTGAAGTTTCTCAGATATGTCATCTCTAATAGTGGGGTAGCCGTAGATCCTAGCAAGACAGAAGCAGTGATTCAGTGGGAGAGACCAAAGACGGTTACGGAAGTCAGAAGTTTCCTGGGTTTGGCAGGATACTACAGGAGGTTTATACAAAAATTCTCTCGTATAGCCTTGCCATTGACTAAATTGACCAGGAAGGGAAGTCTTTTCAAATGGACTGATCAATGTGAAGTTAGTTTCCAAGAACTTAAGACAAGACTGACCACCCCTCCTGTTCTAATTATTCCAGACCCCACAGGACATTTTGAAGTGTATAGTGACACTTCAAAGAAAGGGCTAGGATGTGTGCTGATGCAAGATAAGAGAGTAGTTGCTTACGCCTCTAGGCAACTGAGACCCCACGAAGAAAACTATCCAACCCATGATCTTGAATTAGCGGCAGTGGTGTTTACCTTAAATGTAACAACCTTTTTTTTTTCCTTTATTATCATGAAGTTATTACCTCATCTTAATTCACAATAACATTTATTTAATTATACAATATTGAGTTTACACTCACATCAATAATACAAACATTTGTACAAGACATACCAAACACATAAAATCTACATCTTATTTATTCTGGTTGACCAATTCCGGAGATACAGGTGCGGGTGGTTGCACCTTCACCGGGATCTAAGCCAACTTGATCACAAACATTTTATTTGCTTATGGGATCTGCCCAACATAAAGTACTCGATCCGACGTGCACTAAAAGCCAGAGCTATAGAAAAATCTGCATAACTAATTTTCTGAACATGATATGGAAATATAGTGAGAATTAAATCCCAGTAAGTTCAACAATAAATTATCATCAGTAAAGCTCATCACATCATGTTCAGCTGTATAAACTACAGAAAATATCTTTGGTCACATGAATGCATTATATCTATGCACATAAGAATCATACTATAATGATATGTATGACATGATTAACTATTCTCAAAATATCATATGATGGCCATCAACTTATTCTCATTTCAAACTACCCCGGTCAGGGTGAGTATCCTCTACTCTCCGGTACGGGCTTTTCTCGCTCCGTCCGACATGGCCCACTTTCTCTTTCTTTTCTCATTATCATGATCATAACCGTTGGTAGGGCGTCCCCTACTGGTGCACCACACGGATTGCCATGTGACCGTGCTCATTTCTTTTCTTTTCACAATGATAGCCAAAAATATGCTTTCAAAAACAAGTATGTTCATCAAAATATAACTATTACCATAAATCATTGGTAATCATGCCATGAACATAACCATTTCAAATATCACTTATAAAATATTTCCATGTCAAAATTTCATACTTAAGATGGTAAGAAGTTCATACAATGGCAATGGCTATGGCTATACTAGTCATTTATTAAGATCCATCTTCTTTTTTAAATACTAATTTTATTTCTTTATTTTCTTGATGCAGGTTTTCATCCTATCTAACCTTCTCTTACTAATCAGAGCATAACTCCCTCAATTTAACTCTGATATAGGTGATCTTGGTGTCCATTTCAAGATAAAACAATTATCTAAAACTAGTATGTTGAACATTGTAGCGAAAAATTAAGAAACAAAGGTGATATTACTCCCTCAAAGTACAGGATAGTTCCTCTCGGATAGGTTCTGACCTTTACTGACTAATTAGACCATATCTCCCAAATTGGAACTCCCAATTGAGTTATTCCAGTTGGTAAAAATCCATGAGCCATATATCTATAATTGTTATGTTGGCGCGCTATTTTAATTCCCTACAAAATATTCCCAGAAATTCAAAAACTGAAGCATTAATAACATACTCTTCCCTGAATAAACATTTTCTGACCTCTGCTTACTAATCGGATCATATCTACCTCATAGGAACTCCAAATTGCATAATTCCAGTGGGTATATTTCCATGAGACATAGATATATAACTTTGATGTTAACCATTTATTTTAATTCCATACAGATAATTCCCAGAAATTAAAATACAAAAGCTATCCTAACATAATCTTCCCTGATGAACCATTTTCTGACCTTGGCTTACTAATCGGCCCATATCTACCACATGTGGACTCCAAATTGAATCATTCCAGTGGCTAAATATCCATGACACACATATCTTTAATTCTTATGTTAACTATTTATTTTAATTCCCTACCAATAATTCCCAGAAATTAAATTACCGAAGCTATCCTAACATATTCTTCCCTGATGATTCATTTTCTGACCTTTGACTACTAATCAGACCATAGATACCTCATATGGACTCCAAATGGAATGATTCCAGTAGGTAAAAATCCGTGACACATATATCTTTAATTCTTATGTTAACCATTTATTTTAATTCCTTATAGATTGTTCCCAGAAATTAAAATACCGAAGCTTAAAATTCTGTCAACCATAGCCATACCCATGCAGAACTATCTACACCAACCTAAGTATTCAAACATACATCACATGCAAGATCAATATGTAACATGATATAGCAACATCCATGACCAATCATCAAAGTTCTAAGATCAAAATCTCATATAAATATTATGAGTTTCAAAGGTTTTCTTCAAAAAGAAATATTGTTAAACTTACCTGGAGCACTTAGTCCCCTAGACTTCTCCTTCCTCTTTCTTCCTTTCTTCCTCTCCTTTCCTCACACTACCTTGCTTCTATTTTTGCTCTCCCTCACTTGGACGAAATTCTAATGTTGTAAGGGTGAGTTTTCTTATATAGACCACCAAATAATTCACCTTTCATGATCATGGGTCTACCTTATCACAATTAGGATACACTTTGTTGAATTTTTGGAAAACAAACAACTTATGTTCTTGTCTTCCTCTTCCTTAGTCAAGATATGCATAGGAAAAGGAGATTTGTATTTTGAAAATTATGATGATATGTTCTTAAGATATGGGACAAGATCCCTTTGATTTAGGGATTCATTTCCTTTTTCTTTTGTCTTAATCAAGTATGATAGATTTGCCTTTTTAAGTGGCAAATTTCTAGCCCTTGAATTTTCCTTACTTAACTAAAATTATTTGTGTAGGATAATGATGTTTTGTCATAATGCTATGTATTATTACCCACTTGCTAAGATTATGAATGTAGGATATAGATGTTTTTGTCCTAAAGCCTTGTATTATTTTGCCACTTGCCAAAATGATGAATGTAGAATCATACCACTTGCTAATTGTTTTTTTGTCTTAATGTCATGTCACCTAATCTTGATTACACCATTATTTCATCACTTTAATTTTATTTTTATTTTATTTTTCCTCTTGGATTTGGGCTCATTCTTGCCCATTTTCTTTACTTTGGTTAAAATTCTACCTTTCATAATGGGCTTGGTCACATTTTGATGATTTTTGGGCTACCGGTCCAATTTCTATATCCTAGTCCAAGTCTATGTTTTATTTCTTTCTTGGGCTATCCTATTGGCTTGCTAAAAATTCATGTGAAGTAGAAAAACTCTATATGAAGTGTCCATAGGTTAAAGCCCAATTACGGGTGGAGATACTAAACTTAGTAACTTTTTCTCTTAAATTAAGAAAAATTACCCTAATCCGATCTTCTTGAAATTTTAAGACCTTTACTTACTTTACAAAAATTTATCTTTCTTTACCTAAGAATTTCACCTTTCTTTAGCATGTTTATTTCTAATATTTCCTCTTAGGTTTTCTTTCTTTACCTATTCCATTAATATTAGAACATTTCTATGCAGATATGTAAGGTGAAGAATTTCTAAGGAAAATATCTAAAAATTACGGGATGTTACATTAAAGATTTGGCGACACTATTTGTACGGGGCAACCTTTGAAGTATATTGCAATCACAAGAGTCTTAAATATCTCTTTGATCAGAAGGAGTTAAATATGAGGCAACGAAGATGGGTAGAATTCCTCAATGACTACAAGTTTAAGATAAAGTATCATCCCGGAAAGGCGAATGTTGTAGCAGATGCTTTGAGTCAAAAATCTCTGCACATGGGTCAAATGATGGTGTATGAGATGCAGATGCTAGAGGAGTTTTGAAATTTGAAGCTAGCCACTACTCTTACTCCAAAGAAGCTAGTCATTAATGGTTTAAGTATAGGGTGTGACCTTAGAGCCCATATCAAAGAGGCTCAAGCTTACAACCAATACTTATAGGATTATAAAGACCAAGGTAATTTTTCTGTCATTCAAGATGGAGCAATCATGTATCAGGGAAGGATTTGTGTCCCTCAAGAACGAGAGTTGGAGACTAAGATCCTACATGAAGCGCATTAGAGTAAATACACAGTCCATCCTGGATGCACTAAAATGTACCAAGATTTAAAGAGGATGTATTAGTGGCTAGGGATGAAAAAGGACATTGCCGAGTTTGTGACGAAATGTCTCATTTGTCAAAAGGTGAAGGTGGAGCATCAAAAGCCAGTGGGATTTCTACAACCTCTTGAGATCCCTAAATGGAAATGAGACAGTATCTCAATGGACTTTGTTGTGGGATTACCTAAGACTTCAGTGGGACATGATTCTATCTGGGTAATAGTTGACAGATTAACCAAATCTGCTCACTTTTTGCCCATAAAAATTAACTTTTCACTGGATAAATTGGCCCAAACTGTACGTCTAGGAAATAGTTAGATTGCATGGGTTTCCCTTAAATATTGTTTCTGATAGAGATATGAGGTTCACGTCGAGGTTTTGGAAAGCGTTGCAGGAAGCTTTTGGTACTTAATTGCGGTTCAGTACTGCCTGCCATCCTCAGACTGACAGGTAGACAGAACGGACCATTCAAACTTTAGAAGACATGTTAAGGGCATGTGTGATAGAGTAAGGTAAAGGATGGGATAAGTACCTACCTTTAGTAGAGTTTGCTTATAATAATAGTTATCACTCCAGTATTAAGATGGCCCCTTACGAAGCTTTATACGGTAGAAAGTGCCGATCTCCACTATGTTGGTTTGAGGTAAGAGAAAAGAACTTGTTGAGTCTTGATCTAGTTCAACAAACCACTGAACAAATCAGGATGATACGAGACAAAATACTTACAGCTCATAGTCAGCAAAAGAGTTACTACGATAAGAGACATAGACCTCTAGAGTTTGAGGAAGGAGACCATGTATTTCTGAAACTTTCCCCGATTACTGGAGTTGGTAGGTCTCTCAAAAAAAGAAAGCTAAGTCTGCGATTTTTGGGACCCTACTAAATTCTGAAGAAAGTAGGGACATCAGCATATTAAGTTGCTCTCCCACCTAATTTGTCCAACCTGCATAATGTTTTCCACGTATCACATTTGCGGAAGTATCTTCCAGATTCATCACATGTAATACAGGATGAACCAATCCAAATAAAGGAGAACATGACATACCAGCTAGTACCTGCATCCATATTGGACACTGACATGAAGCAACTGAGAAATAAAACCATTCCCCTTGTTAAGGTGTTATGGGAAGGTTTGACTCCGGAAAAAGCAACTTGGGAGCTGGAAGAAGTCATGAGGAAGAAATATCCGCAATTGTTCTTATTAGGTAATTTCTGAAATTTTGAGGACAAAATTTCTTTTAGGGGGAGAGAAATGTAACATCCCTAATTTCATTTTTTTTATTGATAAAAGTACATAAATATTTAATTAAGGAAATAAAATTTATTATACAATATTTTAGATATCTAAGGAAATATAATCCTTAGAAATTCTTCACCTTATGTATATGCATAGAAAATGTTTATAACATTAAGAGAACAAATAAAGAGGGAAAACCTAATAGGAAAAAAAAATAAAAATAACATACTAAGAGATGCAAAATTCTTGGATAAGGAAGATAAATTTTTTGAAACAAGTAAATGTCTTAAAATTTCAAGAACTTTAGATTAGGGTAATTTTTCCTAATTCAAGAACTAAGGTTACTAAGTTTAAAATTTTTACCCATATATTGGGCTTTTACCTATGGACACTTCATATAGAGTTTTTCCACTTCACATAAGTTTCTAACAAGTCCATTGGATAACTTAAGCAAGAAATAAAACATAGACTTGGACTAGGATATAGTAATTGGACCGATAGCCCAAAAATTATGAAAATGTGACCAAGCCCTCCAAGAAAGGTACACTTTTACCCAAAGCAAAGAAAATGGGTAGGAATAAGCCCAAATCCAAGAGGAAAAATGAAATAAAATAAATTAGGTGATTATATAGTAATGTAATAATAATAAAGATTAGGTTACATGGCATTAAGACAAAAATTTAGCAAGTGGTGTGATTCTACATTCATAATTTTGGCAAGTGGCATGATAATACAAGGTTTTAGGAAAAAAAACATCTATATCCTACACTCATAATTGTAGCAAGTGGCATGATAATACAAGGTTTTAGGACAAAAACATCTATATCGTACACTCATAATTTTAGCAAGTGGCATGATAATACAAGGCTTTAAGACAAAAACATTTATATCCTACACTCATAATTTTAGCAAGTGGTATGATAATACATGGAATTAGGACACAACATTCCTATCCCACGCAAATAATATCAACCAAATAATGGAGATTCAAGGGCTAGATATTTGCCACCTAAAAAGGCAAACCTATCATACTTGTTTAAGACAAAAGAAAATGGAAATTAATCCCTAAAACAAAGGAACCTTGTCCCTTATCTTAAGAACATATCATCATAATTTTCAAAATAAAAATCTCCTTTTCCTATGCATTTCTTGACTAAGGAAGAGGAAGACAAGAACATAAGTTGTTTGTTTTCCAAAAATTCAACCAAGTGTAATCTAATTGTGATAAGGTAGACCTATGATCATGAAAGGTGAATTATTTGGTGGTATATATAAGAAAACCCACCCTTACAACATTAGTATTTCGTCCAAGTGAGGGAGAAGAAAAATAGAAGCAAGGTAGAGTAAGAAAAGGAGAGGAAGATAGAGGAAGGAGAAGTCTAGGGGACTAAGTGCTCCAGGTAAGTTTAACAATATTTCTTTTTGAAGAAAACTTTTGAAACTTATAATATTTATATGAGATTTTGATCTTAGCACTTTGATGATTGGTCATGGATGTTGCTATATCATGTTACATATTGATCTTGCATGTGATGTATGTTTGAATACTTAGGTTGGTATAGAAAGTTCTGCATATGCATGGCTATGGGTGGCAAAATTTTAAGGTTCTGTATTTTAATTTCTGGAAATTATCTGTATGGAATTAAAATAAATGGTTAACATAAGAATTATAACTATGTATGTCACGGATTTTTAGCCACTAGAATCATTCAATTTAGAGTTCATATGACGTAGATATGTTCCGATTAGTGAACAAAGGTCAGAAAATGGTTAATCAGGGAAGAATATGTTAGGATAGCTTCGGCGTTTTAATTTCTGGGAAAATTCTATATGGAATTAAAATAATTGATTAACATATGAATTATATATTTATGTGTCATGGATGTTTAGCCACTGGAATCGCTTAATTTGGAATTCTTATGTGGGAGATATAGTCATATTAGTAAGTAAAGGTTAGAACCTACCTGAGAAGAAATAATATTGAATTTAAGGGAGTAATAACACCAGGATTTATTACTATTTTGCTGATATGATTAAAATAATAGTTTTAGATAATTGTCTTAGCTTTCCATATACACCAAGATCACCTTAATTGGAGGTAAAATGAGGGAGTTATTCTTTGATTAGTGAGCAAAGGTCACAGAACACGGCCAGGCCGTGTTCTTGGTGCTTCAAGCACGGGTTAGCCGTGTTCGGGGTTGTTTTTCAGTACATTTGAAATATTTTTAAAGTATGACCGTGTCCTAGAACATGGCCAAACCGTGTTAGAAGTGGGTGAAGCCTATTTTCAACATTTTTCTACCGTAGATGAACCTCTTTAACTATAGGGTAATAATAGAAATCAAATTGGAGAAAAATGATCTATAAATTTGTAAGAACATGTGTTAGAAATGATATAAATAAGAAGAAATTGACTAAAGGCCAAGCTTAAAGAAAATAAAGAGATGAAATTAATATTTAAAAAAAGAAGACGAATCTTATAAATGAAAATAATAAATGACTAGTATATGCCATAGCCATTGCCATTGTATGAACTTCTTACCATCTTAAGTGTGAAATTCTGACATGGAAATATTTTATAAAGTGATATTTGAAATGGTTATGTTCATGGCATGATTACCAATGATTTATGGTAATAGTTATATTTTGATGAACATACTTGTTATTGAAAGCATATTTTTGTTTATCATTGTGAAAAGAAAAGGAATGAGCATGGTCACATGGCAATCCGTGTGTTGCACCAGTAGGGGATGCCCTACCAATGGTTATGATCATGTAAATGAGAAAAAAAAGAGAAAGTGGGCCATGTTGGATGGAGTAAGAAAATCCCGTACCGGAGAGTAGAAAATACTCACCCTGATTGGGGTAACTTGATATGAGGATAAATTGATAGTCATCATATGATATTATGAAAATAGTTCATCATGTCATACATATCATTACTATATGATTCTTATGTGCATAGATATAATGCATTCATGTCACCAAAGATATTTTCTGTAGTTTATACAGCTGAACATGACGTGATGAGCTATATTGATGATGATTTATTGTTGAACTTACTGGGATTTAATTCTGACTATATTTCTATATCATGTTCAGAAAATTAGTTATGCAGATTTTTCTATAGCTTTGGCTTTTAGTGCACGTTTGATCGAGTACTTTATGTTGGGTAGATCCCAGAAGCAAATAAAATGTTTGTGGTCGAGTTGGCTTAGATCCCGGTGAAGGTGCAACCACCCGCACTTGTATCTCCGAAATTGGTCAACCAGAATAAATAAGATGTAGATTTTTATGTGTTTGATATGTTGTACGTATATTTTGATTAATGACATGTATGTAAACTCTGTATTGTTCAAATTAAATAAATGTTATATTGAGTTAAGTTGTAACGAGGTAATAACTTCATGGTATTTAAAAAAAAATTGATACTTAAATGGAGTTGTTACACGTGCCAAAGAATTTAAAGAATTGAGACAGATGCTAAATATGAAGGTGTCTGAATGTGATATCCGTTTTACCCCGTTTTCTAAAAATGGTATACTTTGATGTGATATTGAGAATGGAGTGGTTGGTATCATGCTATGGCATTTTGAAATGTCACTTTAAGGTGATTAAATTCAATATTCCTAGCGAATTTTCTTTCTAGATACAAGGAGACCGGAGTGAGGTATCCAGTAATCTAATATCTGCTTTAGCAGCCCATAAGTTATTACAAAAAAAAGGTGCCAAGGATATTTGACAGTGGTCAAAGATATAGATATGGAATACACTAATGTAGATCAAGTTCTAGTAGTTAGAGAATTCTCTGATGTATTCCTAGAGGAATTGTCAGGATTACCCCTAGAACAATAAAATATAATTTGGTATTGATTTATTTTCGGGAACCAACCAGTGTCTATACCCCATATAGAATGGTATTGATTGAACTCAAGGAATTAAAGAATTAGTTGCAATGTTTGTTAGATAAGGGATTTATTCCCCCTAGTACTTTTTCTTGGGGTGCTCTAGTTATATTAATAAAAAAGAAAGATAGATCACTGCGATTATGCATAGATTATAGACAGTTGAATAAGGTGACAGTGTGTAATAAATACACATTACCTCATATAGATGATCTATTTGACCAGCTATAGGGTGCTCAACGTTTTTCAAAAATTGATTAAGATATAGGTATCATCAATTAAGGATATTATGAAAATAGTTTTCATGACTCGGTATGAGCACTATGAGTTCTTAGTGATGTCATTTGGTTTGACAAATGCCCTAGCTGCATTTATGCACTTTATTAATAGAATACTTAAGCCATTCTTGGATCAACTTGTTATTCTATTTATTGATTATATACTAGAATATTCTAAGTGTTCAGAGGATCATAAACAACATTTAAAGATAGTTTTACAAACTCTAAGGGACTATGTTTGGCAAAGATGGTATCCAAATAAACCCTAAGAAAGTAAAAGTGATACAGTAATGGCTACATTCGACTACAGTTAAAGATAAAGATCCAAGTCCAATTTATGTTTTCTATGGTTATTTGTTGTCCAATCTATTTAAGTCATAATTGGATCAGGTACATGAATATATGCTTGTAAAACATCAATCAACTCCTCAACATTTGAAGCTGAGATGAGAACTTATCGTGCTGAGTGTGAGATAAACCTGTGTTCCATAGCTTGATCAAGAAAAGATAACAAACCATCAAAGAAGTGGTTAACATTTAACAAACCTATCGGTTTATGATGCATATTTAGTTGTGCTCAAGTGACTATTTGAAAAATCTTCACTAAAGTACCAAAACCACATGGTAAGGCAATAAAGGCATCAACATTACTTATCATTCTAGCTATGCGCTCATGCATGGAAACTACCCTAAATTTTTCCCCAATTGTCTTCCCTATGATGTTGGATGCAGCTAGAGCTATAGGAATAATACTTAGAACTTGACATCCTCCTACATATGTAGCAATAGACACGCACCCCATTAACCCACGGTTATTTCCACCATAGACTAAATAAAATTTTCTCCTGGCCAGCACCATACCCAAATTTTGTGCTACTTTCACATACTCTCCATCTTTTTCTAGGACTGGAACCACAAAAAACACAAATATTTCAAAACTGATGCAATGCAGTTCCCTCTATGGCTGCACACACCCTAACTTTGAGTATAAAGGTAAAGATACTAATGCGAGCATTTATAAAAATCAGAGAAGGGCATACTTACAATAGCTATGCGAATAGGCCAGGCATAATTAGAATAGCTATGTGAGTGATTTATGGATATTAGCTAAATTGAAGGTGAAAATTTCAACAAAACAAAATGACGGTACACATACATATGTACAGTAGTTGTGATTGTGGCTCATATTAAGCACATAAAGAGAATAAGGTTAAGATATCACTAGAAATTTGCCTTTTCCTTGTTGCCCTTGATGAAGCATTGATGGCTTGATTCTTGTAGGGAAGTTGTAGGTGATAAGCGTCATTGTAAAAAAAAGAGTGAAAATACAAATCAATTAATTGTTGAAAAGGGATAATCAAATGATTTATCTTGTTTTCCCAATGTTCATGCCAATCGACTATTGATATTATTAAGTTGACTAGCTATTTTGAGAATTTTTAATTTGGACTGGTTTATTTTACAGTTGATTGATTACATCTATTTTGAAGCAATCAACTGTATTCTACCTGTTAACTATATGATCTGTGTTCTTCACAAACTTTTATAAGCTCAGAAATGCTTCTTTTCCATGTGATATTCTTCCACTAAATAACAGTAGCTTTGAATTAGATTTAGGCACTTATATTCAAAACCTGTGGCTATCGATTTTGGCCAAAATAACAGCTTAGTTATGTTTATAGCTTTTCAAGAATTACGACCACCGATTTTAACTCTCTTCAATGTTTTGTCCAAGCTTTTGACTTTTTATTTTGGCACCATTCTCTATTATGCTTTTCGTCTGTTCTACTGCATTCTCCCTCATTAATGTTTGGTATTAAATGCAATGTTCTTTTCCTTATTACAAGCAGGATTAATTTTTTTCTTTGAAACTCAATTATTATGGTGTTCGAGTGGTTAGTAGGTTAAAATAATGGAGATTTTGATAGGATTTATCTATCAAAGAATGTACTCAAAAAAAATATTTATATCAAGTATGTATGACTGTGTAAGTTGGCAAATTATATGCAAATTAGAAAGAGTAATGAGTTTACAGTATATACTGATTGAATACTAAGGTATGGAGGACACCTAAGTTTATTTAAAGTAGTTGAGTAGGGAAAAAAGATTTTAGAAGAAGCCATAGAATTTGAATATTGATGGGATATATTAAGATATGAAAGAATTGTACTAGCATAATGGTAAAAAGAATATACAAGTGATATTTCTTTCGTTGTTTGGTGTGTCAGCAAGTAAGAATTGAATATATTGTTTTAGGAAAGCTATTGGAAACTTTAGGATTTTAGCTAGATTATAGTACAATTGGTAGTAAATCTAATTGATGTGTTTATATATTAGAAGTTATGCTTTAGGTATCTCTATATAATTTTAGTGAAAGTTAGGAGAAAGGATTTATCCTTAGTTAAATTTGCCTATATCAATAGTTATTAGGCCAATATACAAATGACACTATTTGAGGTTTTACATAAAATATCATACGTCTCCTAATAGGTGAGTGAGTTGAGTAAAGTTAAACTTTTGGAATCTAGTTTGGAATAACATGCAATAGATATAATATGACTAACCTAAGTTAATGATGCTAGTTTGGAGAGCATGCTTCAAACACATGTCTTTGAATTTTATGGGAGATCCCTTAGTAGAATTCGCTTAAAGATTAATGTAAGAGGTGTTGCAAACTTATTGTTAAATGATTCAGTGGGGTCTAACTTACTGTAAGATGCTGTTGATAAAGTAAAATTGATTAGAAAAGAATACAAGTAACTCAATATAGGCCAAAAGTATATAAGGACCGTGAATGTTAAGCACTAGAAATTATTAGTTGGTGACCAAATATTCTTAAAAGACTCACTTATGAAAGAGGTAATGAGATTTGGAAAGAAGGAAAAAGTTAAGATTTAGTATTTAGGCTCTTTTGAAATTTTGAACAAAGTATGCATAGTATATATCGCTTAGCTTTGCTATCAAGATTAAGTCTTGTTGGTACATTCTTTCTGACATCAATGCTAAGGAAGTACCTATTAGATTCTTCTTATGTTACCTAATTCTAATAAATTTAATTAGATAAGAATTTTGCTTAATTATGGGGAAAAAATCTGATGTTTATTGTTGATTGATAAGTGAAGACTTATGGTTGAAAGAAATCTCTGTGGCTAAAGTTATATGGTAAAATCACTCAAGTAAAGAGACTCCTTAGAAAGTAAAGATGATATACAAAAGAGATATCCCCTATTTTTTGAGTAATGAGGTTAATAACTGTAATTTATGCCTTGGCTTCATTCCTTACTTGTCATAGGATGGTTTGAAATTCAAAGACCGAATTTCTTAAGGAGGGAAGAATGTAATATCTCGTAATTGTTAAATAATAATGTTTTGCTATAAACACATATATATATTTATTTTAAATGATTATGTTTTGCTAAAAGAAAATATATTTTTAATTAAAATGATTTTTATTTTGCTTAAAATAATTATATTTGCCTCTAATAAATTTTGTTTTATTTTTAGAAATATTTTTTTTATTATGCATAAATATATTTTATTTTGTGATTTTTTTAAAAAAATTTTTATTAAGAAAAGTCATGATTTAAGAGTGCAACTAAAGTTTTGCAATAATATAAATTTTTAGAAATTTTCGGGATGCTTTAGGATGAAAAACAATAATTATATGCATATAATTAAAGAATAAATTTAAATATTTAATTATTAAATAATAATAAGTAAAAAAAAGAGAAGAAGAAGGGAGATGAAGGCGTGAAGGAAAGGCTTGGGCAGAGAAGGAGAATTTTATCTTTCTCCTTCTCTCTCTAAAATTAAACTTCTCTCTAAGATATCTCCCAAACTAGGTACCGTTGGACTCGTGGCAACGAGAGCTTCAAAATTCACAATTCAATTTCACGGAAAGTTCACCATAATTTAGCCAAAAAATCATAAATAGTAACTTATAGGTAATTTTTCTAAAATGCTAGATTTTTGTTGGTTTTTCAAACTTTCAAGTTAGTGGTTTTGTTAAGGATATAAAGTATTGGTTGTATGATAAATTTCACGGTCAAACAACATGATTTGGTGTGTTCTAATTATGAAAATTGTTCTTCAGTGAAGAGTAACTGTGAACAGTGCCCGAATAGTGTGTGAACAATTTTTTTGGTATAAACAGTATTTTATGGCATGAATAGTATTTTCTAGCCATAAATAGTACCCATCAGTTGACCAAACTCCCAGAGTCATTTCCTAAGTTTTTAGACTCTTTGAAATCAATTTTGAAGTCTGTTTGGTTAAATTTGGATTGGAAAAGTATATTTTGGGGCTATCTAATTTGGAGCCTTATCCTATGAGTAGATTATTCTTTCTATAACTTACCTTATGCTTTTTTTGAACTTTCAATGTATAATTGATTATGTTTACAAGTTCTTTGTACTTTTATATATCTCTGAAATGGACTAAATTATTTGAATTGTTTACAATCTGTTATATAGTTCAAGAAGAGTATTGTTTTGAAAATAGATTTTTGAACTCATTGAATATATGATTTTAAATGTATTTCTCATTATATGGTAAAGGAAATATATTGTGCATGTGGCATTGATATGTAAAGCTATAAGATTGCCTTGGAAACAGGCATGTATATGTGATTACTTTGATTGAAAAGTTTCTGACAGAGGAATTGTATTAAGACTGAAAATTTTGAATTTATACTGAAACCTTTGTTCTAAACTATATGGCATATATGCAAATATAATTTTTGTTAAGGAATCATTTTGGAAACACTATTTGCTAACAACAAGCGATGTTAGCCCTGGTGTACCTTGATACCTCAACTAGTAGGGGTGGTGCTAGCCTTATGTGATGGCCAACACACGGGATATGATATAGGAAGGAGAGCGAGATGTCTCCTATCTAGGCGAGATGCCGACTATATGATATGTGATTTGCCCTCCCTTGCTATGTGCTTGGGAATTTTCTCATATTAGAGTCCCTTCGCGTGTCCTCTTGAATGGTGGTAGGATAAAACTTAGCTGCGATGCTAAGTATAGGAAAATTATACACTACCAAAGTATGGGAGGGCTTGAACTCTGATATGGTGATTCTGATATGGTATCCTCCTAATGTTTTCATGTAAAATATTTTGATGCATAACAACATTTTTTAATGATCATACAGTATAGTATATGGTTTTTGTAACAATCCCAAAATAAAAAAAAATTAAATAAAAAAGAGAGGAAAAAACCCTAAATAAATGAAAAATTCTAAATTAAAGAAAATTTTGAATGAAAGTGAGGATTATGAAAAATGGAGATAAGTATCATTGGAAATATGTTTCTTTATCATAATGTTTGAGAAATTGTGAGCTAATATGAGTATATAAGTTTTGGGGCCAAAATGTAAATTCTTAAAAGTTTAGGGTTAATATGTAAATAACAAAAATTGTAAGGACACCTCTCAACAATTGAAATTTTGCTAATAGGTCCCTCAGATGATTTTAAGGGAGGCCAGAGGCTGCGTGGAAAAAATTATGCACCCTTTTTGTCTCCCAATTTTCTCTCTCTAAAAACCCTAAAACTTCTCTCTAGATTTCTAACACTTCTGGACCTCAGATTTCAACACTGTCACTGCCTACGAATTCAAAATGATGAGGATTACAATTCTATTCGATTGGTTTCTGGAAATTTGACAAAAAATCTGTCGAAAAGTGGAAGAGAAACCCTAGGAAGGTAAGTTCTGCATCTTCCACTTAGAGTCCTTAAATTGAAAATCTGACACCATAGATGGGATCAAAAGGTGGAAAAACCTTAGGATATGAAATTTGGTTGCCATCAGTAAATCCGGCCGTCGTGAATAGTAATTTATGACAATGAATAGTAACCCACAGTTGACCAGCGTTGACTATGTTTCTGGAGGTCAAATTTCACAAATTCGAAGTCATTTCCAAGGTCTTTAGACCATCCAGACCAATTTTTGGGGTCTATTTGGTTAAATTTAGATTGAAAACGTGGATTTTGGGGTTGTCCAACTTGGAACCCTAACTTTGTGAGTAGATATTTCTTTCTATGACTTACTCTATGCTCTTCTTGAACTTTAAATGAATAATTGATTGTGTTTACAAGTGATTTATACTTTTATATGTATCTAAAATGGATTAAATTATCTGAATTTGTTTATTATCGGGTATATAGTTCAAGAAGAGTATAATTTTGAAATTGGATTTTTGAACTCATTGAATATGTGATTTTAAATGTATTTCTCATCGTAAAGTAAAGGAAATATGTTGTGCACATCGCATTGATTTGTAAAGTTATATGATTGCCTTGGAAAATGGCACGTATATGTGATAAACTCTGATTGGGAAGTTTTTGACAGAGGAATTGTACTGAGACTGAAATTATGAACTTATACTGAAACCTCTGTTTTGAACAGTATGACATATGTGCAAATATGATATTTGTAGAGGAATCATATTGGAAACACTGTATGCTAACAATAGGGATTGTTAGCCTTGGTGCACCTTGATATCTCAGCTAGCAGGGGTAGTGCTAGCCTCGTGTGACGGCCAACACACAGGAGTTATTGTTATCGGGGAGAGTGAGATGCCTCCTATTATTGTTATTAAGGAGAGTGGGATGCCTCTTATTATTGATATGTGATTTACCCTCCCTTGCTGTGCGCTTAGGATTATTATTGGTTTTGATATGGAAACCTCCTAAAGCATGTGAAATCTTTTATTGCATACCAATTTTTGTTTTATATTCATATTGCATTGTATTTGGTTTTTAATATTGGGTTATATTGTGAAATATGGATATTTGAAATATGGATTCCATATGGATGTACTTCCGAACTGTACTCTTTATGTGATAAATTTTAAAGTATGAGTTCATCCATATGCTGACCTAAGAGGTTATAGGAGGTCTTATCTGTTCACTGAGGTATCAAACTCACTACACGATGTTACATCTTTTTCAGATAAGGATACATAGTCTGGTCCTGCGAATAGGTGATAAGCTAGGCTTCTTACTCCCTGGGTGAGCCTACGTTGTTTTTAAGGCTCACGTTATTTGGATTGTATTGTATTTGTAATCTAGAGTAAGCTCTATAAGCCACAGGCAGGGTCCCTGCTTCTGCCATTACTCTGATGTTTATGGACTTAATTGGTATATTGTATATGTATGTGAATGTATATGTATCAGTTTACATGTTAAAGGATTGAAATATGCATGTTTATGGAAAATATATGTTCACAGTATATGTGTCTAACGTGCCCACAAATTAAGGGCGTGACAAGTTGGTATCAGAGCAATAGGTTTCCCTGTGGCTATGAGAGCAAATGATTCTTTAGTAGGACCTTTAGTATGGATATGAGCTGGACATATTTATACTTCAGGTGTTGCTGAAGGATTCTATAGAGTTTCACTTTCCTTTCTATTCCAAGTTTGTTAAAGTTCCTAGTATAAGACTGATTGAATATTATGGTATTTTAAAAAGGTGTTTTGTTTTGTATAGTTAATGATGCCGCTAAGAACAAGATCGGTTGCTAGAGAAGTTGAAGATCGTGCAACCTCTGCAGAAGAGTCTGCACAATCTTCCATTCCAGTACAAAGAGGTTGTGGTAGAGGTTGGCCTAGAGAAAGAGCCAGAGGCAGAGGGCGTGCACGAGGTATAAGTACCCCACGACATGATGAACAAATTCATATATCTGAAAGAGTCCTTGAGGAGAGAGTAGAACCCCCTCAGGAGCCACATGATAGAACAACTTATATGATTGTTGGTATACATAGGAGCTTAGAGACATTAGCTAGATTTATAGTAGAACAAGGCAGGAGAGATGGCCAGCCACCAGAAAAAACTCCTGAAGAGCAAGAACTAGAAATACCATCTGAACAAGACGATAAATCTACAAGGATTGAGGTGACATTACCACAATTCCTAAAACTGAAGCCCTCGACTTATTCTGGGTCAGATATTTAGGAAGACTCCCAAATATTCATTGATGTTGTGGAATGAGTTCTCAGAGCTTTAGGGTGTTCCACTAATTAACTATTAAGTTCCAATTTTAATCTTCACCTTTCAGTTCATCGATTAAAAACCAAAGACGTGATAGATTGGTGATCAAGCATTCTACCAACTCATTCATTCATATAATAGTCAATCCTAATCAATCTAGAAGTGATCACAATTAGGGTTCCAAAATTCAATCAAAGTATCATCATATCACAAGTGGGTTTACCGAAACCCTAGATAAAAACTACTCACACATCATATAATAAAAAACCAAATTCATATTCATTGAGTAAACCATGATAATTCAGTACAATCTAAAGAGAATGAATAGAGGTAGAAGTAGAGATAAAAAACTGAAGTAGAAAGATGTAACCTAGTCTGCAGGAAAGTAAAGTTGAAATACAACCTTCAATGTTGTAAAATTCTACTCTATAACATAAAATCAACAATCATTCTAATAAAAATCTAACCTAGGAGTGTTTTCTAAGCCTAAAAACTGAGTCTAAGATGTCTCCTCCTGTCTGAATATCTGCCTCAGCCTTTTCCCCCGCTTATGTATCAAGTTAGCATCCAAAAACCCTAAAAATCACATGCAGTACGGACCCGAAGCACCGCCGTGTTCCAGGACATGGCCTGCCGTGCTTCGGGTTAGTTTCTGGAGGTTCTTTGCAACATCTACCCAGAGCACGTCCTGGTCGTGCTCCATGCCACCAAGCACGGCTTAGCCGTGTTGGGGGCTGCCGAACTGCTTTCTTGCCAATTTTTGGTGTGTTGCTTCCTTGTTTCCTCCTTAGCATATCCAAAGTCCTTTTGTCTCTTCCCATGATTGTTTTCTCTTACTTTTTTACCTCTTTTGCTCTCCTACAAACACAAAACAAACCAGAGCAGTATCCAGAGTAAAGTATAACCAAAAGCAGAGAAATAACCACAAGTTATTATGAATTAGGGGATAAAATATAGCCATTAAGTACTCAAAATTCCCCTTTATCAAACTCCCCCATGCTTAAACCTCTGCTTGTCCTCAAGCAAATAACATATCATATTAGGAAAGGGGAAAGATGCAATCAAATTCCAAAAGACAGAAAAGTGCAATATAGGTAATTTGTCACTCAATCAATGTGAACACAATAAATATATGAATATAAATTTACTAGATAGTCTCTATTCTTCTAAAACCAAACCTAGAATTCTTATATCATATATCTACTTCTACTGTTACCATTGGTTGTATGCACTAGACTGATTTTCAGACACTCAAGTAGGCCACCTCATCCTTTAGATCTCCCTATTTTGCCTTACCCTTATTTCTATTTTTCACACTCCATTTCTTTTATTTCTCATCATTATTTTTTTTATATATATTTTTTTTAAGAAATATGTCGTGAGTGCATTTTATGCTCCATCTCACTAGGGTAAAAGCATCTAGGTACTCATACTAAGGCCTTTTTGGTGCCTTAAAGGGGTACTTAGAGTGAAAACTTTTTGGGTGTCACATACCCTCATTTTTCACCTCTCCCTACCTTCACACTCTCATAGTGTTAAAGCCAGCCATAGCATACAATTCACAACACAATAGAGAGATATTTTTCAAAACTTTAGAGGTTTAATGCTAGAAGAGAGACTAAAATAATAACTACTTATTTCATATCCTATTGTGCATCACAGGTCATGAGCTAAAATCAACCTATACTACACCAGTCTATCTTAGAAATAGCAACTATGTGATTATGCAACAAGACAAAAAGAATGTGATATGTACAATATATACATGTAAAGAACAACTAAATCAGCAAATAAAAGTGGCCAGTGCAGATCATAAACTCAGGCAGCAAAAATCAAATACGCAAGTCTACTCCCTTATGCTTAAATCAGACAGTGTCCTCAATGTCAGAAATAACAAAAAATATAGGCAAAGGGGAGAAGGTACTTACGTACTCACTGGTCATCCGGTGGTGGTGGAAAGGGGTGCTGACCCAGGTGCCAGGTATACCAAGTCTGCATCATACCCTGCATGCTTTGGATGGAGTCTTGCATGGAATGTAGGGTTACTCTCTGTGAAAGTTTCTCGGCCTCAATGCGGTTGAGCCTGGAAGAAATGGAAGCCTGATCCTCTGGCAGAGTAGATAAGGAACCAGCACAGTCAGTGAAATGGAAAGAGAGAGGGGGTGGAAGAGCCATAAGTGGCTCAAGGGGGACATCTTCCTCCTCAGGAGGAATCTTAGCATCCGCTCTATCCTCATCTACTAGATATATCCAGTTCTACCTATTAGTAACCGCAGTCCTAGTAGGGTTAGGGAGGCAAAAGAGTGAATGGCCACGGAGAGACAACCAATATTCAGCATTTTGTTTGACAACTAGTTTCATATGCAAGTAGGATTCCAAATCAATCCTGTTGCTGCCAACCACTGGTTGCATCCCCTGTAGATTAGCCTCAAATCCTAGCCATCTAGCTATGGCAGTAACCAGGCCTCCTATTACTACCTTCCCATTCATTGCCCCACCTACCCGGGCCATCTGATGAGCCATGAAGGCTCCAGTATCCACTTTGGTACCGTTTACCATAGCATATAAAAAGTAAAGCTCTCTTTGATTGGCAACCCCATCACTCTCAGCTCTACCAAAAACGTTATGGGCCATAAGACGTTGTAAATATCGGAAGGTAGGGTTGCAAATGAAAAATGCTTTAGAACTTGATGCACTGTACTGCTCCTCAATAGCAATTGAGTTCCAAAAAATGTTAGCAAGAAAATCTGAGGGTACTGATCTAGTTCCCCCTAGAGGCAGGCTAAACAATGCATTAAATTATGCTAAAGTTAAGTTAAAGCTACGGTTAAACAGTCTAAAGTTTACCTATCCGTGATGAACATCTGGACCCCTAAACAGGACTACTTTAATAGAACTGAGAAACTCTAGGGTGGGTCTAGGGTAGGTCGGGTATTGTGGGGTAATGAATGTGTTCCACCCAATCCGATCAACGAGGTATTGGACGTCAATTAAAAGACCAAACCTTTCCAAACAATCCTCATCCATGTACCGGGTACTCAGCATTTCCCGTCTAACTAGAGTATAGTATCGGGTCTGTTGACTATCATCAACGAACTCAATACCATACTCATTTATCTGATGAGGAAATTGGGGTGGTGGTTGATTTTGTCCTCTACGGGGTAGGTGAGATTGGGTGGATGATTCTCTTGTTCGGGCTCTTTTGGGACCCATTTTGAGATGCAAGACAATTAGTAAGTGGGGAGTGGGAACACCACAAATAGCAGAATTCAAGTAAGCTAATCCAATCTATTCAGGTTCAAACACACATGTCCAAATAAACAGAAGGTCCCATGCAAAAAAATGAGAAAAGATTAGCTACCTAACCATAAATATTTTCCAATGCGGAATTCAGTAATTCAAGAACACATGCATCAAAATTTTTGGGAGAAATTCCAAGAATTAAAAGTCCAATGCAATTCAAGCTACCAATCAACCAGAAAATTCTAGACTGAAGTGACCAATCTCTGCTGAAATTTTCAAAACTATCCAAGTATAGAGTCAGAAGGGTGAGCTCTAAGCAGGCAAAGTTTGGTTTCTAAATGCAGTCAGTGAGTCAGAGAAAGGCCTTATGCATATATACCATCCAACAAGAATTCAATGCAGTAATTCAGCAATGAGAAACTCATAAATGGGATAGCAAAACAATGTAATGCGTGACATAAACCATTCTTATTCAGATGTATAAACCAGTCAAAACAGCAACAACCAGCGATTCTCAATCAGAAAAGTAAAACAAAGCTAGAAATATCAAGTACCTGATGTAGCAAAATGATGAAGTCAATAACCCAGCAATGGGTTGGTGGAAACACTGGTATGAGTGGGAGAGTAGATGGGTGAGGGAGAATGGTGAGTGGAGATGGGAGAATGGGAGAAAGAGGGACGGGGCTAGGGTAGGAATTTAGGGAAAGGCCGAGGATTGAGGGAAATAGGGGGTGGATGTCTCGGTTAGGGAGAATGGCAATGGGTATAGCAATAGAGACAGAGAAGAGAAGGCAGAATGAGAGGGTGAGGGATTAGGGAATGGGTGAGACCGAATGGGTAAGGGAGAAGGAAGAAGGGGATGAACGAAGGCTAGGGCTCGGTTTGAGGGAAGGGAAGTCGAAGGGAGATGGGCGAAGAAAGGGAGAAGAACACGATTAGGGCACGGGTTGGGTAGGGAAACACGGGAGAAGAAAAAGAGGGGAAAAATTTGGGGGCAAGCCTGAAGCACGGCCATGCTTTGGGCCGCCAGCTGTAGCCTTTGGAGCTTCTTTTTTTTATCAGAAACATGGACCACGGCTGGGGGGTCAGGCTGTGTTCATCAGCACGAGCAACCCGTGCTGTAGGCTGGAAAATGCAAGAATTTTTTGGTTGACGTGGGGCACGGCCGTGTCTTGGGACACTGCCTGCCCGTGCTTCTAGCAGGTTTCATCAAAAATTGCAGCACGGCTGTGGTGTATGACACGGGACACCCGTGTTACTGACTGGAAGCTACAAATCCTCGAATTTTGCCTCAGCTTTTGATTCTTCTTGACTTTCCTTGATTTTAAGCCTCTTATATTACCTTGGACACATAGGAATGGACCTGAAAATCATAAGAAAAAACTCATTAAACTTCTAACCTAAGAAATTAGCTAGTTTAAAGATGCAAACTAAATCTTAGAGCAAGAAATTAAACAAAAAGAAACTTAAAAATTAAAATGTGGGTTGCCTCCCACAAAGCGCTTGTTTTAAGTCATTAGCTCGACTCCCTTGCACTTCATTGGATTGAGGGGGGCTCTAAGAGAGCTTGGGTGACTCTCTTTTTAACCAGTTGTCTCGTGACAAAGTGATTGAGGAAGATGATAGATCTGTCAGGAAGGCTCTAATCAGGAGGTTGGATGATCGGTGCAGATATTAGTGCTTTCTTCAACATGAAAAAAGCACGTAAGAAGTCATTATCAAATAAGAATGTGATATCCTTAATAACCAAGTTAGTTAAGGGTTTAGAAATTTTAGAGAAGTCTTGGATGAATCTTTTGTAGAAGCCTGCATGCCCAAGGAAACTCCTCACTTTCTTAACATTTGATGGTGGTGGCATTGTCTAGATTGCTTCTATTTTTGCTTTATCCACCTCTATCCCTCTTTCAGACACCAAGTGTCCGAGTACTATTCCTTCCCTTACCATGAATTTGCATTTTTCCCAGTTTAGTACTAGGTTGACTTCTTCACATCTTTTAAGTACCTGTGACAAATTACTCAAACAGTTATCAAATGAGGTACCATAGACAGAAAAATAATCCATAAATACTTCCATTATATCCTCAATAAATTCAGAGAAAATAGCCATCATACATCTTTGGAAAGTGGTTGGTGCGTTACAAAATCCGAATGGCATCCTTCTATATGCAAAGGTGCCATAGGGACATGTGAACGTTGTCTTTTCTTGGTCATCTGGATGGATAGGGATTTGTAAGAATCCTGAGTATCCATCCAGATAACAAAAGTGTGAATGTTTAGCCAGCCTTTCCAAGAATTGATTAATAAAGGGCAAAGGGAAGTGATCCTTACGGGTGGCCTTATTTAATTTTCTATAATCAATACACATACGCCAACCCGTAACAACTCTAATAGGGATTAATTCATCATTATCATTTTTAATAACAGTCGTACCTCCCTTCTTAGGAACCACATGGACAGGGCTTACCCACTCACTATCTGAAATAGGATAGATAATACCTGCATCTAGCAATTTAAGTACTTCCTTCTTGACTACCTCTTTCATGTTTGGATTAAGTCTCCTTTGGTGCTCCCTAGAAGGTTTAAGATTATTATCAACAATAATACGATGCATGCAAACAGATGGACTAATCCCTCTAATGTCATCAATATTATATCCAATCACTTTCTTAAATTTCTAAGTACATCCAATAACTTACCAGTCTCTTCAGTATTCAAATCAACATTCACAATGACTGGGTATGAAGAGTTAGGGTCTAGAAATTCATACCTCAGGTTGGATGGAAGAGGTTTGAGTTCTACCTAAAGTGACTTGTTTTCCTCAATGGTTGCTGTTTTTTCATGGTCCAATTTTAACTTTTCAGCTTTTACTTTTGAGGTTAGCATGGGATATTCATCAAGCATCTGGGCATATGCATCAGCCTCTACCTGGTCAGCACAGAAATAGAGCTATCCACAAGGCAAAGCTCAAGTGGGTCAGTAGAACAAAAGCTTATTGCATTATCAACAATGTTTTGCTTAATAATATCAACCATGTAACAAGTATCAACTAAAGATGGGCACTTTATTGCCTAATTAAGATTGAACTCAATTCATTCATCCCCTACATTCAAGGAAAGCTTTCTGTCTTTCCCATAGATAATAGCACCCGCAGTGGCTAAGAAAGGCCTTTCAAGAATGATGGGGATTTGGCTATCTTCCTTCATCTCTAAGACAACAAAATCGATAGGTATGAAAAATTTATCTACCTTTAGAGGCACATCCTCTAGTATACCTACCAGATGAGTAACGGATTGGTCCGCTAACTGGAGGGAAATAGTAGTAGGCTTCAAATCACCCATATGGAGCTTCTTGCATATGGATAATGGCATAAGACTGACGCTTGCTCCAAGATCACATAAGGCTTTAGTGATTTGCACATCTCCAATGGAGCAAGGTATAGAGAAGCTTCCAGGGTCCTTGAGCTTAGGAGGCAATTTGTTTTGGATTAGTGCACTGTACTTTTTAGTTAATGCCACAGTGGCATACTCCTCAATCTTTCTCTTGTTAGAGAGGATTTCCTTTAAAAATTTAGCATAAGAGGACATCTGAGAGACAGCTTCCAAGAATGGAATATTGATGTGCATCTTTTTTCAACACATCAAGGAATTTCCTATACTGCTTTTCTAACTTGGCTTTAGCTAGCCTTTGAGGGAAAGGAACTGGTGGCTTGTATGGTTCAGGAGCCACATATTTAGGTTCTTCTTCTTCTTTCCTTTCACTAACTTGCTCATCTTCTTCAATTGCTCTTTCAGGCTCATCTCTCTTTTCTTCCTCCTTATCTTCCTCATTTTCCACTGACTCACCCAACTGCTTACCATTTCTCAAAGTGATAGCCTTGCAGTGTTCCCTTGGATTCTCAGGCTGGCCAGGGAATTTACCAAAATTTCTATTTAATGAACTCGCTTGCTGTGCTATTTGAGTCTTTAGCATCTTATTATGTGTAGTAAGTGAGTCCACTTTAGAAGCTAAATCCTTTATAGCCTCATTCATCGAGTGATTCTAGGCTCTAAATTCCTCATTCTGTTTACTCTGTGTGGAGAAGAAGTTTTCCATTAGAGCCTCTAGATTGGACTTTGGTTGAGGAGGTGGAGGATTAAATAGCCTCTGATTCTGAAAGCTTGGAGGTTGCCTGAAATTATTCTGAGGTTGCTGATTAGCATTCGACTTGTAAGAGAGGTTCGGGTGATTTCTCCAGCCTGGGTTATAGGAATTGCTGTAAGGATTATTTCTTTGGTTGTTCACAAAATTAGCCTACTCACAATCTTGAGGTGCAGAGTTCCCAAGCTGACACTCATTGGCCACATGACCAACACCTCCACAAATCTCACAAGATGAAGATGAAGAAGAGGACCCAATAGCATTGATGCTCAACTTGTCTAATTTCTGAAATAAGGCATCAACTTTAGAAGTTATATGATTGAATGCATCTACTTTATACATCCCTACTTGTTTCCTTGGTTGCCTCTCACTAGGCCATGAATAGTGGTTTTGAGCCATATCTTTAATCAATTCATAAGCCTCATCAACTGTCTTGTTCATCAAAGCTCCTCTGGCTGCAGTATCCACAGACATATGGATGCTGTAAATCAGTCCATTATAGAACGTATGGACTATTAGCCACTTCTCCAACCCATGATGTGGGCATACTTTGAGGAGCTCTTTGAATCTTTCCCAATCCTCATATAATGACTCGCCATCTTTTAGAGCAAATGTTGTGATCTGATTCCTACGATGGGCCGTCTTGCTCGGTGGGAAGTACTTGGCCAAGAAAGCTTGAGAAAGCTATTGCCAAGTGGTGATAGACCCTAATGGAAGAGAATGCAACCATGCACGGGCTTTGTACCTCAAAGAAAAAGGTATTACTCTCAATCTGATGGCATCTGAAGATACCTCGTTCAGTTTTAGGGTGTCACAGTACTCCAAAAAGACAGACAGGTGTAGATTTGGGTCTTCAGTTGGTGACCCTCCAAATTGATTCTGCTGAACCATCTACAAAAGAGAGGGCTTCAGCTCAAAGTTGTTAGCTTCAACAATTGGCCTGACTATGCTAGGATTCAGGCCATGAGTATCTGGGGCGGTAAATCATTTAGAGATCAGTTATCTCTTTCCGCCATGATAAGTGCATAATTTTCTTACTTCTATTTTTTTCTTATCCTTTGTAGGGTGCGTTCAATTTTCGGATCAAATTCAACAATGAACTCACAGTTTCTTCGCATAAAAGAGAAACACATCTAAAAGGGAAGAAAATAGGCAAAAATTAGCAAGATAAAACAATGCAAAAAATTAAAAGAAAGTGATCTAGTCTAGCTATTTCACAATCTGTCTAATATCGACAATTGTTCCTCGGCAACGGCGCCAAAAACTTGTTGTGTCTATTTTACTAGTTACCGCAAGCGCACGGCGTAGTTGTAGCTAATCCAACGAGTACGGGTTGTATCCCACAGAGAACAATGCCAATTACTAGAATGATGTAAAATATGCTATCTAAATCAATGCAATTTGATGAGAAAGTGTCGCAATTAAATAGATGAAAACAACCAATTAAGCAAAGCCTAGGGTTAGGGTTCACCACACTTGTGATACTCAACAACTAATATTTACCTCTAATTGCAATTATCTAGATTATTGGGGATGGTTTAGCCTTAATTAATTAACAATCTCTTTCAAGCATTACCAATCGTACCTAGGTTGATCTAATTGCCTACTTTCGTGGTTCTTAGTTCAACCTAAGTCCATTAAGCTTTATGCCAACCATGGAATACAATTAATCAATTTTCTCGTGCCCACTAATTGATTCAATCCTAAGGTATCTTAAACTACTTTCATGATTAAGATATCCCTAATTAACTATTAAGTTCCAGTTTTAATCTTCACCTTTCAATTCATCTATTAAAAACCTAAAATGTGATAAATTGGTAATCAGGCATTCTACCAACTCATTCATGCATATAATAGTCAATCCTAATCAATCTAGAAGTGATCACAACTAGGGTTCCAACATTCAATCAAAGTATCATCATATCACAAGTGGGTTTACCGAAACCCTAGATAAAAACTACTCACACATCATATAATCAGAAACCAAATTCATATTCATTGAGTAAACCATGATAATTCAGTATAATATAAAGAGAATGAATAGAGGTAGAAGTAGAGATAAAGAACTGAAGTAGAAAGATCTAAGCTGGTGTGCAAGAAAGTAAAGTTGAAATACAACCTTCAATGCTGTAAAATTCTACTCTAGAACATAAAATCAACAATCATTCCAATAAAAATCTAACCTATGAGTGTTTTCAAAGCTTAAAAACTGAGTCTAAGGTGTCTCCTCTGGTCTGAATATTTTCCTCTACCTTTTCCCCCACTTATGTATCAAGTTAGCAGCCAAAAACCCTAACAGTTACGTGTAGTACGGACCCGAAGCATGGCCGTGTTCCAGGACACGACCTGGCCGTGCTTCAGGTTGGTTTCTGGAGGTTCTCTGCAGCATTTTCCCAAAGCACGTCCTGGCCGTGCTCTATGCCACCAAGCACAGACTAGCCGTGTTGGGGGCTGCCGAACTGCTTTCTTGCCAATTTTTGGTGTGTTGCTTCCTTGTTTCCTCCTTAGCATATCCCAAGTCCTTTTGGCTCTTCCCATGATTGTTTTCTCTTGCTTATTTACCTCTTTTGCTCTTCTACAAACAAAAACAAACTAGAGTAGTATCCAGAGCAAAGTATAACCAAAAGCAGAGAAATAACCATAAGTTACTATGAATTAGGGGATAAAATATAGCCATTAAGTACTCAAAATTCTCCTTTATCAGGTATATTATCAGTGTGTTCCCATAGAGCATATGTACTATTTGATCCTGGTTCTACTCATTCTTATATATCACCCTACTTTGCTAAGAAATTGGGTAGAGAACATACTAGTTTACATTGTTCTTTCATGGTTGCTACTCCAATGGGAGAATTTTTACTAGTAAATGATGTGTATAAATCATGTGAGATTTTGATAGAAGATAAGGAGAATTTTGTGGATCTGATAGTTTTAGATATGATAGATTTTGATGTGATTCTGAGAATGGATTGGTTGGCATCATGCTATGCCATTCTAGATTGTCACCTTAAGGTGATTAAGTTTAACATTCCTGGAGAATCTTCCTTCATGATACAAGGAGATGGTAGTGAAGTGCCTAGTAACTTAATCTCTGCTCTAACAGATCATAAGCTATTACAAAAAGGATGACAAGGATATTTATCAGTAGCCAAAGATGTTGATATGAAGTACACCAAGGTAGAGTAGGTTCCAGTGGTTAGGGAATTTCCTGATGTGTTTCTTGATGAGTTGCCAGAGTTACCCTCAGAACAAGAAATTGAGTTCAATATTGATTTACTTCCTAGAACTCAACCAGTGTCTATACCCCCGTATAGAATGGCACTGACTGAGCTCAAGGAATTGAAAACCCAGTTATAAGACTTGTTAGACAAGGGATTTATACGCCCTAGTACTTCTCTTTGGGGTGCTCCGGTTCTATTTGTGAAAAAGAAAGATGGATCGTTACAATTGTGTATTGATTATAGACAGTTGAATAAGGTGACAATACGTAATAAATATCCATTATCTCGTATAGATTATGTATTTGACCAATTACAAGGTGCTCAATGTATTTCGAAAATTGATTTGAGATTTGGGTATCATCAATTGAGGATAAAGAAGGAGGATATTCTGAAAATTGCTTTTAGGACTCGATATAGGCACTATGAGTTTTTAGTAATGCCATTTAGTTTAACAAATGCTCTAACAACATTCATAGATTTTATGAATAGAGTATTTAAATCTTTCCTGGATCAATTTGTTATTGTATTCATAGATGATATTCTGGTATATTCAAAGAATTTAGAGGAGCATGAGCGATATTTAAGGATAGCTTTGCAAACCCTAAGAGAACACCAGCTGTATGTCAAGTTTCCAAAATGTGAATTTTGGCTTAGTAGTGTTACTTTCTTAGGGCATGTGGTTACCAAAGATGGTATTCAAGTTGATCCTAAAAAGGTGGAAGCGGTGCAGCAATGGCCATGCCCTACGACAGTCACAAAGATTCATAGTTTTCTTGGTTTAGCAAATTATTACCGCAGATTTGTTAAAGATTTTTCAAAAATAGATGCTCCTTTGACGAGGTTGACAAGGAAGGGAATAAAATTTAACTAGTCAAATGAATGTGAGAAGAGTTTTCAAAAACTTAAGAAATGTTTGACTACGGCCCCAGTATTAACTATTCCTTCAGGTACTGGGGGATACACGGTATACTGTGATGTATCGAGAATTGGATTAGGATGTGTGTTGATGCAACATGGTCAAGTCATTGCATATGCATCCAGACAGCTTAAGCCACATGAGCAAAATTATCCGACTCATGATTTGGAGATGGCAGCAGTGGTTTTTGCTCTCAAAATTTGGAGGCATTATCTATATGGTGAGACATGTGAAATCTATACAGATCATAAAAGCCTTAAATACATTTTTCAGCAAAAAAATCTTAACTTGAGACAAAGGCGATGGATAGAATTGCTTAAAGATTATGATTGTACAATATTGTATCATCCAAGTAAGGCCAAAGTAGTGGCTAATGCATTAAGCAGGAAGTCTATGAATAGTTTGGCTCATATCACAGTGATAAGGAGGCCGTTGGTCAAAGAAATGCATAAGATGGAAAGTCATGGGATAGTATTGGGAGTAAAGGTGCCTGGGATACTATTGGCCTATATACAGTTTCAATCGTCTCTAGTTGAGCATGTGAAAAAGGTACAGAAAGAGGATGCCTATTTATGCAAGAAAATTGAGAAGGTGAAGAATGGCAATGATGTTGAATTTATTGTAGACTCTAAAGGAACTCTAAGATTGGGCAAGAGGTTGTGTGCACCTAATAAAGAAGAACTCAAGAAATAGATTTTAAAGGAAGATCATAGATCCAAATATACCATTCATCTTGGGGTAACTAAAATGTATCAAGATCTAAAAGAAACATATTGGTGGGATGGAATGAAGAAGGATATAGCTGATTATGTTTCTCGATATTTAATTTGCCAGCAAGTAAAACCAGAGCATCAAAGGCCTGCAGGATTACATCAGTAGATAGAAATACCTGAATGGAAATGGGAAAGAATAACTATGGATTTTATTACAAGGCTATCGCGGACACCAAAAGGGTTTGATTCAATATGGTTGATCATTGATAGGTTGACTAAATCATCACATTTTCTAACAATGAAAACAACATACAACGTAGCTCACTATGCAAATTGGTATGTGAATGAGATAGTGAGGCTTCATGGAGTGCCAATATCGATTATTTCTTATCGATGACCATAGTTCACAGATCAATTTTGGAGAGCCTTTCAAGAAGCTTTAGGCACGAAGTTAAATCTCAATACTGCTTTCCATCCTCAAACAGATGGACTGTTTGAGTGAACCATCCAAATATTGAAAGACATGCTTCGGGCATGTGTGCTAGATTTTCAAGGTAGTTGGGAAAGATTCTTGCTCCTAGCTGAATTTGCTTATAACAACAACTACCAAGCCAGTATAAAAATTGCTCCTTTTGAGGCATTATATGGTAGATGTTATCATTCTCCAATCAGATGGTTTGAAATGGGTGAAACTAAGATTTTAGGGCCTGATTTGGTACAAGATGCACTCGACAAGGTAAAGTTGATTAAGGAAAGGTTATTAACAGCTCAGAGTAGACAAAAAGCTTATGTTGATAATAAACGTTGACCATTGGAATTTACGGTAGGTGAACATGTTTTCTTGAAGATATCTCCTATGAAAGGAGTAGTAAGATTTGGGAAGAAAGGGAAATTAAGTCCATGGTATATAGGTGCATTTGAAATTCTTGATAGAATCGGCCCAGTAGCTTATCGTTTGGCTTTGCCACCTGAATTGAGTAACATTCATCCCGTCTTTCACGTATCTATGCTACGAAAGTATCTACCAGACCCAATGCATGTTATTCAATGTCAAGAGGTTGAGTTAGACCATGATTTGTCATATGAGGAAAAACCAGTGGCTATAGTGGACAGAAAAGTGAAGAAATTGCATTCAAAAGAAATACCTATAGTGAGAGTGATGTGGCAGAATCACTCTTCAGAGGAGGCTACTTGGGAAAGAAAGGATGATATGCGCGCCAAATACCCACATCTTTTTGAATCACGAGGTTAGTATTTATTTGGGAATATAAAGATGAAATTCGAGGACCGAATTTCTTAAAGAGGGAAGAATGTAACAATCCAAAAAAAAAATTAAATAAAAAAGACAAGAAAAAACCGTAAATAAATGAAAAATTCTAAATTAAAGAAACTTTTGAATGAAAGTGAGG